>SJYA01003483.1:1330569-1394187 GCA_006410615.1 Neotragus moschatus
ACAACTACAGACTACATCATGCCTTGAAAAGCATATCTAAGAACAAAAATATAGTAGATGTTTAGGGTGTAAAATAATTCCAAAAATAATTCAACTTGAAATACTGAAGAGGTAAAGATGGCTTTTCTTTCACAATCAGTTACCGAAGTGCACGGACAAGACTGGTGATGAGTTCTGTATGGACATGGTAGTGTTGGCTGCTTGGGCTGCTGGTCACGCTGGTCACTGCTAGTGCTGATAAGGCAGAGAACTTCAAAACCATAACTTTGTGAAGGGAGAAAAGAGTTACTTAAGAGAAGCAACATTATGTTTTATTTTGCTGGTCAATATTCAGGGTCCTAAAAAAACTACTAAAGCAAAATATATTTTCACCCTTTCTAAGAAAGCACATTCTAGGGTTCTGTATCCCCATGTACATGGGACCAGTGTATCCACAGTGACATCTTCACATCCTTATCCTAACCCTAAATGAGCAAGAACGTATTACGTTAAATACATTGTATTTAAGAAGGCAGGATGCTATCCTATACAAACATTTTCATTTAAACCTTTCATCTGGAAGATGAAATGTTGTGTCATCCAAAGGACTAACTCTCAGCTATATGAAAAGAAGCCATTTGTCCAGAGTGATGCTTGCCCTAGTTTGGTTTAACATGGGTTCTAGTGTGTTTTTTTGGTCAGTGTGTGTGTGTGTGTGTGTGTGTGTGTGTGTGCATGTGTGCAATTCTGTGATCTATTAAGTTGTATAATTTCACAACATGACGGTGATTAGAACTTCCAGAAACAAATTATTTCTGTTTTTCTGATTGTGTATGTTTTTCTGTCTCTGTAAAAAAAGGATACCAAAATACAAGTTGTATGCATTCCATTGGTACACAACTGAATTTTGTGAACCAGCATTCCAAGTGAAAGAGAATTTGGGGGAAGAGTGTGAGGGTACCTAGTGAGAGAGGGAGAAACAAAAGATTTGCAGAGATGTTTTGCTTTGTTAGTTAAAAATAGTAAACATCTACTGGACTGTTTTACAGTATTCTCCAGTTCCCCACTTTTTCTTTGCTGTCCTGAAATGAATTATTTAATTTTTGAATTTCAAGTATTTGAGCAACCTTTACTAGTCATCCAGTCTTTCACTGGATGAGTATTGTGCTTCTCTTGTTGCTCTGTTGTTGTTGAGTTGCTAAATTGTGTCCAACTCTTTGCAACTCCATGAACTGCAGTACCCCAGGCTTCCCTGTCCTTCATTATCTCCCAGAGCTTGCTCAAACTCATGTCCATTGAGTCAGTGATGCCATCCAACCATCTCATCCTCTGTTGTCCCCTTCTCCTCTTGCCCTCAATCTTTCCCAGCATCAGGGTCTTTTCAAATGAGTCAGCTCTTTGCATCAGGTGGCCAAAATATTGGAGCTTCAGCTTCAGCATCAATCTTTCCAATGAATATTCAGGGTTGATTTCTTTAGGACTGACTCATTTGATCTCCTTACGGTCCAAGAGTCTTCTCCAACACCACAGTTCAGAAGCATTAATTCTTCAGCACTCAGCCTTCTTTATGATCCAGCTTTCACATCCATACGTGACTACTGGAAAAACCATAGCTTTGACTATANATCTTTCCAATGAATATTCAGGGTTGATTTCTTTAGGACTGACTCATTTGATCTCCTTACGGTCCAAGAGTCTTCTCCAACACCACAGTTCAGAAGCATTAATTCTTCAGCACTCAGCCTTCTTTATGATCCAGCTTTCACATCCATACGTGACTACTGGAAAAACCATAGCTTTGACTATACAGACCTTTGTTGGCAAACTCATGTCTCTGCTTTTTAATACACTAAGTTTGTGATAGCTCTTCTTCCAAGGATGGAGAAGGAAATGGTAACCCACTCTAGTATTCTTGCCTGGAGAATCCCATGGACGGAGAACCCTGGTAGGCTACAGTCCATGGGGTCACAAAGAGTCGGACACGACTGAGCAACTTCACTTACTTACTTCCAAGGAACAAGCATCTTTTAATTTTGTGGCTACAAAAAACTTTGGACCTAAGAAAATAAAATCTGTCACTGTTTCCATCCTTTCCCCATTCATTTGCATGAAGTGATGGGACCGGATGTCATGATCTTAGTTTTTGAATGCTAAGTTGCATATATTTTGTGTTCACAGTGCTATAGAAACTAGGTGAATTAAGTATGCTGCAGGGCAACATGTTAGAAGCTTGAATAAATGATGAAACTGATACATAATGGAAAATATCTGTTGTCCTACAAAAACTTGATTCTCTCCTGTTATGTGGTAAAATAATCTTTATCATCCCTATGGATAGGATACCTGGATCAAAAGCTCATCTATTTAATGACCACATATTCATTTCATGGTTTCTCTCATTCATATTGAGTTCAAACTTCATTTTATTCCCTGGAACTTGACCAGAAGGTTGATTTTCAATAGGGTTTCTTGTAAGAAAATCTGATAGCAATAAGCAGTTCTTAATGGCAGAAAAATCCTATGTACATATACTGATCTTATTTTCTGTTTATACTCAGGGTGTTCCTTTCCTGTGCTTATAGACAAGACTCCATAATCCTTTTTTAGGAAGGGTCAAAACCCTATTTGGAATTAAAGCAGAACAGTTGGATGGTATTAGGGTCACCTTAAATTAACTCAGCAGACTTCCAATCAAAATAAGATTTCAGATGTAATTAACCCATTAACCTAATGAGATGCACAAATATCTGTCACCAGCTATTTCCTGAGCACTTCTTTTACTCATGTAGCGAATATCAGTGTGATACTTTTCGTTGTCAGTGCGCATACCATGCCAATGCATCCTAAGTTTGCAGATGTGGTTTAACTAGCATAGATTCGTGTAATTGGCATGACACAGAATTTTTAAAATATCAGCCATCTCAGGAACTTTATTCATGTGAATCTGGAAAATTCTTTGTGATGTTTGAGTTCTTACTCTCAGAGGTTCAGACGTCAAAGTATTTTAAGAAAGGGTCTGCAAGGCATCATTATTTTGTAATTACAATCTTATTGATTGACAGCAAATGTGTTCAGTGAAAATATTGCCTTATTGAAGTGATCCTGGTTAGTGTCAGAGACAGACGGCTTAGATCTAGATTTTCATGAGGGAAAAGAAATAACTTAAAGTGATTTTAAATTCACACGTGTGAAGATACAGGCTCCCTTGTAAAATGCCAAAAGGTTGTTTCTGCTCTCAGACTTTTAACATTTCCATTGTATGTTTCAAGCTTTTAGAAATGTGATTACTGACAGGTTAAAATGTTTTGTGAAAAATATACTTTTAAAAATCATCTCAGTGTTGTTCACTGAAATTACAGATGTTTTATTTAAATGGAGAAAGAAATTGATTGATATTTCTCACGGGAAGAAAAGACTGCAGCCATGCTCTGCTGTAGGAGATTAAAATGCAGGGAACTGTATTAGTGTTTGATGTTGATATTAATGTCATTAAATAAAGTAAAGGATGTAATATGTTGTAAGTTAACAGAAAGGTGTATTATTGTTTAAAGTCTACATTTTAATTGGCATGTTTACTCTTGCATGGGATCATGTGTAATTTATTATCTACAGGACTGTTTTTCTTTTCTCTGAAAGTTAACAGTAAGATAATAACAAATTCTATGAGCAGAGAGGATGTTGGGCCAAAGTGAGGGATTTGAAGATATGTATGATATATAGATGTGTGTGTGCTTAGTTGCTCAGTGGTGTCTGACTCTTTGCGACCCCATGGACTGTAGCCCCCCATGCTCCTCCATCCATGGGGATTCTCCAGACAAGAATACTGGAGTGGATTGCCGTGCCCACCTCAAGGGGATCTTCCCAACCTAGGGATTGAACTGAGGTCTCCCACATGGCAGGAGGATTCTTTACCATCTGAGCCACCAGGGAAGCCTGATGTATAAATAGGTGAGCTATAATTTCTCTAGGTAGGTATCTAAGTTAATGCATAACAGTATATACCACCAAGATGAGTGAATGAGGCATTTGTCGGTTCTTTAGCTTCAGTGCTTTTATGAAACCTAGGTTTATTTCTCTAAAGTTAATAGAAAATTCAAATTAAGCTACATAGTGTTGCAAGTTTCAGATCTCTGAGGGGTGTGCATTAGTAAGTATTCAAAATATTTTTTCACTTAAATTATGTTAATTTTTGCATAATTGAATTCTTCTTGAATGTTTGAAAACTTTCTTTACTAGGCTAAACATTCCCTTAGTGATCATGTTAAACGGTTTCTTTATGTTTAGCTATCAGCATCTAAATTGTCACCAATGTGTACAGTCCAAATATGTATATATGTGTGTGTGTGTGTGTTTTCTAAAAAGCTTTACCAGAATGATAATTTTGAAGGAGGAAATGTATAGGAAATTTTCTTTAATTCTCCCTCATTGATAATTGATTCATATAAACACCTGAATTTCTCACTTCCTCACAGAGCTGTATGTACATGAAGACTAGGTACAGTATTTAGTACAATCTGTACTGGGCAGTGGAGGGGAGGGGATTCTGAGAGAAGGAGAAAACCTGATTCTAAAATTCTTGTTAGTCAAAATTTGACACAGAAGCAAAATGAAAAGTTCTTAGAAAATCAAACAACAAATTTCATATGAAATCCTACTTTGNGTCCCTCTCAATCTCTACGCTTCTCTGTGCCGCCATCCTCTTCCAGGAGTAACAAAATAGCATCCCAACTGGTTTCCCTCAACCACTCTTGCCTCACTTTTGTCATCCTAATTGTAGAACTCAGAGCAACCTTTTAAAAAGGTCAATTAAATCATCTCGACTCTTCATTAAAACTCTTCTCATCCTACCAAGAGTAAATTCCATATCTTTTACTTTGACCTATCTACATAACTGAAACTTGCCACCCTCTCTAATTTCAACCCAGCTTTAGACAAACTATCTCCTTCTTAGCTCTTGACTATAATAACCGCTTGATGCCCTTGGTGTCTACTTATGTGCATTCTCTGACTAGAATGCTCTTTCCCCCCATTTCTTTCTGAACAATCAGACATTTATTCATCTGCTCATCCATTTGCTCATTCATCTATTCAGTAATTCAGTGTTTCTCAACTGGGGGCACTTTTGCTCCCTCGTGGGACATGGAGCAATGTCTGGCGACATTGAAAGTTGTCACAAATGAAGAAGGGTCATGGCTGCTGACACTTAACACATAGAGGTCAGGAATGCTGCTAAACAACACTACGACATGTAGGAGAACCCGTCATAACAAAGAATTAACTGGCTGAAAATGTCAGCAGTGCCAAGATTGAGAATCTCTGCAAATGATTCCACCTACTTCTAAGGTGACAGGGATATGGTGGTAAACCAATGAATATGGCTGAACCATTCATGAGCTAATACACTAGGGGGAAGACAGCAGATAAGCTGATGAACAAGCAACTAAATACATACTTTTAAATCATGTTGAGTGTTCTCAAAGAAAAGAACAGTAGGGAGTGACCAGTGAAATTTACTTTAGAGCAGGTGTTATCCAAGAAAGAGGTGTTTACCCTAAGATCAGAAACACGAGACTGCCACAACCATAGCTTATAGTAAATATTTATTAAACATCAACAGTAAAATGCATTTTTCTTACCGTGTCTTTTCATTGTAACTGAGGATGCTTCAAATTATTTTTTTAGAACCTCTTCATCACAGATTCTTTGCCAAAGGGGACCTGTCTAGCATTTGTCTCTTGTGAACAATTAAATCCTCACAAAATTGGTGAATCTCCAACTTTATGTGCTTCCTGGTCATTTCTATGAAATTATCTGGAAAAAAAAAGTTTATCTGGGGTTCCTAATTTCGATGGAAAGCAAAATGTTGGTGTTATTTGTAATCAGTAACAAAACTTGTTATTCTTTAGCAAGATAGGCTATTATAACTTTACATATTTACCTAAAACTATTTCAGATCAGATTGTTTCTCTGTGGACGGTCCCATGATTGTAGCAAGGACTGATTTCAGAAATAAATAAGTACATTAAATAATAAGAGATACATGACTTGATTTTAAATGTCCTGAAGAGTGGGATTGCTTTCTTTCCTTTCTTTTTGAACAGTGTGACCAACAACATACAATGCCTAATCATTTGAATTATACATGTTTAAAAATTTTAAAGGGACGGTTTTTAATGTCATTGACTATTTAACTGCTAAAAGCTTGGTGTCTATAACCTTACCCTGTACTCTGCTCAAAACCTTCTGGACACTTCCATTTGAATATTCCACAGGCCTCTGACCCCACTTATCAAAAACTGAACATGTCATCATCTCTATGACACCTCTTCTTAGAATATTTCTCATAGTGAAGGGTATTTCTAAACGCTTAGTGATGCCTTGAAGAGAGCATGAGGTCTTGACAGTGTCCACTTCTTGACCTGAGTGTTTATTGGTTAAATAGATGCATTAAATCAGTGAAAATTCGTTCAGCTATGTGCACTTGTGACTGGCACAATTTTCTCTACATAAGTCTTATTTCAATAAAAAAATTACATAGAGATTCTAAAAGCCAAGCTTTACCTTTCCCCCTAACTCATCTAGCACATCTAATGTGACAGTAAAATTTCCATAATGTCTGTTACTTCTTGAGGGCTTGCCCCATCTTTGATATTGTGATCAGCTGTTTACCTTATTTGCCATTGAAGAATTTCTGTGATACAAGTATAATTATGATTGTTGACATGTACATGAGTGGCAGCAGAGACTCACAGAAGCTCTATTACTTGTCTAAGGTCACATAACAACAAAATAACAGAAGTAGAATTTGACCCTCAACCAGTGTTTGCAGTCACCATGGTATCTTACCTCTCCTGAGTTCCATCTCCATGAAAGTGGAAAATTCCTTTTCTTATCTGTCCATCCTACTTGTCATTAGTTAAGGTCTTTAGATCTTCATTCTTATAAAAATGCTGTCTTAAGAAATCTTGTACATTTTAGTGTACTCCAAATTCAGTCTAAACACTCCCGGAGTTAGGGGTTTTTTCTGCAATGGAAAACTCTATGTGTACTTTATTTAAAATCTGACAGTGCAGTGGTTTGCAGCCTTGGCTATATATTAGAATCACAAGGCCCCATCCAAGATCAATTGAAACAGAATCTCTGAAGATGGGGATCTGGGAGTGAGCATTTTTCAAAAGCTCCTAGATCATGCAACTAGCCTTGGAAATGGTTGGTTTCTTTCCAGCTTTCATGCTAAAAATAATCTCTTCAGTGCACAAACAGCCCTTCATAATCTAGTCCCTGCTTTCCTCTCTCTTTCTTCCTCTGCTCTACCTTCCTTCTCCACCTTAATCTCCCACCCTCAGCAACATTTGTGGGTTCATGCTCAGTCGCTCAGTCCTATATGACTGTTGCCTCGTGGACTGTAGCCCACCAGGCTTCTCTGTTCATGGGATTCTCCAGGCAAGAATATTGGAGTGGGTTGCCATTTCCTTCTCCAGGGGGTCTTCCCGACCCAGAAATTGAACATGAGTTTCCGGCATCTCCTGCATTGGCAGGCGGATTCTTTACCTCTGAGCCACTTGGGAAGCCCCCAGCAATATAGCCTTCATGCTAATTATACAAAATCTGGTTTTTTTCCCCAAGGATTATTTCTTTTTTATAGGCCATGTCTTTGTACAGACCAGTCTTCCTCCCTGAATGTTCTTCTCTTGGTTCTTAATAGAACTCTTGTGCACCTTTCAAACAGTAGATCTGGCATCATCTGCTCTCAGGACTTTGCTCTAAATTCTATTTGTTTAGCTACTCATTATTGACTTATTTCTTATTGATGAGTCAATAGATGTGTATATTAAAGAATCCATAAAGTAAAAAATGAATATATATATATATATATAATTAAGTTTCACTGATACCTTAGTTCCCTGACTCAGCCTCTGAGGCAGTCACTATTTCTAGATTTTAAATATATCGTTCCAAAAATATTCTCTGCTGCATGTGTTAGTATATATGTGTGTACACCCTTTTGTACACATGTGTACTTTCTGCTGCTCCTTGCCTTTTTTACTTAACAGTGTAGTTTACCAGTTCTTATCTCAACATATGGAACTTTGTCAGTCTAATATTTGCCTAGCATTCTGTGATACAAGATATACAGTTATTTATTCAACTAAATGACAACCCACATCATTTAGGTTGTTTCCTGTATTTGTTACTACAAAGGGTACTTTAAAGAATTTTACAGTACAGAAAACTTGTATTGCTTTGTGTTAGTAACTCCCCTCTAGAAGTGGAAAAGCTGTGTCAGAGACTATATACATTTTAAAATTGGACAGGATGAGGTATATTGTTCTCAGAACTATCCTGCCTCTTAATTTGTTTTAGGAACCCTATTTTGGGGCTTCCCAGGTGGCTCTAGTGGTAAAGAATCTGCCTGTCAAAGCAGGAGATGTAAGAGACACAGGTTTGATCCCTGGGTCAGGAAGATCCCCTGGAGGAGGAAAATGGCAACCCATTCCAGTATTCTTGTCTGAAAAATTCCATGGACTGAGGAGCCTGGTGGAGTATAATCCATGAGGTCGCAAAGAGGCGAACACAACTGAGCACTAAACACACACACATACCCCTTTATTCACATTGTTCTCTGTGCATACTACTAGAGTAGAATTATCATTTTAAACTGTATACATTTCATTCATTTATTCACTCATTTATCAGATCTCTTATCTATTTCACAACTATTTATTAAGAAATTTCTATGTGATAATAAGTTCTGCACGAGATGGAGTTATTAAATAATATAAAGTGTTCCTAACATTCAAAGAACATATTATCTAGTGAGGGATGGACAACATAAACAGAAAGTTGCAGTACTACAGAAGGTGGTGGGCAAAAGGCATTTCATCCTATCAGGGAGTATTGAGACGGTACCTATAAGAAGTGTCTTCTAAGCTTGTGAGGGTTAGTCAAGACAATATGTTCTAGGAATACCTACAAAGCTCTATGACAAGAAAGCACGTTGTGCCATTTGAGAACTAAGAGTGCTCAATGTGGTCATAAAGTGGGTGGTTTAATGAAAATTTGGATGAAGAATGCTCATATGGGGATAGAAAGATAAGTAGGTCAGCAAGGTCTTCTAAGTCATGTTAGGGTTGGAATGTTACAATGTGATCACTGGGGGTGGGGGTCACTTTGTGGCTCTAATCAGTATGTCAGTGTGTACAGGATGAAAGGAAAAAACGTTTGACACAATCCTATGATGGAGAGAATAGACAGGAGATGGCACCTTTTAATTCTTATTGGGAGGTTCTATTAGGAGACACATGAAGACAAAAGGATACAACTGTAAACAGAATTAGGAGGTGGGGGTCAGTAGAACCAGGTAAGTAATTCTAAATGTCTAGTAAAGAGGAAGAAAGAAAAGAGATGAGGTCAGGTTTCCAGTTTGGGTAGCCTGCTGCTGCTGCTGCTGCTAAGTTGCTTGAGTCGTGTCCGACTCTGTGTGACCCCATGGAAGGCAGCCCACCAGGCTCCCCCATCCCTGGGATTCTCCAGGCAAGAATACTGGAGTGGGTTGCCATTTCCTTCTCCAATGCAGGAAAGTGAAAAGCCAGAGTAAAGTCACTCAGTCGTATCGACTCTTGGTGACCCCATGGACTGCAGCCTTCCAGGCTCCTCTGTCCATGGGATTTTCCAGGCAAGAGGACTGGAGTGGGGTGCCATTGCCTTCTCCAGGGAAGCCTGATAGATGGTAGTAATTTACATCTTCTTCCTCATTTGTTTGTAAGCGCCCTGAGCAGAGCATTATTTTATTTTTGCTTCTTATCCTCAAGCATAACTGAATCTATTCTGTAGAAGAGATGGACCGTATTAGAAAAGTCCCCTGTTTGTCTGTAATACCATCAATGACTAATTATTTCAGTTCAGTTCAATCACTCAGTCGTGTCCGACTCTGCGACCCCATGAACTGCAGCACGCCAGGCCTCCCTGTCCATCAAAAACTCCCGGAGTTCATTCAGATTAGTTCATTCAGATTTATGTCCATCGGGTCGGTGATGATATCCAGGCATCTCATCCTCTGTCGTCCCCTTCTCCTCCTGCCCCTAATCCCTCCCAGCATCAGGGTCTTTTCCAATGAGTCAACTATTCACATGAAGTGGCCAAAGTACTGGAGTTTCAGCCTCAGCATCAGTCCTTCCAATGAACACCCAGGGCTGATCTCCTTTAGGATGGACTGGTTGGATCTCCTTGCAGTCCAAGGGGACTCTCAAGAGTCTTCTCCAACACCACAGTTCAAAAGCATCAATTCTTCGGTGCTCAGCTTTCTTTACAGTCCAACTCTCACATCCATACATGACCACAGGAAAAACCATAGCCTTGATTAGATGGACTTTGCTGGCAAAGTAATGTCTCTGCTTTTGAATATGCTATCTAGTTTGCTCATAACTTTCCTTCCAAGTAGTAAGTGTCTTTTAATTTCATGGCTGCAATCACCATCTTCAGTGATTTTGGACTCCAAAAAAATAAAGTCTGACACTGTTTCCCCATCCATCTGCCATGAAGTGATAGGACCAGATGCCTTGATCTTCGTGTTCTGAATGTTGAGCTTTAAGCCAACTTCTTCACTCTCCTCTTTCACTTTCATCAGCAGACATTTTAGGTCCTCTTCACTTTCTGCCATAAGGGTGGTGTCATCTGCATATCTGAGGTTATTGATAGTTCTCCTGGCCATCTTGATGCCAGCTTGTGCTTCTTCCAGCCTGTGCTTCTTCCAGCCCAGCATTTCTCACGGTGTACTCTGCATATAAGTTAAATAAGCAGGGTGACCATATACAGCCTTGACGTACTCCTTTTCCTATTTGGAACCAGTCTGTTGTTCCATGTCCAGTTCTCACCTTTGCTACCTGACCTGCGTATAGGTTTCTCAAGAGGCAGGTCATGTGGTCTAGTATTTAGGAGTAATTTTATGTTTTGCTTTTAAAGAAATAATTTCATGCATTAATTTTTTCCCTAATTGCTGTATATAACTTCTTTATGTAATGCCAACAGAAGCATACACACAAGTATCTATGCTTGTCTCCCATCTAATTATTATCAGATAAAAATTTCATCAGATAAAATTTTGCTTTGTTCTAGATGGCACTATGAATGCTATTATTTTAAAAAGGTAATCTGCTCTCATTTACATTTTTTTTTCATTTAACCCTTTTAATTGCTCCTAATAAATGGGATTTCTTTAGTTATCTTTTCTTGCCTTGTTTTTTATCTAGGCCATTTCTCTGATTTATTAAGACTATGCAGTCTTTAGTTTAAAGTTGTTCTCTTACGTCAGTCATGTTTTACTATTTTTTCCTTCTCTTTCTCCATTATATGCTGCTGCTTGGAATGTTTCTCTTAGGACTGAAAGTGTTTCTTTTTCTTCAAAAATCATATTTTTCTTCCATTCCAGTGTTTTGCTCCCAAGAAATGAAAGCTTTTATTTTCCTCTCTTGGGCATATTAAGGATGACTTATTATTTGGTCTGTAAGGTCATTTGATGAGTTACTTTGAGCTGCATGCTTTATAACAATTCAGACTAGTACTTTAGAATTCTCCAAGGACAAGGGTAGAGTAATATGTCTGGCCATTTATATATAGAGAAATGTGTACTGCCCATTTCTGATTTTGAGAATAGTTATGTTTGATTATCACTGCCTAGGACATTGTATGTGGTACATTCTTGTTGAGTTCAATCAAAGTAGCACTCATTATATTAAAATTTGATCTCTTTCTAAAAATCTCATTGTTATTTTTTCTTTAATGCACCTTACTTTCTGCCAGAACTGTATAAACACTTTTTGTAAAATTTTCATGTATTTCTATTTGAGCATTAGCAAGATATGCAAATTTAGTGTAAGTTAACAAAGAAAATATCAATATCTGTGTGTATAAAGCTTGATAAGGAGGAATTTATTATGGTTATATTTTTTAAATTTTGCTGTTATATTTTTATAATTTTTATGATATATATTATTCTCTTGTAAAGTTTTACTTAATATATTGTGATAAAAACTGTTACAAAGATTGATCAAAATTCAGTAACATACATATTTATAAACAAAATGTTCATATGTTATAATTTAACACTGAAGAGCATACTTATCCTTTTTATGTGGACACAAGTTGAATAACTGCTTATAATTTATTAGTAAAATATAAAGTAGGTAAACGTAGATGTGATGATATTATAAATACCTTAAGAAATCACCGTCCATGCCTGACCCCTTTCCTGTATCCATGTTCAGGCCCTCTATACTGATCTCTAAGCTTATTTTTCTATATAATTGTGATTTTAGCATTTCTTCTAATGTCATCAGTAAGTTAATGTTTATGGAAAACATTTTAAATGGCACAAGGTATATAAGAAACCAGCTTTTGAAATAGCTACTCATAATATTTAACAGAGGACTGTGTGGAATATGGATTTTTGATGAATATTGTCTCAAAGTTAGGCAATTTCTCATTAGATAGTTTGAAAAGTAAGGTTAGAGTTAGTATTTCAAAACAGTGGCTAAACTTGCAAATTGTAGTTAATAATGTCTTCTGAGACTTCTAAGCAGCTTGGCAGAGCTTGTAGTTCAAGAAGTGATACATTTGAAGATTTTTTTTTTTCAAAATTTAGTGTTGATCATTTAAAACTTTAAACATTTTTAAGGAAGACAAGTCAACTCTTCAAACTATACACTGGTTTGCATTAAAATTATTTTTCCTTTAACAATTGTAGCAGTGAGAGAGATTATATCCTGATATTTGATAAAAATGTTTAATACTATTTATTTATATTTTTAAAATATGTATTTTTCTATGAGTTTAAAACATAAAGCATTAATAGTATTTAATTCTGACTTGATTATATTAAATTATATAGTAAAAATTATTACTTCATAAAAACTAAAAAGTATAATAGGCTCCAGTTTTATCTACCTCATTAGAACTGATTCAAATGTATTCTTTTTAATGGCTGAGTAATACTCCATTGTGTATATGTACCACAGCTGGAGACTATTATACAGAGTGAAGTAAGCCAGAAAGAAAAACACCAATACCGTATACTAACACATAAATATGGAATTTAGAAAGATGGAAACAATAACCCTGTATGTGAGAGAACAAAAGAGACACAGATGTATAGAATAGTCTTTTGGACTGTGTGGTAGAGGGAGAGGGTGGGATGATTTGGGTGAATGGCATTGAAACATGTATAATATCATATAAGAATTGAATCGCCAGTCCAGGTTCAATGCAGAATACAGGATGCTTGGGTCTGGTGCACTGGGATGACCCAGAAGGATGGTACAGGGAAGGAGGTGGGAGTGGGGCTCAGGATGGGGAACACGTGTACACCCGTGGTGGATTCAGGTTGATGTATGGCAAAACCAATATAATATTATAAAGTAAAAAAAAAAAAAAAATTAAAAAGTATAGCTTGATTTTTTCTCAAAATACATCGTTACTTTATACTTTAGTTTTTTTAAAAAAGTAAAAAGCATATTTTAATCTTTTGGTCTTATTGCAGAGCAGGTACTGAGGACTTTACATTTTATATATCTGTATACAATAAGCATGGGGCTTCCCAGGTGGCACTAGTGGTAAAAACCCTGCCTGCCAATGCAGGAGACATAAGACATGCACATTGTGTCCCTGGGTCAGGAAGATCCTCTGGAGGAGAGCATGTCAATCCACTCCAGTATACTTGCCGGGAGAGTCCCATGGACAGAGGACCCTGGCGGGCTACAGTCCATGAGGTCACAAAGAGCCAGACACAACTGAAGTGACTTAGCATGCATAAAATAAACATTTTCACTTTTGGGGCTTATTGGAAGAATTGATAGTAAATAAATTTTAAAAATATTTTAAATTAAAATGTTATTCATAATTTAAACACCACCTGACAATTTTAGTAAAATATCTCCATTTTGGGTTGCTTTTAATTTCTTCTTGTGAGACATTTTAGCCAGAAATATGGGCTTAAACAAAGGAATGATAGATATAAAGTTCTTTTTTTCATTCATAATATAGGTATATATAAAATTTATATCTAGGACACTAATGATTCAAACTATTCCTTGTGTTCACGTTCCTTAAGAAACAAAATATTACCAGTGAAACCCTTCCCCAATACACTCCAATTTCCTGCTCCACATATTCATCTGTATTTACTGTTTCTGTTCTTGCCTATATAGTTTGCCAGATGTCTACTATCTTCAGTGAATATTTTTAGTTTATTATACACTTAGTTAGATACTATAGAAGAACAGTCTATAAGTCATTATCCCAACTTAAGGAATTTTAAGCAACTTGAGGGAGCATGGCATTTATACATTAAAGGTTAAATAAGAAAACAAAGTTTGCATTTGTATCATGTTAAATCACATAAGCTTAAGAATTTAAGGGGCTCATAGAGATCATATGTCCTAATGCTTTCCAATTTTTTTCTTTAGCAATAAATTCCCTTTAAACTAAATCTACCTTAAGAAAGATCCAAAGATAATTAGAGCTGTTCAAATGAAACATGGGATGTCTAAGAATTCAATTTCAAATTCATTGATAAGTTAAAACTCTTATTGTGATGTAACTGAGTCACACAGAATTTAACTGACTTGTTCAAATTTACTCAGCTTATTTATGCCAGAGCCAGTTTAAGAATCCAGAACATTCTTCTTTAGAATTGACTATAAACCTTTTATTTGATATTATACTGAGTAAACAAACAAAAAAAAAGAACCTAAAATGAAATGAAACAAATACAATAAAATAATTCAGGGATTATCACAAGTCCAAAACTAAAATCCATGCATGTACCTGAGAGGTAATGGAAATGAGTAAACCATGTGGATCAAAATGCATTTGGATAGTGTGTGAATTAGACAGAAATGCTGGCAAATGGAATGTCCATGGCTAGCCCAAAATGGGCGACTACTCTTCTATTCAGTAGTGGCCATGGCAGAATTTAGAGCTATTTTTGCCAGATATTCCATTTTTCAAGAGTCTGGATTGTCATGTGATATCTTCTAGTGTAATAAATGTTTGTATTTGCCTCATAAGGTTTTGTTGTCTTTTGTTTTCTTCCATTTTGTCTATTGACAAATGAATCCCAAGCCCCCAGAACAGTGCCTAGCACATAGTAGGTAATTACCACTTATTTGATGATTAATTCAAAAGAGGTCCTCTCCATTTAAAAATTCTGTACAAGCCCTACAAAATATATTTGGGGACCTGAAAAAGCTCAGTGACTTTCATTATGTCATTTAAAAAAAATTTATTTTTATTTTTTATTATTTGGCTATGCCAGATCTTAGTTGCAGCATGTGGGATCTAGTTCCTTAACCAGGGATCAAACCTGGACCCTCTAAATTGAGAGAGAAGAATCTTAGCCACTGGACCACCTAGGAAGTCCCTGTTTTTGTTTTTGATATTGGAGACAGAGGAAGTGACTTGCTGCTGGGCGACATGATACACAGAGCCCCAGAACTTCCTCAAATAGGCCAGAAGTATGGTCTGACTTCTCCAACTCCAGTGCATTACCTTTCTTTATTCTTTGGATGCCAGTAAAGGAAAAGAGCATATCTCTGTAGCAAAACAAACATCTTATGAAAACAAGGTTCTTAACACAAATTAATTTTTTTAAGTCCACATGGAAGCTTAAATTTAGAGCAAAGCATAAATACACAACAACTATTTGTCAAAGCAATTTCATTTCTGGCTTATGAAAAAATCCCTTAAACAAAATGACAGCTCTACATGTGGGATTTGTGATTATATTTAACATGGATATGCTTTATTGTGTCACAGCTCCTTTATTTTGAAAGGAGAATACTGTGAGGGGCTCACTGCACTTTCATTTACAGCTTAAAGTAGAGAAAAATTCAGAGGAGAAGACTAATTAGAAAAAAATGCTTGCCTACCATTTCATGGAACTAAGCCTACTAACAAACACAGTCATGTTCTCCTTAATATTACAGACACATATTTTATATTGATTGCAGAGAAGAAAGAAAAAAATGACTTGTTTTGAACTTGAAAATAGGAAAAATGGAGACAAAACCCAGCTAAGCCTATGGGTATATCCACCTCTTTCACTTGAATTATACAACACCAGTTGGCAAGTGATTTAAAGTTGCTAGAGGATATTAACTGATAGTTATTACTTGAAAGCTGATAAATCAGATAGAACATTAAAAGGATAATTGTGATATCCAAATATTAAAGATTCCCAAAATTAGAACCTCCAACCTAAAACTGTGTTTTCTTATGAAAGACTTTGTGATGTCATTGGTTTTCTCTTACCTAAGCTTCGTTTTATCTGATAATGAAAACCACTGTTTTTCTCTTTACTTCTTGCTTCCCCTCACCTCCCATTATCTCCCCTGACTTTCTCCCTTCTCCTTCCTCTATGCCTTTTTTTGATCCCTATTTTATGCTTATTTCTGAGATATTTTTCTAAAAAGAATAAAATTATAGTTACCATCAGTACTTTTAACATCAACTTAAGAAATTTCCTCAAAAACTAGAATTTAATCAAAGCCTTGTTATGAACTTCTAACAAGTGAACTGAAGCACAAGAGCTATTAATATTTAAGGGCATATTTAATATGCAAAATAAAAACATATAAAATGCCTAGTCGTTAGTGTAAAAACAATTTGCTTTTGTAATCACTGTTCTTTAGGTCCTTGAAGGCTCATTTTAAAGTATCATCAGAGAAAATGAAAAACAGACTTCCTCAATGTAAAAGCCCTCAAAAGTAAAGCTATAAACATTTTATCCTGAATCTTTGCTGTTGTAGTTGTTCACATGTTTAACTTTTCATCATACAGCAATTTCGGTTCTGGCCACAACAATGTTCTTGAATCTAACAAATATTTTCGCTTACAGCTGTTTAAAATCCACCTTCTGCTAACGCATTCAACATGGCGAAGACACTTAAACGCAGTGCAAACTAAGGGTTATCTCCCATTGGAAAATAGGAGATGTTCAGTTGCTCGAAACTTTAACTGGAATAACCTTGAAAAATAGCTCTCCATTTCACACCCTGTGTTTCATTAGTCTTGCAGTCAAGTGAATTATCTTAGTTACTGGAGTGTTATGTGATGTGACACCATTGTTCTCTTATCGCTGCTTTAAAAATAGCTCTGTCCCTAAACCCCTTCAATAGGGTTTCTTTTAGGGACCTGATTTTTTCTAATCTATAGCTTAGCCCTCAAAGCAACGTGGTCTCTTGCTGTTTCCTTCTCATTATCCCTGCAGTTTCAATTATATATGCGACTCTTGGCTTTATTTTAAAACAGTTGTGCATTGCTGATGAGCCCTGAAGTCACCAGGGGTGGCTGGTGTCAATAGTGAGTGTATGCTGAGCTATTTTTATCCATAAAGCACTTTACTTCCTGTATGATGAAAGGTGCTAACGTGAAACCTGTCTCCTGTTATACCCTAGGGCTGTAATCAGGAGGGGTATGATTGCAGCATACCAATTAAATGGATTTGAGCAGGTTGCTCAGGGTTATATGAAGAAGTAGGGTATTCTCCACATATTTTTTGAACTCTTCAGAGGAAAGCATCAGGGCACAGCTCATCTAATTCTTTTGATAGCACAGCTGTGTACATAAACCCTGTATCATGGTTTCTTCTTGGAGGCTGTGCTGTTAGATTTAATTTTCTTATAAGTCATTACAGCCATTATCATTCTTTTCAACCTTGGCAAAAATAGTGTTACTAGTTCCCACTGAACTGGATAATCCCTTCCTTTAGTCTATACTTTATTTTATGGATAATTTTAAGAGTTATAAGAAGATAAGAGTAGCAATATTACTTATTTATACCACATATATATGCATACACCATATATATATATACACACACACATCATATATATGTATACACACATCTCATATATATCCCATGTATTCATGCTATATATGTGTGTACACACACACACCCCCCAAGCCGTCTCAGTACCCTTAGTAGTTCCATAGGAATCTTTCCAGTTCTGCCTTTAAATATCCACTTGGAATATTCTTACTATGATCTGGAACCCCCATTGTTTATTTTATTGCCTTATACCCACCTGGATCCTGCCTGTTTGACTTTTGGGGACTATACCATTGGAGCAGAAACATCTGAATGACTGTTGCCCACAGAATGCTCTCAAACAACTATCTTTCACAAGTCTTGACTTGATCAACCATGAAGTTCCCAACTCTAGGCTTAGATTTGAACAGTAACCCACATTCTACTCATTTGTGATGGAATTTAGTTTTAATGCATATGCTGCTTTTTAGTGGACATGGAAAAAATCTAAAACATGTTTTATTTTTCCAACTTAATCATGATAAGGGCTAAAGAAAAAAAAATGAGGGTGTCCACAACTCACTATTTGGCTTGATAACCCTGTTTGCCACAGTACGTTTAATTATCTCTAACAACTTTTTAAGGCCCTCAATAATGATAAAGGTGACTGAGGAGGAAGATGATCACTATCATGATAAAGAGTATACCTAACATATAAGATAATTTACTTGCATCCATAGACATAAGACATGGGGCAAGTGTTCACAGCTACAGACATTGGGCACAGGTGATATTATTCTCCTAATTCTGCAGAGAAAGGAATTGGGGACAAGAACTAATGGTAACAAGCATATCCAAGAGGACACGGCTCATGATTGTGGTGTAATGTGGATCTAAATATAGTCTCTTTATATTACATGAGACAGAGACAAAGTCAGCCTGTTTAAAGGATGCATAGGGATAGAAGGAAGGTCAGGAAACTGTCTTAGCAGCTGAATAATCAAACATCAAGGAGACTGCAATGTCACTTCAGAGGACTGCAATCAGAGTCTGATTTCATGAATAATTAGACCCTTGAAGTAGATACAGTGCACCAGTTGGTCTACCATTTTAAGTACTGCTGCACCATTCTTCTTTTTAAAATTTATTTATTTGTAATGGCTTTCTAAAATTAATTTTATAGAAATATAATTGCTTTACAATAGCTTCTGCTGTGCAGCAGAAGTGAATCAATTGTATGTATACATATATCCCCTCTTTTTTGAATTCCTTTCCCATTTAGGTCCCCACAGAACATTGAGTAGAGTTATCTGTGCTATACAGTAGGTTCTCATTAGTTATTAATATCTATTTTATACTATCTGTTTTATAATAGTGTATATATATAAATCCCAATCTCCCCATTCATCCCACCCCCCATCTCCCTTTGGCATTCATATGTTTGTTCTCTACACCTGTATCTGTGTTTCTGCTTTACCAGTAAGTTCATCTGTACCATTTTCCTAGATTCCACATATAAATAATATTATCTGATATTTGTTTTTCTCTTTATGACTTACTTCACTGTGTATGACCATCTCTAGGTCCATCCGTGTCTTTGCAAATGACCCAATTTCATTCCTTTTTATGGCTGAGTAATATTCCATTGTATATATGTACCACATCTTTTTTACCATTTCTCTGTGGATAGACATTTAGATTTCTTCCATGTCCTGGCTATTGTAAATAGTGCTGCAATGACCATTGGGATACATGTATCTTTTTGAATTATGGCTTTCTCCAGGTATATGCCCAGGAGTGGGATTGCTGGGTCATAAGGTTATTCCGTCTGTAGTTTTTTGAAGAACCTCAATACTGTTCCCTTTAGTGACTATACCAGTTTACGTTCCCATCAGCAGTGTAGGAGGGTTCCCTCTTGCACCATTCTTAAGAATTAGCTACTTTCACTCTCTGGGTCTACAGTTACCCCTACACCCTAGGGGTAGGTGATTGATTTTCACTCTAATATAAACTTCCCAAGAGAAAGTGTTCACTAAAGGCAGCCAGTCACCATCACATATGGGATAATTAAGTTCCTAAGTCTTTCCATGCCTTTAAGATGGTTTTTAGGTCTTGATGTACATGGTTAAACCCTCTGTGTCCAGGGGAATGGGATGTAGTGATGATCTACATGGAATCTGGAAGCAGCACCAGTAAACACAGAGTGTAGGAGAAGAAGTGTGTTCCCCAAAGGAAGGAGGCATAGAAACTGGATTTCTCAACTGAACATTTCTAGAACATGTTCACAGTAAGCAATGATCTAATCTAGTCCTTTTCAACCTTGGTTGCAGTTAGCATCACCTGTTGGAGTTTGGAAACACCTTGTTCTACGTGTATTTGGCTCCTATTGGTACACTTTTTAAAAAGCTCCCTAAGTGATGTTAATGTGCCAGTACTCCAGGGAAGTGTATGAGTGACATAAGAGTTTGGTGAGCTCTAGAGGTTGACGGAAATCTAGAAACTGGATCAGAGCATGAGCTGCTGAGTCGTAGCCACAGACCGGGTCAGGTACAAGCTGTGGGTAAAATTTACATTTGTGTGTTCTGTGAGTGTCCCACTCAAGAAGCTCCCTGCTGTGCGGGAAATTGCTTGAAGACTCACGCATCACGTTTTCCAAGTTGTAAACTAGCACATTTAATCCTGATGAATCCAGGCTCTGTGGCTTGCATTTCTGTGTCAGGTGGCTCTGTTGACCATGGACATAAGCAGGCAGTATCCCTCAAAGTAGGATCCCGTTCAAGGGATGGAAAGATTTCAGGTCTAAGGAGAGGAAATCCAGCTACTAGTCTGGGGAAGTGAGACTTGAGGAACCTCAAATCAAACTATGTTGGCAGCTATAGCAGCTTTATGCTGGCCAGCGCTGAATTGTTAGTGTTTGCTATTATCTACAGATCTTCATTAATGGTAAAATGCTGATGGTTACATCACATAGTGATTTAGAGATCAGAAGCTCTCTTCACATGCATTTTATCTTAACAGCCTGGTGAGACCACTAGGTTTAGTTCCAATTTACTGAGAAGAGACCAGAGATGCAGGGAGACCGTGAAAGTTGTGAATGTAAGTGCTGGAGTCAGAGGAAGAAGTCTGTTTGTCTCATTCCTACTCCAGATCACTTTCTCAGATTGTCTTACCAGCCTTACTGTTTTCCCTCATAATTCTCTTCACTAGTAAAGAGAACAAAAAATTGTTACATCTGGATCACTTTTAAAATTTCCTTTGAATCTTGCTGTTAGCCGAAGATGTAGATTTATTTTTCAGTATAAACAATTTTAAAGTTGAGTTTAATTTTATTTTTTTATTTGGTTATGCTGGGTCTTGGTTGTGGTGCACAGGGGCTTCTTCTGTTGTGGTGTGTGGGCTTCACTTGTGCAGCACTGGCTCAAGTAATTGAGGCTCCTGGGCTTTAGCATGGGCAGGCCCAGCAGTTGCAGCTCCCTGGCTCCAGAGCTCAGGCTCAGTACTTGTGCACATGGGCTTAGTTGTTCTGCAGCTTGTGGCATCTTCCTGGACAAGGGATCAAACCCATGTCCCCTTATTGGAAGGCAGACTCTTAACCACTGGACCACCAGGGAAGTTCCCAGAAGGTATAGGTTTAAATCTTCATGATTTTAATCTTTTTACTCTAGCTTAATTTGTATAATCAATTTATCTCTCTTTTCTAATCTCTTTCTGTCATTTTTGCCTGTTATATATTTGAGGTGTTTGATGAGAAGAAAGTCTCTGGTTTTCATTATTTATGTGCTAGATATTCATACTAGTGTGTAAGCAGCAGGGATGAATGTTCATCTCAAAACTCAGATGTGGAGGAAATGTAAGGCTGCTTTCTTGCTATGTTTTGGAGCTATACTCCAGTACTATCTGATAGAAATGGAAGGAGAACTAGATGTGTAATTTCAAATTTTCCAATAGTTACTTTTAAAAGAAATAAACTAATTTAATAATTAATTCATCTTAATATATCTAAGGGTTTCCCTGGTGGCTCAGATGGTAAAGAACCTACCTGCAATGCAGGAGACCTGGATTCAATCTCTGGATTAGGAAGATCTCCTGGAGAAGGGAAAGGTAACCCACTCCAGTATTCTTACCTGGGAAATCCCATGGACAGTGGAGCCTGGCGGGCTACAGTCCATGGGGTTGCAAAGAGTTAGACACTAATATAACTAAACTGTTATTATTTCTGTTCAATGAATATAAAAATACTAGTGAGACATTTTATACCCTTAATAAGAATGTACAGTCTTAAAATTTTGGTGGGTTTTTGATACTCGTGGCACATCTGAATTCAGATGCCCATCTTTCATGGGTTAAAGTGAAGTGCTATCCTGTGAAATGAATGATGTTATGTTTAATGGGAAAATAATTGACACTGCTTCAGTCTTAAAGTAAAATAAAGCAAAATTAAGCGGAATTAAAATTTCACTTCCTCAGTCACACTAGCCACATCTCAAATGATCACTTACCAGTCAATAGCTATAGCTGGCTATGGTAGTAGACAACACAGGTCCAGATTATGAAAAACATTCTCTGTGTATTTGGATTTCCCAAAGCATTTGAGACTTTGGCCTTCTTACTATTAAAGCCAAAGAGAGGTGTTGGCTTCCTGTCCCACCCCCTCCACCCAGCAATTGCCTTTGAAAAGTGTTTCTCCTGGAGTTGGGTTGAAAATACCTGGAAAATTCCTCCAAGACACAGTCTTTCAGATATGCCCCAGGAGCCACATTCAGAACTGCTTGCATACGTGCATGCTAAGTTGCTTCAGTCATGTCTGACTCTTTGTGATCTTATGGACTATAGCCAACCAGATTCCTGTCCATGGGATTCTCCAGGCAAGAATACTGGAGAATACTGGGTTGCCATTTCCTCCTCCAGGGGATCTTCGACCCAGGAATCGGACCCAGGTCTCCTGCATTGCAGGTAGCTTCTTTACCACTAGCACCACCTGGGAAGCCCTTCAGAACAGCTTCAGTTCAGTTCAGTTCAGTCACTCAGTCATGTCTGACTCTTTGCAACCCCATGAATCGCAGCATGCCAGGCCTCCCTGTCCATCACCAGCTCCTGGAGTTCACTCAGACTCACGTCCATCGAGTCAGTGATGCCATCCAGCCATCTCATCCTCTCTCATCCCCTTCTCCTCCTGCCCCCAATCCCTCCCAGCATCAGAGCCTTTTCCAGTGAGTCAACTCTTTGCATGAGGTGGCCAAAGTACTGGAGTTTCGTTTTCTGCTTTTCCCATATAACAGGCTACCTTCATATCTGTACCTGCTGCCAGTTGACTTCCCCTTCCTGCTCTGGAAAAACTTTGTCCTATTATGTATGTATATACTGGATGGCAAACAAATTTGTTTCTGTAAGATGTTACAGAAAAACCTGAAATAACTTTTTTTGGTCGACCCAATATGTATGTACTCATTTATATTTACATAAATATTCAATAATTATTTTGTTATAATTTTAAGATGATAATTGACTGTATAAAAAATTAACAATGTAGATATGCTTATAGCACATCTAGAAAAGCTTCTTTTCCTTTTAGGATCTCCCAGTCTGAGATTAAGTTAGTCTCCAAAATCTTACAAGGAGTTCACTGTTTTCTTCTCCTCTGCCACAATCTATGAAACTCCCTGGGACATTGAAAGCTCACTGTGGGATTTTTCAACAGTCTCATCCCAGTGGACCATTATTTCAGAAATTCATTGTGACTTCTGAGAGTCCCTTCATGTCTCCTTGCTGTTTCTTTTTCAGAGTCACAGACCTTTGTCTCAACATCAATTGGTTCTAATCCTTGTATGTGCTTTGTTACTGGTTTGCATTGTGGTTCAGATGCTTGTATGAGTCTTAGAAATCCCCAGATAAGCTCCTACATGCAGTGGCAATGAATCCCAGTAATTGCATTTTTTTTTTGTATCTGAACTTACTTTATGTACTAAGCCTCTTTTCTGTCAGATTTCACACATGTAATCAGCCAGTTAAGGATCGACACACTCCACTTTGCTCTGGGGTTTCATCTAAAGTTTTTGGAGGGGGACTGGTAAAGTGTCAAGATTTGGAGGTGGATGTGGGTTACCTGATCCCCACACACATTGGTCTCATAGAGACCTTGTTGCTTGTTGCCAAGCTGTACAATTTTTTTGTATCTTTGTACAGACAAAAAAACACGTGGCTGCTACCTTGTCCTTCTGGGTGCTCTAAAAACCCATTGAGCACAGTGCTCTCTGGAGGCTTGTGGGAAATTATGCTACTTCACCCTCTGTCCTGCTGAAGGTCATGGGTGCTAGGTGGCTGTCTCATTCCCATCTGCTCAAGTGCATATCACATACTTCAATCCTAGGTTCAGAATAATTTTGGAGCCCTATCACATTGCTAGTGGGCTGCACTAGGGAGTAAGACCCAGTTACTTCTGCACTTGGATTTCCCTAAATATATCTGGTGGAGGTAAGAGTGGTGAGGGGGAGCATGGTGCTTATGTTTCTTCCACGATTTCTTTCAGGAACATACTCTTGTCTAACATTCTTGCTTCTCTTTCACCTTACCTCCTCTATCCAGTCCAGAAAAACATTATCTACACTCAGAGATGAATAAAGCAGTTAAATGTTTGAGAGCTCAGTGAGAAGATGGGAAAGAAGGCTAATAACCACATGTGAAAAATAACAGTCTAGGGGAAAGTGGCCTAGATGCTTTACTTTATTGTACAAATATATTTTCAATGCCTGGACTTAGATTTTGAAAAATCAAAAATCAGGATGTTGACTGTTTCTGTAACGTTATAAGCGTGAGATACCCGCCCTTTTGTCTTTTTAAGAGAAGTGGGACAGAGTTTGTGTAACAAAAAATATTTCCGGGAAAAATGTTGGCTAGCATCTCAAAATATTGTCCCACCATGTAGAAATTAAGAGTTGACTTATTTTCAGGAGCCCAAGGGATCCATCTGAAAACACTTTGTGTTCAGAATGAAATTGAAATGCTGGTTGGTTAATGTCTAGCCTAACTATACTGTCACGCTCTCTTATGTTAACAAAAATGTTCTGTTATTGCACTTGCTAGTCATTGTAAAAGGACGTGAAACATCAAGGCTGGGGGGAGAGGGGAGGGGGCAAACGAGAGAGAGAATTTTGGTGTTTCCTTCAAAACGATGATTTTCACACACACAAAAATTCTCCCAAGTAATTGGAAGGTTAAAATTATTTTACTTCATTTAGCATTTTTATTTCCACAATTAGCCTAATAGAAACAAACAGAGAAGATTCTGGGGTAACATGAACAAGGTTAAAATTTTTTAAAATAACTTTAAATTTAGACAGTAATTGAATAGTAATGTATAGAATGTATTTTTCCCTGATCTTAGAAATCACGGGGAGAATGTAGGTGCTAGATTAAACAACAAATCAAATTAAAATACTTCCGATATTCCAAAGACATATTCAAAATAAACAGAAAATAGATATCTAAGACTTCTCATTCTATTTTCCTTGGGTTATTGTCCAACATTGAAATTTTCCACCAAGAGTGTGACAGTGAGTGAGGTTTTTAATGTAAAATTTCAAAAGATTCTTGGAGCTTGGTCTAAGCCGCTCAGGTTCAGGTTCTTGGGTACTCTGCAAGGGCACAGACTCAATTGGGCACGAGTTTTGTGCCCTTCCCAGGTCCAAGCAGCTCAGGCGACCAGGTGCTTGGTGAGCACACTGTCCCAGGTGGGGCATGCGTCTCCTCTGGGGAGCTGATCTCAGGCTGCGACCCTCCTGGCAGATGTCAACTGTTCAGGATCCCAGAAAGTATGGTACTGGCACAAAGACAGAAATATAGATCAATGGAACAAAATAGAAGGCCAAGAGATAAATCCACACACCTATGGACACCTTATCTTCAACAAAGGAGGCAAGAATATGCAATGGAGAAAAGACAATCACTTTAACAAGTGGTGCTGGGAAAACTGGTCAACCACCTCTAAAAGAAGGAAACTAGAACACTTTCTAATACTATACACAAAAATAAACTCAAAATGGATTAAAGATCTAAATGTAAGACCAGAAACTATAAAAGTCCTAGAGGAAAACATAGGCGAAACAGTCTCTGATGTAAATCACAGCAGGATCCTCTATGACCCACCTCCCAGAGTAATAGAAATAAAAGCAAAAATAAACAAGTGAGACTTAATTAAACTTAAAATTTTTGCACAACGAAGGAAACTTCATCAAGGTGAAAAGACAGCCTTCAGAATGGGAGAAAATAGTATCAAATGAAGCAACTGACAAATAATTAATCTCAAAAATATACAAACAGCTCATGTAGCTCAATACCAGAAAAATAAATGACCAAATCAAAAAATGGGCCAAATAACTAAACAGATATTTCTCCAAAGAAGACATACACATGGCTGACAAACACATGGAAAGATCCTCAACATCACTCATTATCAGAGAAATGCAAATTAGAACCACAATGAGGAACCATCTCACACTGGTCAGAATGGCTATTATCAAAAAGTCTACAAACAATAAATGCTGGAGAGGGTGCAGAGAAAAGGGAACTCTCTTACACTGTTGATGGGAATGCAAACTAGTACAGCCACTATGGAGAACAGTGTAGAGATTCCTTAAAAAACTGGAAATAGAGCTGCCATATGACCCACTAATTCCATCGCTGGGCATATACACTAAGGAAACCAGAATTGAAAGAGACACGTGTACCCCAATGTTCATCACAGCACAGTTTACAATAGCTAGGACATGGAAGCAACCTAGATGTCCGTCAGCAGACAAATGGATAAGAAAGCTGTGGTACATATACACAATGGAGTATTACTCAGCCATTAAAAAAGAACACATTTGAATCAGTTCTAATGGGGTGGATGAAACTGGAGCCTATTATACAGAGTGAAGTAAGCCAGAAAGAAAAACACCAGTACAGTATACTAACACATATATATGGAATTTAGAAAGATGGTAATGATAACCCTGTATGCGAGACAAAAGAGACACAGATATAAAGAACAGACTTTTGGACTCTGTGGGAGAAGGCGAGGGTGGGATGGTTTGAGAGAATAGCACTGAAACATGTATATTACCATATGTGAAATAGATGACCAGCCCAAATTTGATGCATGAAAGAGGGCACTCAAAGCCAATGTACTGGGACAACCCAGAGGGGTGGGATGGGGAGGGAGGGAGGAGGGGGGTTCAGGATGNAAAGCAAAAATAAACAAGTGAGACTTAATTAAACTTAAAATTTTTGCACAACGAAGGAAACTTCATCAAGGTGAAAAGACAGCCTTCAGAATGGGAGAAAATAGTATCAAATGAAGCAACTGACAAATAATTAATCTCAAAAATATACAAACAGCTCATGTAGCTCAATACCAGAAAAATAAATGACCAAATCAAAAAATGGGCCAAATAACTAAACAGATATTTCTCCAAAGAAGACATACACATGGCTGACAAACACATGGAAAGATCCTCAACATCACTCATTATCAGAGAAATGCAAATTAGAACCACAATGAGGAACCATCTCACACTGGTCAGAATGGCTATTATCAAAAAGTCTACAAACAATAAATGCTGGAGAGGGTGCAGAGAAAAGGGAACTCTCTTACACTGTTGATGGGAATGCAAACTAGTACAGCCACTATGGAGAACAGTGTAGAGATTCCTTAAAAAACTGGAAATAGAGCTGCCATATGACCCACTAATTCCATCGCTGGGCATATACACTAAGGAAACCAGAATTGAAAGAGACACGTGTACCCCAATGTTCATCACAGCACAGTTTACAATAGCTAGGACATGGAAGCAACCTAGATGTCCGTCAGCAGACAAATGGATAAGAAAGCTGTGGTACATATACACAATGGAGTATTACTCAGCCATTAAAAAAGAACACATTTGAATCAGTTCTAATGGGGTGGATGAAACTGGAGCCTATTATACAGAGTGAAGTAAGCCAGAAAGAAAAACACCAGTACAGTATACTAACACATATATATGGAATGTAGAAAGAAGGTAATGATAACCCTGTATGCGAGACAAAAGAGACACAGATATAAAGAACAGACTTTTGGACTCTGTGGGAGAAGGCGAGGGTGGGATGGTTTGAGAGAATAGCACTGAAACATGTATATTACCATATGTGAAATAGATGACCAGCCCAAATTTGATGCATGAAAGAGGGCACTCAAAGCCAATGTACTGGGACAACCCAGAGGGGTGGGATGGGGAGGGAGGTAGGAGGGGGGTTCAGGATGGGGGGACACATGTACACCCATGGATGATTCATGTGAATGTATGGCAAAAACCACTACAGTATTGTCAAGTAATTAGCCTCCAATTAAATAATTTAATTAAAAAAGATTCTTAGAAAGTTATTTGTAGCTATATAGCTTGTTGAATTGTCAGGCAGTTTATTAATGTTTTGGTCTAAGTAAGTTATCAAAAGAGATGAATGTAAGCATACACATGCAATGCCAACATATCTGTGTTTCCAGAAAGGAGAATTTTCCTTTATTTTGTTATTTTGAGTTTTTTGTCTAAATATAGGCACTTAGCTAAGGTTTTAAGTCCTTGTAAGGTGCCACAAAACAAAGTAATTTTGTAATTACATTAAACATTATGATACTTAAGGTATTTTAGATCGGAGAAGGCAATGGCACCCCACTCGAGTACTCTTGCCTGGAAAATCCCATGGATGGAGGAGCCTGGTAGGCTGCAGTCCATGGGGTCACTAAGAGTTGGACACGACTGAGCGACTTCATTTTCACTTTTCTCTTCCATACATTGGAGGAGGAAATGGCAACCCACTCCAGTGTTCTTGCCTGGAGAATCCCAGGGACGGCATAGCCTGATGCGCTGACGTCTATGGGGTCGCACAGAGTCAGACATGACTGAAGTGACTTAGCAGTAGCAGTAAGCACCTGCATGCTAAAATTGACTTACTATTATTGATTTTTAAATTAGATATACAATTTGCACTTGGTGATAATTTGAGGAATGCATTCCTACATTTGTAGCTAAAAGGGTTATATGGGGATGAATATAGCAATTAAATGTGTGGGTTCAATGAGAAGATGGAAAAGAAGGCTAATAACCATATGTGAAAAAACAGTCTGTGACACTAATCACTTTCTTCAGTGTCCAATCATGTTTACATGAATTTGGGGGAAAATGTAAAATTTCAATACTTGAAATTTTTGAGGTGATATATATTTCTCATTGTAAAGTGAAAGTGTAAGTCACTCAGTTGTGTCCAACTCTTTGGGACCCCATGGACTGTATAGTCCATGGAATTCTCTAAGCCGAATACTGGAATGGGTAGCCTTTCCTTTCTCCAGGGGATCTCCCCAACCCAGGGATAGAAGCCAGGTCTCCCACAGTGCAGTCAGATTCTTTACCAGCTGAGCCACAAGGGAAGCCCAAGAATACTGGAGAGGGTAGACTATCCCTTCTCCAGTGGATCTTCTCGACTCAGGACTTGAATATGGGTCTGCTGCATTGCAGGTGGATTCTTTACCAACTGAGGTATCAGGGAAGCCCTTCTCATCTTAAACGTGAAGTGATTAATTTCTCCACCAACGTTTCAATTTCTTACCTCTCCAACTATTTCCATCTGGTTATTTTTCAGTGTCCATTGGATGAGAAAGTGTAACCTACATATAAAACTGTGTAGGAGTAGGGCCATTAATATTTAACCAGAACTTAAATGAATGCAGGGAAAGGCAATAAATAACTGGGATTCTTAAATTTTATATTATATAGTTTTTTTGGTAGTTGTGTGGTTTATATTTGATAAACTTTTAAGTAATAGAAGTAAGACATTTTTATAACTCAAAATTGTTCTGGAGGAAGTATAAGAATATGCTTGCATGCATGCTAAGTTGCTTCAGTTGTGTCCCACTCTGTGCAACTGCATGGACTGTAGCCCGCCAGGCTCCTCTGTCCATGGGATTCTCCAGGCAAGAACACTGGAGTGGGGTGCCATGCCCTCCTCCAGGGGATCTTCCCAACCGAAGGATTGAACCCACCTCTCCTGCATCTCCTGCATTGGCAGGCAGATTCTTTACTGCTGAGCCACCAGGGAAGCCCAAATTTACACTTCCCCCCAACATAATTTGGCACATAAAATTTAGTGTGCATAAGTACCTCTGTCTTATATACTACTTTGCATAGCCAAAATTTTGCTTTAGACATAGTAGAATTTGAAGATCATAAGTCTTATCATGTTTTAAAAATATTGAAGCTAATGCTGACATCACAAGCTAATACACATAATATGACATAAGAAAATGTCTACATATATATGTAAAAAATCTGATGCTGCGATCTGATCCCTGGCTCAAGCAGATCCCCTAGAGAAGGGACTGGCAACCCACTCCAGTATTCTTGCCTGGATAGTCCCATGGACAGAGGAGCTTGGCAGGCTATAGTCCATGGGGTCTCATAGAATTAGGCATGCCTAAGTGACTATCACTTTCACTTTCATATATTTGCCTGTATCAGTTCTTAGTTGCAGCATGCAGAATCTTTGATCTTTCCTTGAGGCATGTAGAATCTTTTGGTTGCAGCATGAAGAGTTTTAGTTTCATTATGTTAGATCTAGTTCCCTAACCAGGAATCAAACCTGGGCCCCTTGCACTGGGAGTAGGGTCTTAATCACTGGACTACCAGGGAAATCCCAGAAAATGTTTTAATATTCCAAGAAATCTCCTGTTTTGTTTAAATTCATAGTTTATGTGTGTTGCATATATATGTAATATGTATTTTATATACACATAAAGAATGAAATATTTATCAATAATATGAGCTATCTATATATAGACATATATCCTTTTATGTGTTTTTCTATGTTAATTTTTTACATTAATTTTCCACTGAATTACATTCAGTTTGATTGCAAACTAAAACATATGCAATAAGAATTTGAGTTTTATTGCAAACAGTATATTCTTGGAGTCTAGATTCTAAAAGTACGGGAGGTTATATACTACCTGGCATGAAATTTGTTTTCCTCCAGGGAAACAATTATGGATACTGCATAGATATTTAAAGTTTCCTAAGAAATATTAGAAACATTTTTTCTAAATGTTCAATTTTTATTTCAATATTTTTTGTGTGCATCAGAAAGACAGGACTATGTTTTTGTTTTACATGTCCTGAATAGAGGAACCTCAATACTTTTCCATTTCTCTTGATTCCTTTCATTTAACCAAATTTTTAAGTTTTTAATGAATACTTTTGCCATTCGTATACATTTTAAAAAGCAGTCTAGTTGTTTTATCTTAATTTTGTTTGCATAAGTTTGGGTAACAACAGAAATTTATCTACTGAATCATATGAGAATGCAATTTGTATATATTCTTTATATGCAATTGGGGAGTTTAATTTTTATGAAAATAATAATCATTGACTGTTGGTTTTTCTAGTTTCTCCTAAAAGCCTGAGGCTTTGTAGTTGTCAGTGGTGCAGTTCCAAGATACAAAGTTATAAAGTTACCTTCCATCCTCTTTAGTAGTCTGAATATTTTGCATCCAGCCATGGGAAGCAGCCTGAAAACTCTAATCGAAATCAAAGGTTACACCACAGGGGTGCAATATCTCTAATTTGTCTTGGAATGATGCAGTAGCTTCCCTTGACTGCTGTGATTAAATTCATTCTAGTTTGTTCAGTTAATGAGAATAGCACATCTTAACCCATAGAAGATATTCCCTTTTTATGGCCTCATGACTCCGAGCAGATTAGCGTCATTATCAACAAATAATATTTAGTAATGAATGCATATGAGTGGCACTGGGCTAGGATCCCTACAAATCAAGTCACAAGAGTGTACTCCTTAACCTTCAGCTTATGACTTTCCAAAACACAAGGGTTGCTCAAGCATGTGTATAGATACAGTTAAGTATGTACTACACAATTAAAGGACAGCCTGAGATTTAAGGGCAAGAAGAATTTGTCCTTGCCAGTCAGTTAGAGATAAAGTTAATCAACGTGCTGAAAAGATGCAAAGCTGTTAGTGATAGATACATTATCCCTGTTTGGTGAGTTTAATGATCATTTTCACACTTTCCTGCACTTGCATTTTTGAGGTGGTGAGTCACTCAAAATAATGAGGTTTTATTGCAAGTTTAAAGCCAGTGTATTCCATAGTGCTAGACTGAGAAGAAAAAGTATATAAAATATGGGTTTCAAGGTATTTTGGTGGAGTTTGCAGTTGTTAGAGTGGAATGTAGCTTAGGAGATCTTTGATCAAGCTCTGGTACCACATGTTTGTTGTTTTAGTCACTCGGTCGTGCCTGACTCTTTTGCAATCCCATGGACTATTGCCCACCAGGCTCCTCTTTTCTATGGGATTTCCCAGGCAAAAATAATGGAGTGGGTTGCAATTCTCTTCTCCAGGGTATCATGGGATCATTCTGACCCAAGGATCCAGCCCACGTCTCCTGCATTGCAGGCAGATTCTTCACCATCGAGCCACCTGGGAAGCCAGGTTCAAATTCTGGCAACATTGTCTGTCAGTTTTAGGACTTTGAACAAATTACTGAAATATTCCTTTGGATCTTTTCTCTTTAAAATGAATGCTGACAAGTATCATTGTCTTCATGAATTTTGTTTGATAAATTGTAAACAGGATAATGTAAAGATTTCCAGCATATAGGAAGAACTCAATAGAGGTAGCTGCTGATGTAGCTTTAATTATTCAATTTATTATTAGTTATTAAACTGATTAATGGATTATATATGTTTTCCTGCCACTCAATTGTCCCTTGACATCTCACTCCTGTCTTCTGTCTACCTCTTTGGAAATTATCAGATTTAATATGTCTAGAATAGCCACTGGGTCTGCTGCATTCCCTGGATGGTGCGTCTGCAAAGGTCTGAAGCCGAATCTCGCCTCTATACCCCAATGCTGAATTAAATCTTGGAGATAGTATTGGGTAAAGTAGAAAGAATAGCTTTATTGCTTTGCCAGCTAAAGGGGGTTAGAGTGGACTCCTGCCCTCAAAAACTGTGTTTCCAGACCTGGAGAGGGTAATGAAGAGTTTTGTAGTAATGGTTCAAAGAGAGCATGATCAGCTCATGCATTCTTCTGATTGGTTGATTGCGAGATGTGTGGGAGTCTGCATCATCAATCTTCTGGTTTCAAAGGGTCTGGAGGGTCTTTGTGCTTATGGGCAGCATACAGTTAACTTCTCCCACCTGGTGGAGCTTTTAGTATCTGCTTAAATAGCAACCCACTTCAGTACTCTTGCCTGGAAAATTCCATGGATGGCGGAGCCTGGTCAGCTACAGTCTATGGAGTCGCAAAGAGTCAGACATGATTGAGCGACTTCACTTTCACTTTTTACTTTCATGCACTGGAGAAGGCAATGGCAACCCACTCCAGTGTTCTTGCCTGGAGAATCCCAGGGACGGGATCGCACAGAAGCGACTTAGCAGTAGCAGCAGCAACAGCTCAAAAGATACTGTTCTGTGTATCCCTTGAGGGGGAACCTGGACCCTGCCCCAAAGGCTGCACTATTGTTTCTTAACTGTTCTTCCACCGTCTCCACATCCCCTCCCTTCCCTAATTAGCATCTGTTTGAACCTGCTTCCTGGAATGCAGGTCCTGGAGGCTGAAGGAAGCCTATTTCCTGTAATCAAGAATCAGGGTGGGTGGGGGCCTTCATAGAAAAGCTTTTGTGCCTGGGAGCACCACAGGGTTCTGCTCCTTATCAGGTTGAGCCACTACAAAATGTCTCTTTAACTAAGTCATTCCCCTGTGTGCCCCTGATTTGTCCTGAATCAAGAATCAGTCCTGAAATGTTCATTGGAAGGACTGATGCTGAAGCTGAAACTCCAATACTTTGGCCACCTGATGCGAAGAACTGAATCCTTTGAAAAGAACCTAATTCTGGGAAAGACTGAGGATGGGAGGAGAAGGGGATGACAGAGGATGAGATGACTGGATGGCATCGATTCAATGGACATGAGTTTGAGTAAGCTCTGGGAGTTGGTGATGGACAGGGAAACCTAGAGTGCTGCAGTCCATGGGGTCACAAAGAGTCAGACATGACTGAGTGACTGACCTGAACTGTACTGAAGACTCTCATACCTTGTCCTAGGCCTATCTCTCTTATCATGCATGCATCACCAAGAATACAATGCTGTCTTTCCTTCCTAACTGCCAAGTTTCTCCTGTAAGAATTGATATAGTCAGGGTATGGAAGACAAAGGGATCGTCAGGACCCAGAGGATAAAAGTGCAGATTGGGGAAGACTCCAAGAGAAGGAAGAAATCTGGGCAGGTGAATACTTCCTGAAGCAGAAACTCAGGAGGCTACATACAGCCTCCAGCAAGTAAGGAAACACAAAATCATGGGTGAAATAAGGATCAAACTAGTGGTAGTACTCTATGCCAGGGTTTCCAGTAGCAGGTAATATTGGGCTTTGAATTCAGGGTTTTATTCTAGACTTTGAAAGCCTCTTATGAGGCAACAAAGGGCTGTAGAACAGATGCAGTGGCTGCAATTAAAGTATCAAGCTGAATTTCATTCATCCTTTCAGTCATTCAGACAACCTCTGCTGATCATATTTACCAAAATTTGAGAAAAGGAGACCTGATTGAAATAAAAAGGTGTTTATTCTGGGTTTAGTAGGACTGTAACCTAGGAGACACAGATGCAGGAAGCACTTGAATTGTGTTCCCCCGGCCTACAAAATGGAGGAGGCTTATAGAAGCAAAAATTTCAAGGTTACAGTTAGTTACAGGAGTTGTTTATCGAGGATTATAATTGGAGCTGGCAAGAAGTAAGGGTGCTTGTTAAGTAACTACTGGTTGGAGCTTGAAATGGTTGCATAGTTACAAGAAGAGACCTTGAGACCACAAGGTTGCAGCTGGCAGGTGTGGTTTTGAATATGGCCAGTAATGTCCTTGGATTTGATATAGTTCAAAGAAAGTTCAAGTTCTCAGTGGTGCAGAGATGTGTCTGAGACTAGATCCTCCACGCCCACCCAATTTCATTTCTGTATGCCCAAACTGTGATCACTCCATTTAATTTCAATGTGCCATCAGTCACCTCCACAGAGGTGACCAGGCACTGAAGAACCACAGAATACTGGCATTAAAGCAGTGCAGTGTCTCTGCCTTCTTGATGAAATTTAATTCTAAAGACATTCGTCAGTGTTCTCAGTCTCAAAAATGGGAGAACCAAGACTGAAGCTGGATCACAAAGATGAGAGCAAGAGTCTAAACAATGGACCACTGGACCAATAGCAATCTTGGCTTTGACCTTAACTTATAAGCGTAAATGAGTAGGGAATTTTAAATTCCTTTAGTCTGGGGTCAAGGCTGTTCTTGGAGTAGGGGATAGTGGAAGTAGCATGTTTTAGTAACTTTGTATATAATGATCAAGGAAGAACAAAGATAAGAGATATGGTTGAATGACAACCAAAAAGCTATATACTTACTTTTATTTCCTTCTTTATTAGATATGTAGAATTTCTCTCAAGTCCCTCTATACAACATCTACAGAAAAGTAAAATTAGAAATATTGTGAAAAGGGATAACTTTTTAAGAGGATCAATTGAAGATACAATGGAGGCCATTTTCTAACAACAAATTTAATTTGTGAAAATCTGGTAGCATATTAACTATAGAGTGGTGATTTTTAAAAGGAAATTTCCATAGTTAAACTAAAAATTATTGGAATGATGTCAGTTAATATCTGGCATTATGCTTTAGAAATGCACAAGAAAGAAGCAATTACCGGTTTCCAAATAAGAAGTGATAGTAATAGAAAATTCAGATTTCAGTGTATTATAAATTTAATAAATAAGCTATAAAATTGCCATTCACTGACTAAAATTGATTTGGGGCATCAAATTTCAAGCATGGCATATATAATGCAGTAACAACTTTCTAAGCAAAATTATCCTCTTAGATTTGCCCAGATCCCTTCAGTTTTTCAATTTGTATTACTGAGAGAGTGTGGATAGGTTCACATTGCAGGAAACTCAGTTAATTTATGTGCTAACTTTAAGATTCCATCATCCTGTCTAGTCTTTATCACAAGTATGTTTATTAAAAGTATTATGATGGGATAAGTTTAATTTTAAGACATAATGCAGAAAACCCTGTAGGTAAGCAAAACACCTTGGAGGTTTCCTTAGAAGCAGGAAGCTTTGCATGTTAAGAATGCTGCATATACTTGCTTTTCGTTCTTTGAATTTAGCTCAGTGATTCCTAAACTTTAGTGTGTAAGAGATGGCTGTACAGGATTTAAAATCTAACCATGTATATAATATGGATGGTATAGGGATTTCCCAGGCTCATTTTTATTGTATTTTATTTTTACTATTCATGCTGACTCTGAAAAATAGCTATAGAACTAAGATCGCATTCACCTGTATATGGTTGAGATAGCAATGTTTGTTTGATTCTAATACAACCTAGTCTTATCTACAGAGGATATATATTTATACTTTGTGCTGCTGCTGCTGCTGCTGCTGCTGCTGCTGCTGCTAAGTCGCTTCAGTCGTGTCCAATTCTGTGCAACCCCAAAGACGGCAGCCCACCAGGCTCCCCTGTCCCTGGGATTCTCCAGGCAAGGACACTGGAGTGGGTTGCCATTTCCTACTACAGTGCATGAAAGTGAAAACTGAAAGTGAAGTCGCTCAGTTGTGTCCAGCCCTCGGTGACCCCATGGACTGCAGCCTTCCAGGCTCCTCCATCCATGGGATTTTCCAGACAAGAGTACTGGAGTGGGTTGCCATTGCCTTCTCTGAGCTAATAACAGGATAATTAATGTATTTATATTCTGAAAGTAATCAAAAGTTATATTCAATGGTAATATAAATTTAGATGATATTTGAAGGAATATGAGAAATCCTTCTTACTTAGTGCTCGACCAAGCAAAACCTGTGTTCTGCTTCCATTGTGATGGTCACAAGTTTGGGTTTGGGATAGTGTGTCATTCAGGGTCCAATTAACAGACAGAAACCACTCCAGCTATTTTCACAGAGGAGAATTGAATATAAAGAATCATAATTTAAGTATTAGAAAACTGAAAGAGTAAGAAGAGCACATAGATGGCAACTGCAAAAGTAACTATCACTCCTGACAATGCGAAAACAAAACAAAAGGATCAGAATGACTAAAACTTAGAAGCTTGGAGGACCTGGACTTTACTGAGCTGAAACTTAGACCTCCAGGGAGAGGCTACTGATTGCCTGGTGCTGGTATCTCTGAGGGGCTCTCTGAGATAGCAGAAGGGGTCCCAGTGGGACCAAGTCCCAGACCTATGCCAGCCAGTCTGTGCTGGCGTTTCAATGGCAAGGGTGCAATGAAGCTGATTCTTTAAGTGTTGGGAAAGAAAAAACAAGCTGGAGTCAACAACTGTTACTAAAAATGAGTGCTACAGTAGGCATGAAAAAGCAAGTCCAGAGCACTGCTAATAGGAACAGTAAGTCCCCAGGAGGCAGATAAGGGTGAGGAAGTCCTTTCCCAGTCTTTCAGTCCTGCCATTTCCCCATAGAGTTCCCTACTGCCAGGTCCTAATGGGGAGTCAGCCAGCACAATGGAAAATGTCACTTGTGTGGTGAGCTTTGTATCACAAAGCAGACTACAAAAAGGTGAATGAAGGCAAACATGAGAAAAAAAAGTCACTCGCCACAGATCCAGTATTTCCATGAAATTTGGAAAAGGAAGTAATTAAGACATGAATAAATTATTAAATAATTAATAGTAAGTAAAGTATTTTATGGAGAAAGAGATGGCAATCCACTCCAGCACTCTTGCCTGGAAAATCCCATGGACGGAGATTTTAAGGATTAAAAAATGAACAAACCCAAAGTTTAAGATAAGGCAATATGTAAACGTCTCCTATTTACATTAAAGTATGATTTTCCTTGTAACTCCTTCATGTTTGCAAAATTATTTTGCTAACCTCTGGAGAAAGTACCTTTAAAAGATGTGAATTATAACTTAATAAGTCATAATCTTTGCCTACTATGAATATTTGAACATTGTAGAACTGACACTATAAAATATTTGACATATTTAACTGAAAGTACTAAACGTTTCCTCTCTAGTGATGATAAATGATATTTATTTTCAAGAAAGCAATTATATAAATATTGAATATCAAGTTCTTTTAAAGATAGTATTATCCTAATATTAAGTATATAACACTTGTAAATTAATTCAGAAATAGTGGCTGTGTTTTCTCTGCAAAAATAAAACCGTCAAAAACAAAAACCCAGTTCAAAATGCTTTAACTATTTGAAATGCTAACTTCAGAATATTCTAGAGCCAAGGTAAAGCCAGTGAGCTGAAATTTCTTTTGCTTCAATTGTATTATTTAGAACTAGCTTCAAAGAAGAAGTGTTTTAGTAAATGCTCAGGGTGTCTAATTGGGTCTTTTAGCTCATACAGTTCAAAGAAGTAGGCTGGCAGTGGCATCTACCATTCCTAAGCTGTACTTATTCTTAGGTATTTTGCCAATTCCCTTCATGATTTCAGCTTTATACCAATTTGTATTCATAAGTAATTCACTCTAAGATCTTTAGCTTTTTTTTTTTTAATGTAATTACTTAGAACCATCAGATTTCAGAGGTGAAAGGAATCTGTCTTTTTAACACAACCAAGTTTGAGTGGAATTCTACCATGTACCTAGCATTCCTGAATTCGAAGGAGATAACATTTGAATGGGAAAAATAGATTTGTAGAAAGTAATTATAACACTATGTAATATATACTATCACAGCGGTTGGTACAATGTGCTATGGAGACAGAAGGAGGAAAAGACCACCTTTGCTTGGCTGGGGATGAGCTAGAGTTGGCATTTGTATTGCCTTTGCCTTGAAAATAAAAGGATTTTGCGTGCCAATATGGGTATGCAGAGCATTAAATTCCAGGTCTCTCCAACCATTTGTCAGACACCTGCTCTGTGCAGACAATCTGTTAGATGCTGAAAATACTCTACTGAAAAGGATATGTTTTTTGCCCTGTTGGAGCTTTCAGCCTACTGGCTGATAAGGAAAATGTTGAGTAGTGTGAAGTCATGAACCAGTTGTTGTCAGGAACCAGTGAGTAGCTGAGTAGGATGGTAGTGTAGATTTAAGGGATTTGGCAAGCAATTCAAGAGGAAGCAGAAAAGATGCACTGGGGATAGAATGTCAGTGGACAATATGCTGCTCAGTTGAGATGAATATGTCTTTTTAAAAATAGAATCATATTTTCAGGTTTCTTTTTTGCATCTTGGGAAGATAATATAGTGGCAGTATGTGGAATAAACTGTGGATGGGGAGAATACAGGTGGGGAGGGAACCTACAGGGCTAGTATCTGTTAATGAGAGAGAAGAGAAGTTCCTAAACACAATCCCTTGACTGTTGGGATATGTTCAAGAGCATCTTAACATATTTTCTGTTTTTCTGTAGATGTGGGAATGAAGCTCTCTACGAGTTAAATGATTAAATGACATGCCCATTTGATAGAGTAAATGAAAGTAGGAACTAAAGGTCTTGATTTCTAGTTAAGCATTTTTTTTGATACCGTACTTCCTGTCTAGCAAGTTGAACTGGAAAAGATCATTTATATCAGAATCAACCTACCAAAAAATAAAGCAAGTATGAAAGCACTGCACTTCATCAAATCATAATTCTCTGTTAAATATTGATGACATTATATAGCAAATTAAAATGTTATTCTTGTTAAGTCACTGAGTCATGTCTGACTTTTTACAACCCCATGGACTGCAGCACACCGGGCTCTCCTGTCCTTCACTATCTCTCAGAGTTTACTCAAATTCATGTTCATTGAGTTGGTGATGCTATTTAACCATCTTATCCTCTGCTGGCCCCATATTCTCCTGCCCTCAATCTTTCCCAGCATCAGGGTTTTTTCCAGTGAGTTGGCTCTTTGCATCAGATGGCCACAGTATTGGAGCTTCAGCTTCAGCATCAGTCCTTCCAATGAATATTCAGGGTTGATTTCCTTTAGGATTGACTGGTTTGATCTCCTTACAGTCCAAAGGACTCTCATTCAAAAAAATGAATGTGCTCAGCCTTCTTAATGATTCAACTCTCATATGTGTTCATGACTACTGAAAAACCACAGCTTTGACCATATGGACCTTTGTCTGGAAAGTGATGTCTCCATTTTTTAATACACTGTCTAGGGTTGTCATAGCTTTCCTTGTTAGAGGTTCTTTAACTGGTATTCAGTCAGTATTTGTTGAATGAATCCCTATCAGTTGTTACTGGCTGGTATCACAAAGGAAATTATTAATGGTGATTATTATACAGAAATCTCAAATGAGAAAGAGAGATAATAATTTGGAGGGGAGGTATCAGACTTTGGGGAGCTCAGAGTTAAACTAGTGAATTACAAATACAAGCTAGTGATGAAGGGCATGTGCCCATGTATAAATGGCCACCCTTTCTCCTGTAATGTTCTTTCTTTATTACCATAGTTTCCCCAGGTCCATGATGAGATTGCCACAGTCACTGGCATTAATGTATATTATTTCTACCCGAATGTCCCTTTGTTCTTAAGATTTTCACCAAAAGAAAGGTAGCAGGCTTTCAGTTATCCCTCTGGCTGCAAGAGGTATAGGGAGAATAACTGTGAGAGATGTAGGCATTAAGAGATTTGATACAGTTGGATAACATAACAAGGAATAGATCAAGAGTTTATATAAAATACAAATATTGCAGAGATACTCTGCCTCTGTCCCACCAGTTTTCCTTTTCTATTAGAGGTCAAAATTAACTTTTGATATTAAATTATTTAAAAATCAATAAAATTCATAATTGAATCAAACCATTGGTATAATAACTCACAACTTAATAGAGATTTCCTGAAGTAGTGAAAAGAGTTACTCATGTTTGTTTTGTGATCCAGCTCCAGGAAAGCCATAATATGCTGTAATACTATTTTAGAATTTTATTATCTGAAAGGATTATCATATTAATAGAAAATCTCCATAGAGCTACAGTTGTACACCCTAACATTTTGCTGAAGTTAAAGATTCACTTAATTTTTAAACATGACATTATTAAATATATAATGCAAGAAATCTAATAATTAAATTCTATTATTACATGATTGACTTCTCATTTTTTTGTATAATAGTACTAAAGGTACTATTAAGTTCACCATCTAACTGAATTGAACCCAAGATACTTTAATTATCTCACACTCATTAAGTACCTTATTTAAATTATGAGCAGGCGATGATTTGTTTTTAACACATCTCACCAATCATATAAAATAAATTCTGTACATATCATATGGGAAAATGTCATCTTGAGAGTTTTTAGCCATCTAATCAGATGTTCTTTCTATATCAGAACGGCCCCCGTTTCTGATCATCGTAGATGAAAGCAAGGCCAGAGAAGGAAGCAGATGAGCTGAAAAGGACTGGCCAAAAAGTTTGTGCTTTTTGTAATATGTTATGGGAAGAAAACCCAAATGAACTTTTTGGCCAACCCAATAACTTCAAATCGTAGATAAGAGATAAAACATTATTGCTTATTTACTGGTTCATAGAGTTGGTTGAAAGGTGGGCAATGCATTTGGAAATATGTGTAGGCATATTTCGGAGAAGGCAATGGCACCCCACTCCAGTACTCTTGTCTGGCAAATCCCATGGACGGAGGAGCCTGGTGGGCTGCAGTCCATGAGGTCGCTAAGAGTCGGACACGACTGAGTGACTTCACTTTCACTTCTCACTTTCATGCATTGGAGAAGGAAATGGCAACCCACTCCAGTGTTCTTGCCTGGAGAATCCCAGGGACGAGGGAGCCTGATGGGCTGCCGTCTCTGGGGTCACACAGGGTTAGACACGACTGACATGACTTAGCAGCAGTAAGCATATTTTGAGGGGGTTGTTACAATGATTGTGAGGAATTCCTATGTATGTCTTGTAGTGGAAATGAGGTATGTCACATAACTCATGTCTGTATGTAAATAAATGTATAGCTCATACATGTATATATGTAAATATTCTACCATGTAAAGTACAAGCCTGCATGAGAATATCCCGTTCAGAATATGAATAGTAACCCACGGAGAAATGCTGAGCCCACTTAGGGAAGAAACAGAAGCAATAGGATTTAGAAATCTTTGTCCCCCCCCAGTAGATACTCTTCTTCACTTTCCTCAGGTAATACACACAAGGTATTAACCAAGACAAAGAATAGTAAATGACTGTGGAGAGTTGAAGTCAACGAGGAGGCTAGAAGGAAATCATGGTACATGTGGGAGCAAAACATTGGGAAGTGGATGACAGGCTCCTTCCAGGAAGGGACTGTTTGTAAGTGTGAGTCGAATGGGGAGCCTGGTTGCCTCGGTAGCTGCCCATCCTCACTCTTTGGTGTATTCTACTGCATCATCTAGTATTTTCAATTAGAAATCAGATTCCCTTACTACTATATTTGGGAGCATAGCTGTTTCAGGTTGGGTTTTCCTGAAGCTCATCTGGAGATGAGAATTTATGTGCAAGTGATTTATTAAGGACATGTTTCCAGGGATAACAAATAAGTGAGCAAAGAAGTCAGGAATGGGGAAGAAGTCACGCAAGGGGCAATTGCAGGCCAAGTCCCAGCCTCAGGCTGATCCTACAGGAATACGCTGGATCTAAATCATCCTTCAGAGTTTGTTCCAACTTGAAGCAGAGGTGTTGGGCTTTTGTATTCCTCTACCACTCAGTCATTGGCTTAAGGCTACCCTGAGGTGACATAAATACCAGGATACTGCCAGTTCTCTGGTCTTTTGGGCAAAGCACTTTAAAAGCCTGAAGAGAGGCATCCAGAGAAGCAGGTGCAGATTTTGGAAAAGCGAAGCCCACAAGAGCCAGGGGATGGGCACACAGAGATGTTAATGGAGTCCTAGTGGATATAGCTGGAGCACCCACAGTTTTTGTTGTTGTTGTTGTTGTTATTGTCATAACCTTCCAATTGTTAACTTTCACAAGATTGCATTGACCCCAAAAGAGCCAAGGCTATTATCTGAATAACTAATTTTAAAATATCTGCAATTATACTACAGCTACAGTAAACAGAAGAGATTCAGAATTACAATGCTATTAAAATGCTATTTGTTCAAATGTTAGTATATTTCTTAATTTTACATTTTTACATGACAAAATAGTTTTCCAAAGGGGATATTTCATCACATGTGCTGATGAGTTTTAAATGGTAACCACAAGGCTGTCAGGGAAGGGCTCTTTTAAATTTTGAGTTCCTCTCAGTCAGACATATTAATCCATTTTAATTTCCCAAACCAGGCATGTCAGAAGTGTAGTTCAGTTGAGTGTAGTTTTAATGATATTTCTCTGCTTACATCTGGCTTCAAGAATTTCCTAATTCTGATTCTGCAGCAAAACAATTGCTAGCAGGGAAAAGGAGGCTGTGATCACCAAATATTGCCGCTATCAGCTGGCATCCCCTTGTATTTCTCTTAGTTGAAGCTTTGTGGCATTTGTGTGTATCTTAATTGTTGGATTTTAATTGGCAGTGCTATTGATTGTAAATCATTTTGTTGAAAACTACCTTTTATCTTAAAGTTTAAATGTACCTAGAGGCTACTCAGAGATGCCTGTGTTCAATGAAAACATTAAAGCAATAGTGTAAGACTTGAAATGTGTCCCATTTGGTACAAATTAGTTTCCCTCATGGTGCAACTCAGTCAAAAAAATAAATGTAGCTGAAAATTGACGAACTGTTTATCAGCTTCAAATCCAACAAATGTATATTGAGCTTTCACTAAGTGCCATATATAGTGGTAGCTGTAGTAGAGGATAAAAAATTAAAATAAAAACCAATTTCTGCCAGCTATGAGTTCTTTATATAGTGGCCACACACACATATACACCACACACACACTTTAGTCATTTAATGATCATTCCTAAGGAAAAAGCACAAGAAAATGACTGAAGGAAAGCAAGAGCAATATTTTTCTCTGAAGTTAGTGGTGAAAGGAGGCAAGTGGGTGTCAAAAAATAATTAATTGAATCAGAACCTTGGCAAAAGGAGGTTGGGGGAGAAAAAGGATGAAAGTTTGAGCACAAAAATGGAATCTGCAGGGTAAGAAAGAGTATGAACTAGTAGGCAGCTGTGGTTGGAGTAGTTACAAGGGGGATATAGGAATATGACTCTGGTTGTACTGTATAGACTGAATTGGGTACTAATCAAGGTTTGAGAATTATAGGTGGGAAGACCATGTTAGAGTTTATAATTTCTAACATTTTGAAACTTGAATCAGTAAGATTTAAGATTAATGTAGTTCGAGAATGTGAGAGAATGAGTCAAAAATAAAACATTTTTGTGACTGAAAAGTATAGAGGATGATGGTATCATTAGATAAGATTGGAAATATGGATGAAACCCCCCCACCTCCCACCCCATGTACACCTGAGATGGAAAATTTTAATTAATAAAAAAAAAAAGAAATATGGGTGAGGAGCAGGCTTATGAAGGAGAGGTGATAAACTCTATGTGGGATAGACTAGATTTGATAAGTTGATGGGAAATCCAAGAACAGATTTCCAATAATCTCCTCAAACATTAGTCTAAATCTGAGGAGGGAGATCAATGTGTGAACTTGACAGATGTGGCATTGAGCAGGGACACAGGCAAGGTCCCAAAAGGAAAGCTAATGAATTTGGAATCATTCCTATGGAGCTCAAGCCCTTTGACCGATGATATGGCAGAATCATATGGCTCAGAGTTAAAAGAAAAAGGAATCCAATACCAAATCTTCAGGAGAGTTTATCTTTAAATTAAGGACAGATAAAGAGAAGTCCTCAAAGGAGTATTCAGGAAAGGACCAGGAAATTATAAAGAGTATGTGGTCCCCACAATGGCAAAAAGGATCATGGTTTTTCAAGAAGCTGGTGACTCCACTAACCAAAGGAAGTGATTACTACATATTAGTTAAGGATTGAGAAAAGATCATTGGTTTTCTGATTGTGGTCAGTAGTTTTAAAGGAATTTGAGTGGAGTGATAAATCATGTGTGCGCTGTGTGCTTAGTTGCTCAGTCATGTCTGCCTCTTTGAGACCCCATGGACTGTAGGTTCCTTGGTTCATGGGAATTCACCAGGCAAGAATACTGAAGTGGATTGCCATGCCCTCCTCCATGGGATCTTCCCAACCCAGGAATCAAATCCAGGTCTCCCTCATGGCAGGCAGATTCTTTACCATCTGAGCCACCAGGGAACCTATGCATTCATCCATTTATTCATCCAATTCACTGATTCTTTGGTATTGACACCTAGACCTGGAACTGAATTAAAATGAGATTAGAAGTAGATAAACTGGCTGAGATAACCAAAAACTTCTCTCCCATAGAAAGAAGAGAAGAGAGCCCAGGAAGCTGCCATGCAAGCAGAGTTTCTCATAAGCAGGTTGAAAGCATCCTGAGATTTCAGCAGTATAGACTGGAGGAAAGGGAGGGAAAGCAAACTGGGCAGGATGGGGCCTGGGGAAATCCAAGCATGGCTAAGAGGAGATTGGGGCTTCCCTTGTAGCTCAGTCAGTAAAGAATCTGCCTGCAGTGCAGGAGACCCGGTTTTGATCCCTGGGCTAAGAAGATCCCCTGGAGAAGGAAATGGCAACCTACTCCAGTATCCTTGCCTGGAAAATCTCATGGACGGAGGAGCCTGGTGGGCTGCAGTCCATGGGGTCCCAAAGAGTCAGGTATGACGGAGTGACTAACACTTAGACTTACTTACTTAAGAAGAGGTTGAGTGCTGGCAGACAGGGTAATCCAATAAGCTAAATATAGGAAACAGTCAGTTGGGGAACTAGGAGAAGAATCTATGGAAAAGAGGCAAATAGCAGGGTCTCCATCAAGAGGACTCAGGACAATGTCTTTATTCCAGAGGAATCTTAGAATACTTTTCTGATTTTCCATGGCTCTGTAATAAAATACTTCAAATTTAATGGCTTAAAATAACAATTATTTTGTGTCAAGATTTTGTGGATTAGAAATTTGGCAGAGTTTAGCCCACTGATTCATCTACTCTGTGTGGTGTTAGTTGACATCAGTTAATTGTGTTCAGCTAGTGAATGACTGGTCTGAAGGGTCCAAGACAGCTTCACTCATACATACGTTTAGTGCCTTTGTGAGGACTGAAAGCTGAGTTCAGTAGGGACTGTCAACCAGAGTACTAACACATGGCTTTTCCAGCATAATTGTTTCTGAGTTATCACTCTGTACAGAGNCATCAGTTAATTGTGTTCAGCTAGTGAATGACTGGTCTGAAGGGTCCAAGACAGCTTCACTCATACATACGTTTAGTGCCTTTGTGAGGACTGAAAGCTGAGTTCAGTAGGGACTGTCAACCAGAGTACTAACACATGGCTTTTCCAGCATAATTGTTTCTGAGTTATCACTCTGTACAGAGCAGTTTAGGCCACTCAGAGAGTCTTCCAAGAAATCCATAAAGAAGCTAAAGGACACTGTTAATGACATAACCTTGGAAGACCCATAACATCACATTGTTTCCATTCTACTAGTCAGGCCAGCTGCTAAGACCATTCAAGTTTCAAGAGGAGGAAATTTAAATGCTGGCCATCACTAATCCATCACAGCTACTGTGAATAATTTCCTCCTCCTCTTAGAGTCCCCTTTGTATTAAGACAGAATCTTTCAGGAGGAGAAAGTATAAGTGACTCTAGCTGTGGAGGAAGGACCTGACTCAAATAAGCTTGGAGAGATGGAAGAGTTGCAGTTTCAGGAAGGAAAGAGATACAGCTTGATGAGATGCAATTGATGGTAGAGAGTTCAAGGCTCATGCTGACCTTGATTCATTCCTCTGTTTTCTTAGTCCAATCTTTGTACCAAGAGAAAACTTCTGAAAGCAACATACTTGGGGTATCTTAGCTTCAGTTCACTTCAGTCGCTCAGTCGTGTCCGACTCTTTGCGACCCCATGAACTGCAGCACGCCAGGCCTCCCTGTCCATCACCAACTCTCAGAGTTCACACAGACTCATGTCCATCGAGTCAGTGATGCCATCCAGCCATCTCATCCTCTGTCATCCCCTTCTCCTCCNTCCCATCTCTTTCAGAATTTTCCACAGTTTATTGTGGTCCACACAGTCAAAGGCTTTGGCATAGTCAGTGAAGCAGAAATAAGTGAGGATCAAAGCATAGGAACTTAACAGGTCCAAAAACTATGAAGACATTAAAGATTATTCTTAAAGTTATGAAGTAAAGACATTAAATATTATTATGGTCAACAGCATGGTAGTCATGATAGCATATCAGCCTCTAAATTTAAAGGGGCTTATGTCACATCCAGTTATCAGTGGTCATAGGTCCACACTCATCCTTACTTGGATTCTTCTCCTGATACAATTAGTTGATGATGTCTGTTCTTGCCTATTGTTGGCCTCTATGCCCACATCATCACCAGAGATGATTGAAGTCCTGTGAAACCCTCAGCTATTGTGTCCTTTTCTTTGTCCCTTTCATATCAATTTAGAACTGCCTCAAGTGTCTCAGGGCATCCTTTCAGTCTTACCTGCTTTGACACCTAACTCATCTCTTGCAGTTGCCTTTTCTACTGCACTGATGCTATTGATGGGGCCAGTGGTGGGTGTAGAAGGAGGAGTCCCCAATCTCCCAGTGTATATGCTAACAAGCCAGGCACAGGTCTTCTCAGGTCTAGGATTCTCCCCAACATATCTATGTTTCTGGGACTTGATCTCAGAGCAAAAACGCCATGATGGACCACAATAAAGGCTATCTGTTTTATTCAACATAATTCATTTCAATCCTATTATTTTTCCAGCTATTAAACTATCTCCTTTGGGATGAGGCAGACTTGCTTCTATATAGTTTTATTAACTCTTTTATTTATAGGATAGACAGTAGGTCACTGTAGTCAACATACTGAGGGTTTTGCAGTGCGCAGCTCTGATCTTTGCCATAGATTTCAGATGTTATATAGAAACATAATATGTAAGTCTTGGTGTCTTTTTTTTTTTTTTTTGCATTTTCATGGCAACAGATTATAGCTGAGAAAGTACACATATATAGCTTCCAAGAGTTGGGTGAAAGCACCAGGTAATATGTCAGAATATTAATCTGCCACATGATCTTAAGTATGAGATATGTCTTTGTCTCTCCCGGATGCTATAAATAATACTAGAGACCAGGTAACTTATACATAACACAATTTTTTCCCTCATCATTCTGGAGACTTCTGAAAGTCCAAGATCAGGGTGCCGACATTATTAGATTCTGGTGAAGGTCTTCTTGTTCCATCCTCACCTGGTGGAAGGAGCTAGAGAGCTCTGTGGGGCCTCCTTCATAAGGGCACTAATCTCATTTATGAGGGCTCCAGCCTCATGACTTAAGCACCTCCTAAAGATTCTTCCTCCTATACCATCACATTGAGCATTAATATTGCATCTAAATATGAATTTGGATGACACACAAAATGTAAATCATTGCAAGGGGGAAAAAGAGGCAAGACTTTAACTTGTTATGATAGCAGGTAAATGAAACTGAAGATTAAATTCTAAGATGAGCTTGCAGTGCAGAAAGTGAGGCTGAGGGCATAAATTCAACTGTTCAAAATCCTTTAAGGTTTCAGAAGACACTGAGGAAAGAGTTAGAGGCTGAGGGTGAGAGGAAAAAATTGACCAACATAGAAAAGAATAAATGTATGGGAAAAAATATTGAAAAAAAAAAAAAAGGCAGATTGAAGGAGGGTGGTTCTATTCAGAGCTAGAATTGAAGATTACAGCAGGGAACCAAGGAAAAGACATTTTGAAAAATATGATAGGATGGTGTGAAGAATCTTTAACACACTGACCAAACAAGCAAATAAACAAAAACAGTGTGGCTGGATATCATTTATTGATCAGATTCTGGTTACAGTTGAAAATTTTGTTCTGTGTGATTCTGGATGCTGTTATGAGTTTCATTCAAGGGATATGTGTTAGCTGTTGACAAGCTGTGCCATTTATTAGTACCATTAGGTTTTGTAAAAGTGTGGATATTATTTTTCTGCATCATTTTGTTTCTCATTTTGACTAATATTGAAGTGTATTATCTATTGTGTATCAGTTAAACAAGTGTTTATCCTTAAAATCTTAGAATTCTTCTTCTTCTTCTTCAATTCATGATATATCATGCATAAAAATACAAGAAGATTATAGCACTTTGCCATGGCTATTCTCCCTATATTAAACCCAGTAGGTTTTTAAAGACTAATTTGTGGTCAAATTGATTTTAGTCACTAAAGAATACATTAAGGAAGGCAAAGTCCATTTTAATGATCATGTATATTTTTAAGTGCCTCTAAGGAGCTGTTAAGATTGGCTTATTTGAAGGTTGTTGGTAGTAATTGAAATATTATGAAAAATGATGCCTGTTTCATGAACCAAAACAGATAATATTTAGTATTTTGTATTATTTTTTCCACGTATCCTTTAATGAATCAATTCCTGTTGATCTATTTCCTCATGGATTGCACACAAACTTATATTAGAGATACAATAAGAAATGGGCAGCATTATCAAAGGTTGATGAACATAAATATCAAAGAATAAGCTTTTGATACATTAACCTCCAAATCCTTCTCAAAACAATCATGCCATGCTCAGTATATTCCATAAAAAGAAGAAGTCAGGATAATTCCCAATGCTACATGATTATAAATACCTAAGAGGGTCAACTATGATTTGCAAACTCCCGAATTGGCTAGATTTGAAGAGTCATCTTTTCATCTTAAACAGAGGCACATTTTTAGCTTCTGGTCCTGATAATGATAATACGGTATAAGATGATTGTGAGTCTTTAATGGAGCCATGGTTGCGAGGATGCCGATAAAAGAATCTATTTTTAATAGCATATACATGGAGGCTTCACCATGATGCCTTCTTTTTTTCAAAAGAATTTTTTATAGATTTTTGTTTAGTTATACGTAGAAATATTTATCATAGGAGGGTCAATAAAAGCAACAAACGAAAAACAAGAAAGTGGGGTGAATAGGTATGAAACTATAGCCTTCATCAGGTCAGTTCAGTTGCTCAGGTATGTCAGACTCTTTGCAACACCAGGCTTCCCTGTCCATCACCAACTCCTGGAGCCTGCTCAAACTCATGTCTGTCGAGTAGGTGATGTCATCCAACCATCTCATCCTTTGTTGTCCCTTTCTCTTCCTGCCTTCAATCTTTCCCAGAATCAGGGTCTTTTCTAATGAGTCAGTTCTTCGCATCAGGTGGCCAAAGTATTGGAGCTTCAGCTTCAGCATCAGTTCTTCCAATGAATATTCAGGACTGATTCGTTTAGGATCTCCTTGAAGTCCAAGGGACTCTCAAGAATCTTCTCCAATACCTCAGTTCAAAAGTATCATTTCTTCAGTGCTCAGCTTTCTTTATAGTCCAACTCTCACATCCATATATGACTACTGGAAAAACCATCATAGCTTTCATAGTTAGAGGAAATAGATTTGAATCTGAGTTTAAACACCTTGGTGAATCTACTTAAGACTGCTGAATCTGAAAATATTCTCATGTCTAAAAAGGTAGAAGCAAACCTTTCTCACTAATTCCTTCTAATATCAATCAGAATAAGTTTGACACTGTTCATAAAATTCTTAAAACATCTTGGTTAAATTAAGAAACAATCAAAAATGCCACTTTGATTGATAAAGGAGGAGAACAGAGAACGAAGGAGGAAGATGAAGAAGCAGAAGACAAGAAGGGAAAAACTAGAAATATAAGATAATTCAAATTTGAAAAAAGTACTTATATATGAATAGAAAAAAGACTGTGCAAAATATATAAACATAGTGACACTAGTTTTGTGATGAGATTTTTTATTTCTTTTTAATACTGTTAGGTATATCTTTTTTTCATAAAGTACATTCATTCATTTTAAAAGAAGAACCCATTTTAAAAACCTAACAAAATTATTTTTCTACTTTAAAGTTTGTATTTAAACCTCTATTTCAAATCTTACAGTCCAAGATCAGTAACAGATTGCTAATGCATTCCCAGTAGCATTTAAATTTAAGAAACTAAGAAAGATCATTTAACCAGGTGAGTCAAGACCTACCTTTAAAAAATTGATACATATTTGATATTGTTTTATTTAAAAAAGCAATTAATGTATTTTTAAGGCAAGATTTTTTTTTCCTTTTTGCTCAGTAATGTTTTTGGACAGTTGCTGTGTTCATAAAATAGAACATTTGAAAAGCAGTATTTTATAATTAGCAAATGTCTGGTACTGATAAAAATGAATTAAATTAGGCACCTTTTACAGTCAAGTCATGCAACAGTAGTAAAGTCCTGGTAAAAAATTATATTTAAAGAGCTATTAAGCTATTTTTCTATTTTTGAAATAAACAGTTGCCTATTAAGATTTTCCAATTAATTTACAAGACAATTTAAAATTTTTCTCATGAGCTTTGGGAGGAAAAAGTGTCAAACCTAACTACTTCCCTTTGTCTGTTATTCAGCTTAATTTATTTAAAAATGCATTATTCTAGAAACACTAACCAAAGGTGACAGTTTAATTCAGAGAAAATTGTTTAGATTCACTATTTTTATTTTGAAAACATCTGAATGAAAAACCACTATAAATTAGAACTTACAATGAAGAAAATAAGATAAACAGAAATTTTTATCTAAAGTGACAACAGAGTAAAAAAAAACTAGAAAATAAAAGAATGAAAAAGTGTTCCTTTCCTTTTTTTAACTTCTCATGAGATTCAAGTGAACTTTATGAGCATGTTGAGCAAGAAATAGACTCTTTTCCTTTTTTTTATAGCATATAATGAACCCAGAACTTAAAAAAAAACCATTTTATTAAAGGTAGCATTAAATATCTTTTAAGATTTATACATTTTTTAAATTGCTCCATGAAGCTGAGAATTTCTTTTTAAATAGGGTTTTGGTGAACTTTTTTATTTTTTTCCAAGATGGAATTGAAGGAACTCTGTAGAGAATATTGATTATGCTCTTTTCCAAATAATTCATTAAGTCAAATCTCCACAGATAGTGACTTGTTGCCCATTTTCAACTTCACCAGTGAAATGTTTTCTAGCTTGGAGTTCTTTTGTGCAAAAATTCCAAGGGCTTTTAAAATTTTTTCATAAATAATTTAGCAATCTCTATAATACAGTTTAATTTTTCATATTTTTTCCTCTTGTGTAGAAACATTTATATATGAACATTTCAGTTCAATTCAGTTCAGTGTCTAAGTCGTGTCCAACTCTTTGGGACCCCATGGACTGCAGCACGCCAGGCCTGCCTGTCTGTTGCCAACTTGAAGAGTTTACTCAAACTCATGTCCATTGAGTCGGTGATGCCATCCAGCCTTCTCATACTCTATCGCCCCCTTCTCCTCCCGCCTTCAATCTTTCCCATCATCAGGGTCTTTTCCAATGAGTCAGTTCTTCGAATCAGCTGGCCAAAGTATTGGAGTTTCAGCTTCAACATCAGTCCTTCCGGTGAATATTCAGGACTGATTTCCTTGAGGATGGACTGGTTGGATCTCCTTGCAGTCCAAGGAACTCCCAAGAGTCTTCTCCAACACTGCAGTTCAAAAGCATCAATTCTTCAGTGCTCAGCTGTCCTTATAGTCCAACTCTCACATCCATACATGACTACTGGAAAAACCATAGCTTTGATCAAGATGGACCTCTGTTGGCCAAGTAATGTCTCTACTTTTTAATATGCTATCTAAGTTGGTCATAAATTTTCTTCCAAGGAGCAAGTGTCTTTAATTTCATGCCTACAGTCACCATCTGCAGTGATTTTGGAGCCGAAGAAAATAAAGTCTGTCACTGTTTCCATTGTTTCCCCATCTATTGCCATGGAGTGTTGTGACCAGATGCCATGATCTTTGTTTTCTAAATGTTGAGCTTTAAGCCAGCTTTTTCACTCTCCTCTTTCACTTTCATCAAGAGGCTCTTTAATTTTTCTTCGCTTTCTACCATAAGGGTGGTGTCACTGCATTTTTGAGATTATTGATATTTCTCCTGGCAATCTTGATTCCAGCTTATGCTTCATCCAGCCCAGGGTTTCTCATGACGTACTCTGCATATAAGTGAAATAAGCAGGGTAACAATATACAGCCTTGAGGTACTCCTTTCCTATTTGGAACCAGTCTCTTGTTCCATGTCCAGTTCTAACTATTGCTTCCTGACCTGCATTACAGGTTTCTCAAGAGGCAGGTCAGGTGGTCTGGTATTCCAATCTCTTTAAGCATTTTCCAGATTTTACTGTGGTCCACACAATCAAAGGCTTTGGCATAGTCAATAAAGCAGAAGTAGATATTTTTCTGGAACTCTCTTGCTTTTTTGATGATCCAGCAGATGTTGGCAGTTTGATCTCTGGTTCCTCTGCCTTTTCTAAATCCAGCTTGAATATCTGGAAGTTCATGGTTCATGTATTGCTGAAGCCTGGCTTGGAGAATTTTAGCATTACTTTACTAACATGTGAGATGAGTGCAACTGTGCAGTAGTTTGAGCGTTCTTTGGCATTGCCTTTCTTTGGGATTGTAATGAAAACTGACCTTTTCCAGTCCTGTGGCCAATGCTGAGTTTTCCAAATTTGCTGGCATATTGAGTGCAGCACTTTGACAGCATCATCTTTCAGGATTTGAAATAGCTCCACTGGAATTCCATCACCTCCATTAACTTTGTTCATAGTGATGTTTTCTAAGGTCCATTTGACTTCACATTCCAGGATGTCTGGCTCTAGGTGAGCGATCACACCATCGTGATTGTCTGGGTCATGAAGACCTTTTTTGTATGGATCTCCTGTGTATTTTTGATACCTCTTCTTAATATCTTCTGCTTCTCTTAGGGCCATACCATTTCTGTCCTTTATTGAGCCCATCTTTGCATTAAATATTCCCTTGGTATATCTAATTTTCTTGAAGAGATCTCTAGACTTTCTCATTCTGTTGTTTTCCTCTATTTCTTTGCATTGATCACTGAAGAAGGGTTTTTTTTTAGTCTCTCCTTGCTATTCTTTGGAACTCTGAAATCAAATTGGTATCTTTCCTTTTCTCCTTTGCTTTTCACTTGTCTTCTATTCATAGCTATTTGTAACACCTCCTCTGACAACCATTTTGCCTTTTTGCATTTCTTTTCCTTGGGGAATATCTTGATCCCTGCCTCCTGCACAATGTCACTAACCTCTGTCCATAGTTTTTCAGGCACTGTCTGTCAGATCTAATCCCTTGAATCCATTTGTCACTTCCACTGTATAATCGTAAGGGATTTGATTTAGGTCATACCTGAATGGTCTAGTGGTTTTCCCTACTTTCTTCAATTTCAGTCTGAATTTGGCAATAAGGAGTTCATGATCTGAGCCACAGTCAGCTCCTGGTCTTGTTTTTGCTGACTGTAATGTGTCTCCATCTTTGGTTGCAAAGAATATAATCAATCTGATTTCAGTATTGACCATCTGGTAATGTCCTTGTATAGAGTCTTCTCTTGTGTTGTTGGAAGAGACTTTGCTATGACCTGTGCATTCTCTTGGAAAAACTCTATTCGCCTTTGCCCTGCTTCATTCTGTACTCCAAGGCCAATTTGCCTGTTATTCCAAGTATTTCTCGACTCCCTACTTTTGCATTCCAGTTCCCTATAATGAAAAGGACATCTTTTTTGGGTGCTAGTTCTAGAAGGTCTTGTAGGTCTGTATAGAACCATTCAACTTCAGCTTCTTCAGCATTGCAGCATTGCTAGTCGGGACATAGACTTGGATTACTGTGATACTGAATGGTTTGCCTTGGAAACGAAGAGATCATTCTGTCATTTTGAGACTGAATCCAAGTCCTGCATTTTGGACTCTTTTGTTGACTATGATGACTACTCCATTTCTTCTAATGGATTCTTGACCACAGTAGTAGATATAATGATCATCTGAGTTAAATTCACCCATTCCAGTCCATTTTAGTTTGTTGATTCCTAAAATGTCAGTGTTCACTCTTGCCACCTCTTTGACCACTTCCAATTTGCCTTGATCCATGGACCTGACATTCCAGGTTCCTATGAAATATTACTCTTTACAGCATTGGACTTTACTTCTATCACCAGTCACATCCACAACTGGTGGTGTTTTTGCTTAGCATATTGGGCACCTACCGACCTAGGGTGTTCATCTTCAGTGGTTCATCTTCATCTTTTTGCCTTTTCATACAGTTCATGGGGTTCTCAATGCAAGAATACTGAAGTGGTTTGTCATTCCCTTCTCCAGTCTACCACATTTTGTCAGAACTCTCCACCATGACACGTCCATCTTGGGTGGCCCTACAAGGCATGACTTATAGTTTCATTGAGTTAGACAAGCCTGTGGTCTATGTGATTAGATTGGTTAGTTTCCTGTGATTGTGGGTTTCAGTCTGTCTGTCCTCTGAGGGAGAAAGGTAAGAGACTTTTGGAAGCTTCCTGATGGGAGAGACTGACTGAGAGGGAAATTGGGATGGGAGGGGCCATGTTCAGTAAATCGCTAATCCAATTTTCTGTTGACGGGTGGGGCTGTGTTCCCTCCTTGTTATTTACCTGGGGCCAAATTATGGTGGAGGTAATGAAGGTAATGGTGATTTCCTTCAAAAGGTCCCATGCATGCACTGCTACAATCAGTGCCCCCAACCCTGCAGCAGACCACCACCGACCTACGCCTCTGCCAGAGACTCCTGGGCACTTACGGGCAAATCTGGGTCAGTCTCTTGCAGGGTCATTGCTCCTTTCTCCTGGGTCCTGGTGTGCACAAGGTTCTGTTTGTGCCCTCCAATAGTCTGTTTCTCAGTCCTGTGTAAGTTCTGGCAGTGCTATGGTGGGGTTAATGGCGATCTCCTCTAAGAGGGCTTATGCCATACCCAGGTCTGCTGCACCCAGAGCCCCTGCCCCTGCAACAGTCCACTGCCTATCCATACACCCACAGGAAACACTCAAACACAGTTCTGTCTCAGTCTCTGTGGGGTCTCTGGGTCCTGGTGCGCACAAGGTTTGTTTGAGCCCTCTGAGAGTTTCCAAGAGCTATGGGGTTTGGTTTTAATCATGATTTCGCTCTTCCTACCATCTTGCTAACATTTATCAGTTATATATATTACAGCTAACATTTATCAGTCAGCTATTGCTGTGTAACACTCTACCTTGAAACTCAGTAGGTTAAAACAACAACCAGGAAGTCTTTCAGATCTTCAACCAGGAAGTTCTTCAGCTCTCTGCTGAGATTATTCATGTGTCTCTAGCTAGCTGTGGTTTGACAGGTGTCCTTGCTAATCTTGCCTAAGCTCTCCCACATGTCTGGTTGTCAGCCATCCTGGCATTTGAGGTACCATATCTGGGACTACTGGGATAACTTGGTTCTGCTTCACATGTATCATCTTCCAGTTATCTGGCTAAGGTGTGTTCTTATGATGAAGGGGGAAGCGTGGAACAAGAGAGCAAAAGTGTTCAACCCTTTTTGAGGCTGACATTTGCAAGTAAAACATCATTTCCATTGTATTCTGTTGGACAAAGAAAGGCAATGGCCAGTCCAGATTCCAGAGACAGAAAAATAGAAACCACTTCCTCATGAGAGGAACAGCAAAGTCCCATTGCAAAGGACATGGTTTCAGGAAAGAATGAAATAGTTGGCCCAGTTCTGTGGTTAATCTACCATGGATAGTGAACTCCACTTTTGCACACACACACAAAAAAAAACAAGTTCCAATGGGAAGATAGATAACTGCTTAGAATTTTAAGGAGCTCATATTTATAATTTAAAGCAATTGCTCCTGAACAACATGACTCCCTTTTCAAGTAATATTTCCACACAAGAATAGTTCTCCTGAATTATTAGGACTCCAAAATTCACTTCTAAACAATGGCTAGATTGGCCTTTCCTAAATAATATTAACTATCTTAAAATATCAGTCTATATATTAATGTGAAAAAAATGTTAATCACTTCAAAATTGCATACTTTGTTCAAAAGAATGAACACAAATGACCATTAGATATTTACCCAATCTCCTTTAGGTTGGCAGACCAAGTCAGTCCCCTTGGACTGACTCAAGTCTCATCTCAAGTCTCATCTCTACCATCCCTACATATACCCTGTGTTCTATGACCTGATTTATCATAGCTTAATGTAGTTTTGGAGAAGGCAGTGGCACCCCCCTCCAGTACTCTTGCCTGGAAAATTCCATGGACAGAGGAGCCTGGTAGGCTGCAGTCCATGAGGTCGCTAAGAGTCGCACACAACTGAGCGACTTCACTTTCACTTTTCACTTTCATGCATTGGAGAAGGAAATGGCAACTCACTCCAGCGTGCTTGCCTGGAGAATCCCAGGGATGGGGGAGCCTGGTGGGTTGCCGTCTATGGGGTCGCACAGAGTCGGACACGACTGAAGCGACTTAGCAGCAGCAGCAGCAGCAGCAATGTAGTTTATCTGATCCTTAGCATCTGAAATGTCCCTCTGCTTGATATTGTTTTCCTCTTTTCACATCTTGTTAATTTTGTATTCAATGTTGTAAATGCACTTCTAAGATTCCTGCTTCTCTTATGCCTCTCAAATGAAGGTGACATCTCTCTTGTTTGTGTTGGCACTGTACTTAAAACACCACTATTTATAGGATAATAATACAGTGCTATATGTATATTTGCTTAAATGCATACATCCTTCATATTCTGTGACTAAAGCAACAAAAACAATGGCAATATCTTTTTATCATTTATCTTCTCAATTATTCCCAGCACTGGGCACAATAAAAAGTAGGTGACTAATAGCTGTTACATTTCATTGTTTAACTTAACTACACTCCCTCCTTTGACACATGAGGAAAATAAACAAATTTCTAAATCATTTATCTAAATTCACACCATTGGAGAAAGTTAGAATTATAATTAAATAAAGTCCTCTTTGACCCCAGATGTTATATTCTTTAACATGTAACTGTATGAATCTCACATGGAAGACTTTCAATAAGTAATTGGCATATTTAGGTGAATCTCTCAGGAAATCACTGCACTAAAAGCATGAGTAATACTGTTTCTTCTACTTACTATTATTCAATCCTCTGCACTTTTAAGAATTATATTTATTCTATGTCAGTTTATAGTCTTCTAGGTTTTTAGTGGCTCCAAAATCACTGCAGATGGTGACTGCAGCCATGAAAGTAAAAGACACTTGCTCCTTGGAAGAAAAGCTATGACCAGCCTAGAGAGCATATTAAAAAGCAGAGACATTACTTTGCCAAAAAAAGTCTGCCTAATCAAAGCTATGGTTTTTCCAGTAGTCATGTATGGATGTGAAAGTTGGACTATAAAGAAAGCTGAGCACTCAAGAATTGATGCTTAACTGTGGTGTTGGAGAAGACTCTTGAGAGTCCCTTGGGCTGCAAGGAGATCAAACCAGTCCATCCTAAAGGAAATCAGTCCTGAATATTCATTGAAAGGACTGATGCTGAAGCTGAAACTCCAATACTTTGGCCAGCTGATTGATGTGAAAAACTGACTCGTTTGAAAAGACCCTGATGATGGGAAAGATTGAAGGCGGGAGGAGAAGTGGACGACAGAGGATGAGATGGTTGGATGGCATCACCAACTTGATGGACATGAGTTTGAGTAGGCTTCGGGAGTTGGTGATGGACAGGGAGGCCTGGCGTGCTGCAGTCCATGGGGTCGCAGAGTCAGACACAACTGAGTGACTGAACTGCACTGAGGTTTTCAGTGTGGGGAAACTGCTTTTGCATTTTAATTTAATGACATTTAAAAAGTGATTTTCCATGTAACTTTGAGTGAATTCTGCATATTAAAAATTTGTTTCCATCTCTAGAACAATATTTGCTGGATTTATCAAAGCATCCCTGCTAATAGTGATATAACAATAGAAATGTAAGACACTGTGGAATTTTTCTAGTGTACATATATAGAATTATCATCATTATTACCTTTCAATTACTAATTTGACCTAAAATTAGAAGCATTTTTTTTGTAGGTCCTATACCTATATCTGATGTTCAGAAACCTAGGGGGAAAGAAAAAGAATAAATTAGTTAAATTATCCTCATTTTATTGAAAGACATCATGAAAATACACAAGTAAAACTTATATAGCACTGACGCTGAATGACATTATGGTCAAAGAATGGTTAATACATCTGGAACTATACCATCTGATTTAGGTTTGGATTCATATCTACCACTTATTCCTGTTACTTTGTTCTCTATGTCTCAGTTTTGTCATCTGTAAAGTGGGGGTACTTTTAACTGATTGTTAAAATAATTCATTAAAATAATCCATGTACAGGGTGGACAATTGTGAGTGACATAAACTAGGCACTGAATGTTTATTACATATGTCAATACAAAATAAGTGAGATTGAATCATATGAAATTGCCAAATTTTGATCCTATTTAAGTACAGAATTTAAAGTTTCACATGATTCAACCTATCAAAAGGAAATAGAATTATAATGACAGACGCTCTTATTCAAATATTCCATCCTATGTGACATTTTTCCATTCTGTGTGTTTCCTGTTCCCTTGATTTGATACTGATTATTGGCAGACTCACTTCACAAACATAGAAGAAGAGAGAATAAATAGTCTAAGGCTGACTTTCTAGTAGGTAGGGGCAGGAAATGATTAGGAAGAGGTTGTGTCTTGTTACATAATTGTCCACACACAATTGTACTGCAGTGTATTTGAGAAATTATAAGAATATTAATTTCATAAATAAAATTTACGTTTATTTATTAAAGGCATCTTCAGATGTCCTTTGACCATAAAGTCTCATTCTACTGGATCTGAACAGGTTCGAATAGTTCTTTCTCCCTCTGCCTTTTGCCTGAAGCTAAGAGCCAATAGTTCACATTTCTCTAGTGAGTGTACTCACTGTGTCAGAGTACTTTTTTTCTTTCCCTTTTTGAAGAATCAGAGTATTAATTAGATGCTTTGAGATAAACGGCTTCATTTTGCAAACTTTATACTGTACTTTTTTTTTTTTTTTCTGCTACAAAAGCCTCTACTGGCATAGAATAGAACCAATCTCCATTTCCCTCACTGGCTATCTCAAGCTTACATCTTATACCTTTGTGATTCAGTAGAAAAACTGAATTTCACTTTCAGAATTCTAAATTTATAGGTGATATTTAAAGATGATATAACATAATTAACTACAGTCATAGTTTATAAGGTTTCTATTATTTTAACTATTTATAAAGTATATTAACATTATATCTACAAATAAAGATTACCTATAATTTTACTAATTTTCGTTCCAGCATAGCTGGTGATTGAGTTCGTACTGATCTATCTCATTTACAGATGAGAAAACACAGGCCTCGGTTAAAGATTCAATTTTATTACAAAACATATTAAAGATAGACCTGATCAGACAACAAACCATTGCTGACTCTTGGTTAAGCTCACTTTATTTTTATAATAGAACATTTACAGATAATGACTTGATTTCCATTAACTATTGTTGTGGCTGCTGTTGAAAGTTCTAATGTGCAATCTGGTTTAATCTCTTCTTGTATACTTGATAGTGTAACATACACATTGGGTCCTAGTGATTATGCTTTATAACGAGTTACTACCAAATAACATTTTATACCTGGAGAGCGTGTAAAACTATTATCTAACTTAGCTCTTGAGCACTTGTATAACTCCAAGGAATAACTTAATTTTTTAAAACATTATCTTTGTAGCTCAGATTTTAGTGATATTTCTGGTACATAGAATTTTAAAAGCATCTGATGCTGAGGAATAATGAATAATATATGTTAAGTTTCATCCATTAAAGCCCACTAAACATTCCAGTACTTTGATATCCCTATTAGAGGAGAGAGAGTGTTCCTGTCAAATTGAGTCTTTAAAACAACATGACCAGAGATAGAAATAATATAGACGATTTGAGGAGGACCACTGGGGCCTTCACTTATTTTCTGACATGGGCATCCTTGACAGTGATCCTATGGATCAAGGGAATCTTTTCCTCTTGTCTGGGGAATGCTGAATGTGTCTTTGGTTTATTTTTCTAGGTCTTCCCTCTGCCTTTTTCTTCCCTAGGGGGCTGGTTTCTGTGGATGATATCAGTAGACTTCCTTGTCCTCTGGCTTCCAGTTGGATTTAGCTCTTGGGAGCATTTACAGGAGATCAGAGGAAGGGAGGAAAGAGGTATCAGGGCATTTATTTATCACAGGAGAGCTGCATTCATCACCCAAATATCAGAGCTCCTGTCAGGTGACCCTCTCATTACTCTCTCTGTTCAGGAGCCAGTAACCAGTCTCTTTCTCTTCATTCCTATGTGTCTAGGAGTGATAATTATATTTCTTTATTACCGGTTTTGGTGATTTCTTTCTACCCTGACCTCATCTTTGTAAATTGTCCCTTATTAACTCTCTTCAAATTATCCAAGTCCGGCTAGGATCCTGGTACCCTCAAAGGAGAGTCCTACTTTATTTCCAGGTGATTCTATTTAACCAAAGAGGGGAAATATGAAATGTAATTAGATTTTATGGAGCATTTCCTATGCCAGGAAATGTGTTGGATACCTTATACTTGTTCAGTTGCATCCAACTCTTTGCAACCCCATGGGCTGCAGCATGCCAGGCTTTCTTGTCCTTCACTAGCTCCTGGAGCTTGCTCAAACTCATGTCTACTGAGTCTGTGATGCTATCCAACCATCTCAACCTCTGTCATCCCCTTCTCCTCCAGCCTTCAGTCTTTGGCAGCATCAGGGTCTTTTCCAATGAGTTGTTTCTTCGCATCAAATGGCCAAAGTATTGAAGCTTCAGCTTCAGTATCAGTCTTTCCAGTGAATATTCAGGGTTGATTTCCTTTAGGATTGACTGGTTGGAACTCCTTGCTGTTCAAGGGACTCTTCAGAGTCTTCTCCAGCACCACAGTTATACTTATTAACTCATTTAATCCCCACACTAATACTTTGAAGTTGACCATTCTGTTACTTAGAACAAAAGTTCCAAGTAGAATTTAGAAAATATGGTTTATTAGAGTTAAACAATTTGGCATAAATTCATGATGCTATCCATTCATGAGACTATCTGAATACATCTTAGAACAAAACTCTACCCCTAATGCATTTAAATCTTTGCAGTATCATCACAAATTAGGTAGAAGTACATCCTTGTTTTACAGATGATAAAAGGTAAGACACAAAGAGATTGTTACATGCTCAGATCACACACATGAAATATGGTAAAGCTGAGATTTGAACTATGGCATTCTGGATGTAGAGAGAATATTTTTCTCATTGTATTACAGCACTATGCTTGTAAAACATACTTCATCATTACGACTTCTTTCTTTCCAAATTCTCTCTGCTGAAAGCTTATGTCTTTCAATTATTGGTTTTCTAAAAGGAGACAACTAAACCAGCATTATTCTTCTGTTTATAGGAGACTCCTTTCAAGATTAAAGTAATCTGTGGTATTAAAAGTTAGTAAGTACAGTTATCATCCTTGGAAGGACTAGTATACTGAAGTGGGGGTGAGAAAGCTCTGAGGGTGCTGATCATATTCTTTTTCTCCATGGAGGTTATGATAATATAAATGTGTTCAGTTTATGTAGATTCACTGAGCTAACACTTAAGATATGTGTACTTTCCTGTGTTTATATTGTGCTCACATTGCGCTCACTCAGTCATGTCCGAGTTTTTGCGACCCTATAGACTGTAGCCTGCCAGACTCCTCTGTCCACGGTATTTCCCAGGCAAGACACTAGAGTGGGTTGCCATTTCCTATTCCAGGGGATCTTCCCCATCCAGGGATTGAATCCGTGTCTCCTGCTTGGCAGGCGGATTCTTTACCACTGTGCCACCTGGGAAGGCTATATGTATATTATACCTCAATATAATTATCTTATAAAATACTTTTTACAACTTACGCTTACAATGGATTGCATTATTTTGTTTATCAAGAACTGATCAACAGGTCTTACCAATAAGTTTGGAATCAGTTTTGCCCTCCTTTTTGGTGTTCTCTTGCTCTTGATGTTTCTAATAGCTAAAGATTCAGAATCACAGAGAACTATCTTGATTTTCTCAGCAACATAGATGTCCAGAGGCTGACCTTTCTGTAACCAGAAGGCCATGTTAAATTATTCCTTGCCTCTTTACCTTTTATTGGAACATGCTATTGAATTATCTGTATTTACTGGTTAAAAGACTGACACAGCTCTGAAGAGTCAGAAGCCATTGAAATAATTTTTAATTTATTTCTATCCCTTTCTCATATTTTTTTACTTTGAATTTTTTTTACTGTGTTTATGCCACTTACCAATAAACCTGAGTTTTTTTTAACATTGTCTGTATATTGTTTATATATATATATATATATATATATATAAATTATATAAATACAGAAATTCTGTCATCCTGACCATGATCTAGAAGGACTGCTATCTCATTTTATGGTCCTTTCATCTTGATATTTGGGTTAGCAAGGGAGATGAAAATAAGTGAAGGTAGGAAATTTCTAAGTAATACCAAAATTTACTTTTTAAAGAAACTATTAATCATGAAAGAAATTGAAGATAGAGAGCCACAGGGTCATATGGCCCAAGGCACTTAATGTTTTATGTTTTATAAGATTCTTTTCAAACACTTGAAAAGAAAGCCATTAAACACAGGAGGGTTTTAAAGAAAACTACTGTTTGCATGATGTGTGACTTGCAACAAAAAGACATGGCAGATGTCTCTCACAGAAGATGAAAAGGGAAGAAAATAAAAGATTTAATTAAAAGTAACCAAAGGGAAAAATAAAACAGTAAAATAAGATAAAGAACTTGAAGGCCCCTCATGCCATCCACATTGACTAGTATTACTAATTGAATATGGAGGGACA
>SJYA01003483.1:1394334-1412948 GCA_006410615.1 Neotragus moschatus
ATATGAAGAGACATCTAAGAGAAAATGGAACACATTGTATGTGAGCTCTGTATTTTCTGATAGATTCAATAGTTGAATTTATTTCTCATATTTGGCCAAAGAAGGAGAAGCCAAGGAATAATAGACTAAAACAAAACAAAACAAAAACATCATTCTATGTTTACTGTGTGCCTAATATTTGCCAAGTCTGTATAGCACACCTATACCATTTCACTTAAGCCTCAGAAGCTTAAGACTCTGATGTGGTATTATTTCAACCCCCATTTTACTATTGAATAGATTGTCCCTCAGAAAGACTAAGTCACTTGCCTCAGACAGTGAAGCTGGTAAATAGAAGACTTGCGTTCAAAAAAAAATGAGCTCTTTCTGTCTCAGAAATGTGTGCAACTTTTGCTACATCATACCTGTAATGCTATGGAATGAGGTATTGGATCTAGGAAATAAGAGAAAACCATTCAAGAGAAAAGACATGTTTTGGTTTCTTCAGGGTAGGCATAGTCCAGGAGGAATAAGACTGAGCCCCTGAACATCCATGCAGTTACAGGCTAAATATTGTACATTTCTTTGAGCATCACTTTAATTAGACCATAGGAGGGGAAATTTCAATCAAAGTGCTTGAAATTACTTTTAAGTTCAACATGCATTAAGTGAGGAAGATAAAATCTCCACAAATCCTTAACATAAAACATACACTTTCATAAGAAATTTTGAACCTGCCGTCACTATATACTTTCCACTGCTAGGCTCCAAGATAAATATATTCAGTCTTATCTGCTCGAAGGATGCTTTAGAGGAACATTCTGAGAAGCACTCTATTAGAGATCATGGTGGCTATAACAAATATAAATTGGATTTCTATTTCATACTTTAATATATCACTGATTGCATGAGTTTGAATGTTATATATATCAGGAACTATCTTTTTCTCTATCACCTCACTGCTTTCTAGATGCCCCAGTGAGATGTGCCTGGAGGCCTCTGATCAGCCTCCAGTCCTTCCCTCCCTTTCTGTTCTGTTTGATTCCAGTTTAAAAGGGAAAATTATAAAATACCTGGTCCTTGTGTATAAGCTTGTATCAAAGCAAGATGCTGTTTGCCTTATTGATCTTCATCTCGGCTCCTTGTCCAAAAGCATAATCTTTCTACTCTTTGTATCTTGGATGCTAGGTGATTCTTACAACTTTGAGGTTAATTTTTTATTCTTTGCCCCTAGACTTAGGCCTTTCCAAGTCCCTGCCATTCTTCTTGAATGAACATTTTGCCACCCGCATCCTTCCTGGTTTGACATACTTTATTATCTATCAGTCTGTCTCTCTGCTGCTGCTGCTGCTGCGTTACTTCAGTCGTATCCGACTCTGTGCGACCCCATAGACGGCAGCCTACCAGGCTCCCCTGTCCTGGGATTCTCCAGGCAAGAACATTGGAGTGGGTTGCCATTTCCTTCTCCAATGCATGAAAGTGAAAAGTGAAAGTGAAGTTGCTCAGTTTTGTCTGACTCTTAGCGACGCCATGGACTGCAGCCTACCAGGCTCCTCCATCCATGGGATTTTCCAGGCAAGAGTACTGGAGTGGGGTGCCATTGCCTTCTCTGGTCTATCTAGATATATATATTTTATTAAGAATAAGTATTTCTTTCAACTATCTATATTTAATTTTCTTCAAAACCTCATACATCTCACTGTGCAATATTGTTTTTGTCAGAAAGTTTAGAAGTCACACACTTCTCAAAAGGAAAATTTGCTCCTAGGTTAAAAAAAAAAAAAAAAAAAAAGAGCATTTTCAAGGTATTGTAGACCTTTAACCAATATGAAAATAAAATCTTAGTACTCTCCACCAGCACTGCCAAGTTACTCTGGATTATATATGAGATTCTTGACAGGTTCATTTTTTCATTTCCTTTGTTTATTAGTAGAGGGCTCCCCTTAATATTTTATGAAAATGGCATTGTTGTTTCAATATTTACCTGTACATTATGTATAGTAAAAGTACTTTTTAAATGTTCTAGTAACATAGTGTTTTGTGGTCTCTTTTCCACTAGAATTTTATTTATATATAAATATTTATTTACATTAAAAATATATATTTGTATATACATTTTGGTTGTGTCAGGTCTTAGTTCCAGCACATAGGATCTCTGTTGAAATACCCGGGCTGTGTTGCTGTGGCTTGCGGGCTCAGTATTTGCTTCACATGGGCTTAGTTGTCCCATGGCATGAGATCTTAATTCCCCAACCAAGACATTCACCAACCAAGGGTTCACCACATCCCCTGCATTGGAAGGCAGATTCTTGACCACTGGACCATCAGGGAAGTCCCTGCCCTGGAATTTTGTCAGAACTATTTGAGTAGAATTTCAAAAGAATGACTTGTATTTATCTTTGTCAAAGCACATATGTGGCTTGATTCCCAAAGCTGAGTATGGAGGGACTGGTAGACTTTTTGCAGTGCTCAGTGTTCTCATTAAGTGATACACCTGGACACTGACAGGACTTGTCTTAGACATGACTGCCTGGCTGTAGGGAGATCCTGAATCTTCTGTCTTCAATCTTAGGAGCTTCAGAGATGTATTTTGACTGGGAACCAGGGTTCTTCTTGAACTGTGTGAAATCTGAAGTTTGTATGTGATTGAAGGAGTGGATAAGGCAAATTACCCAAAGGCTAATGTTAGACCCATCATGTGACATTGTGAGGAAAGTATTTCCTGATACTCAGACTATGGGAGTTCCCATGGTTATGTGCTCTTGAGTTTCTTTTTCTGCTCCCTCATAGCATTACCTTTTAGAAATATTTGTTTTCCCTGCCCACCTCAAAGTTCCATGAAGACGAGGGTCATACCCAACTGATTTACTCATGTATGCTCTAGCACCTAGTCCAAGTTTATTGGTGCTTAGTAAACATCTGTTGTTGATAAATTAGGGCTTTCTTGATATCTTCGATGATTAAAGACTTGTGAATGATTTCATATGAAGGGACTGGAGGCTTTAAACCAGAAAAAAATATTTGGGGGCATGACAGAAGAAATAAAATCTTTGAAAGATAATCAGATGGAAGGAGGAAAAGGCCAAGTAACCAGCCTAATAAAATAGAATGAACAAGAGCCCCAGAATCAGACAGATCTGGGCCAAAAACTTGGTTTTATCATCTTTTTGTTTTGTAACAAAGGGCCATATGTTCAACCTCTGTGTCATGAAGAGAATCAGTATACCAATGCTAACCTCACAGAAATGTTACAGGAATTATAAATCAATTCATTTAGTGGGTTGTTTCTTATGAATAGTTACTCCAAAAATGTTAGATGTTATTAGTGGCTATTTTTTTTCTGCAATATAATCCCTAAGTATAGAAGTAAGAAAAAGCTTTCACTGACTTATCTCACTTAATTTAAATCATATTGTTTTAAAATTTGAGCCATCCAATATATGACTAGATCATTCTGAGGTAGCATGCAAAGTATATATGCAGAGAATTATGGGTGAAGGATGGTGAACCCTCAATGATTACCTGTTTCCAAGCATGCTAAATGGTTAAATTTTATGTACCCACCCAAGGCAAATTATTTGTAGTCTTTCTTGGTGTGTTTATTTCTCCCCAAACAGTGCCCAACTGCCTGATAATTTAAACATTTTTTTCTTTCCTTCATAAAACCAGCATTCGAAAAGATGAGTTAATTAGATCCATTAGACTATAAGTCTCCAACTCTTGTTATTGAGAAAAATATTTAATGGGTTTGGCTGAATAATGATTTATTGGTTTTTGTTTTTTACTTGGAAGTTCTCTTTCCATCCATCACCGTTGGCAGATTAAACATTAGACTCATTAAATATTGTTCAACATAGCTTTAAATTTTAAAAGATATAATCATAAAAAATGGATACCTGGAAGCATGCTTTATTTCATTGGGTATATTTCTTATTTCAGTTCGGGAAGCAGCACATAGAAAACCTCTTCAGTGACCTACAGGATGGAAGACGCCTCCTAGACCTTCTTGAAGGCCTGACAGGGCAAAAACTGGTATGTGACTTAAAATATTTATAAGAGCTTCATATTAACCTTAGAAAAATTTCAGACCAGAAACAAACTCATCATAGTTTTATGAGATCTAGTAAACTTCGTTAATTTACTAATTACTGATTTAGGTAGCAATATAGGACCTATTTCTAAATAAAACAACCTTGCAATATTATTTTTACTTTGGCATGTTCTATCATATGCAGAACAAGAAAGTGAAATTTTGCAGTAATAGATATTATTCTCTACTTTTATTTGATATCTTTGTTATTGAATGTATTTTAATAAGGCTTTTATACCTAATGACCTTTTAATTTTAACTGCTTTAAGTCTTTTTTTCTTTTCATCTTCCAGTTTTATTAAAATATAATTGACATATAGCACTGTACATGTTTAAAGTGCATAGCATAATAATTTGACTTACATACTTACATCATGAAATGATTATCACAAACTTAATGAATGACCATCATGTCATATAGATTAACTTAAAAAAATAGGAAAATTCTATTTTTCCCTTTCCTTGTGATAAGAACTCTTAGGATATAAGAACACTTAACATGAAATATGGAAAATGGGGAGTTGCTGTTCAATAGATGGAGAATTTCAATCATTCAAGATGAATAAATTCCAGAGACCCACTGTACAATATTGTGCCTATAGTTAATGCTATTGTATTGTGCAGTTAAAATTGTTTTAGGAGGTTAGATCTCATTTTAGGAGTAAATACTGTAGGCAGCACCATGGCAGACTCTCTAAACCTCCACAACTGAATGAGTTAATTCATATATTGTAGTACAATATATTACACACATATATATTATATATATTGCATGTTACATAATTGTAATACACTATAAAAATGTTAGTTTAAAAATTATAGGGCAAGATAAGACTTTGGGGACTGAGGATAAGTTTTAAAGAACTGAAGATGATTGAGGTTTTGAACTTCAGTGGCTAAGACAATTAAGGTAATATTGACAGAAATAGTTTCCTTTAAGTCTATTTGTCATTACAGAATTTTGCTAGGCTCAAATCTCTTTTAAACTTTCCTAAAAATTGTGGGAATTAACTCTTTTATATTCCTAGCAAATGTCTTTATGCATACTGATGTTTCTCATGGTGGTCATTCAACTGGACTGTAGAATGAAGGAGAGATTACCAAAATTGCTTTTGTGAAAGAAAAAAAAATCTTATCAGTTTTCTTGAGGAGTGGTTGATTCATGCTAAGAAACTTCTATGACAAGGGTAATTAACCCAAAGCACTTAAATTCATTATATTAGTGCCTCATAGCCTGTGATCATTTAAACGATTCCAACTGAAAAGTGAAATGTAGAAATTGTTTCATTTCTGGTAGATTGTCCTTCTCTCCTCCTGGGCAGTCAACATATTTTCATTTTGTTTTCAGCCAAAAGAGAAAGGATCCACAAGAGTTCATGCCCTGAACAATGTCAACAAGGCACTGCAGGTCTTGCAGAAAAATAATGTAAGTGGAGCCCTGAACAGAGTCTGAATACCATGAGACAGCATGCTTAATGTTTGAGTGACGGCTTTGGTCCCAAATACAGAGAAAGCATTTCAGGTTCTCTTGAAATTCAAAGCAGTTAATAAGAGCACGTGTTCAAGCTCGTGTGCATCTGCTTGTGGCTGATGTGATACAGAAAGTAAGTGCGCGTGGCCATAGGGAGCAGGGAAAGTTATGAACCAGTGGCCTGGTTGGCCACTTTGTCTTGTTTTTAGATTTCACATGATGAGGTTGTATTTAGTGGACAGATAAAGTCCTGTTGTGAACTTATCCCCTTACAGCAGTGTTTCTGTGCAGCAAATGGCTTTTACTCAGCAATTCTTATTTTTTGTGAATAAAGTGATGATGATGATGAAGTTTGTTTGAATTAAGCCAGTGTTTCTTAGATGGCACATCTAAGTATCAGCATTTCACCTTGTCGTAAGAGTTGCAAATTTATTTTCTATTCCTGTATCTGATTTGATTTAACTAGGAGAAAATAGATGCGTGGTATTAGAAAAAGTCAACAATCATATCTAAATAAGTGTGTAGATGAAAGGACTCCGTGTCTCCTCAGAATGACTTTGAGATTCCTCCCCTCTCTCATGACATTGGAGGCAGCCCTCCTTTCTTATTAAATTCCCACAATCTTTCTAATTGACCAATATATTTACCAGGCATTTTTGGTAGCTTCCTAATTATATTATGTCTCTCTTTCAAGGATAAATCAAATAATTGATCACATACTCTTAAAATAACCATACTGAAAGATTAGTAATGTACACTCCCCCAAATATTGCTTAGCTCATCTGGCAGGGAGAGGAAGTCTCTCTGGAAATGGAAGTGAAGGCGGTGTAGCAATTAGTCCATTTTTATGAAAGGTTGTGTTTAACCTATGAAAGTTATTTTTACAGAAACACTGTATACTTTTTATTATTTTCCTGCAGTGATTAACTATTTTCAAATTTTCTTCAGGAAAATAAGATGATCTATGGCATGTTTTCCTTTGTATGAGTCCTATTGTTGTTGAGTTGCTAAGTCATGTCCAACTCTTTTGCAACCCCACGGACTGTAGCCCATCAGGCTCCTCTGTCCATGGGATTTCCCAAGCGAGAACACTGGAGTGGATTCCTCCATTTCCTTCTCCAGGGGATCTTTCCCACCCAGGGATCAAACCTGCATTCCCTGCATTGGCAGGCAGATTCTTTACCATCTGAGCCATAGTTGATTTCCAATGTGTTAATTTCAGTTGTATAGCAGTATGAGTCAGTTATAAATATATATATATTTTTTTCCATATTCTTATCCATTATGATTTATCACAGGATATTGAATATAATTTCCTGTGCTATCCCAGCAAGTGGGATCTTGTTATTTATCCATTCTGTATACAATAGTTTGCCTCTGCTAATATCAAACTCCCAATCCTTCCCTCTCCCACCCCTCCTCCTGTTGGCAACTACAAGTCTGTCTATGTCTGTAAGTCTGTTTTGGTTTCATAGATATGTTCAGGAGTCATATTTTAGATTCCATATGTAAATGATATCCTATGGTGTTTGTCTCTCTTTTTCTGACTTTGCTTAGTATGATAATCTCTAGGTCCACCCATGTTGCTGCAAATGGCATCATTTCATCCTATAGAACATTTTGAAAGATTGTTATAATTTAAAGTAAGAAAATGTTTTAACAATATTGGGAACTTAAAATGTCTTTTTTAAGTATTGATCCCTTGTATTCTATTACAAAGTACGAAACATGTATACTACCATATGTAAAATAGATGACCAGTGCAAGTTTGATGCATGAAGCAGGGCACTCAAAGCTGGTTCGGTTCAGTTCAGTCGCTCAGTCATGTCCAACTCTTTGTGACCCCATGGACTATAGCACACCAGGCCTCCCTGTCCATCACTGACTCCCGGAGTTTACTGAGACTCACGTCCATCGAGTCAGTGATGCCATCCAGCCATCTCATCCTCTGTCATCCCCTTCTCCTCCTGCCCTCAATCTTTCCCAGCATCAGGGTCTTTTCCAATGAGTCACTTCTTCACATCAGGTGGCCAAAGTATTGGAATTTCAGCTTTAGCATCAGTCCTTCCAATGAATATTCAGGACTGATCTCCTTTAGAATGGACTGGTTGGATCTCCTTGCAGTCCAAGGGACTCTCAAGAGTCTTTTCCAACACCACAGTTCAAAAGCATCAATTCTTTGGTGCTCAGCTTTCTTTATAGTCCAACTCTCACATCCATACATGACTACTGAAAAAATCATAGCTTCAACTAGATGGACATTTGTTGGCAAAGTAATGTCTCTACTTTTTAATATGCTGTCTAATTTGGTCATAACTTTTCTTCCAAGGAACAAGCATCTTTCAATTTCATGGCTGCAGTCACCATCTGCAGTGATCCTGGACCCCTCCAAAATAAAGTCTGTTACTATTGCCACTGTTTCCCCATCTATTTGCCATGAAGTGATGGGACCAGATACCATGATCTTAGTTTTCTGAATGTTGAGTTTTCAGCCAACTTTTTCACCCTCCTCTTTCACTTTCACCAAGAGGCTCTTTGGTTCTTCACTTTCTGCCATAAGGGTGGTGTCATATGCATATCTTGGAGGATAACCCAGAAGGATGGGGTGGGGAGGGAGGTGGGAGAGGGGTTCGTATGGTGGGACACAAGTACACCCATGGTTCNACTTTTTCACCCTCCTCTTTCACTTTCACCAAGAGGCTCTTTGGTTCTTCACTTTCTGCCATAAGGGTGGTGTCATATGCATATCTTGGAGGATAACCCAGAAGGATGGGGTGGGGAGGGAGGTGGGAGAGGGGTTCGTATGGTGGGACACAAGTACACCCATGGTTCATATCTATATATAGCAAAAACTAAAACTAACCACAATATTATAAAATAATTAGTCTCCAATTAAAATAAATAAATTCATTTAAAAAAAGAGCGAGGAAAACAGCAGAAAATTCAAAAAATTATTAGATTTAATCTAGCTGAAGAAATTGATCTCTTCCTAGTAAAAGAATGTCACATTAAAACATAAGCTGTTGGATCTTCTCTAAAGTAGTGTATTAATGTGGCCATGGAGTTTTGTTTTTCACATAGTGATTATATATTGTAGGTCTGGTGGGATTCTATACATATTATAATTATTAAGTTGATAATTTTCAATATAGGACCAGAAGAAATTCTGGCAATAAAATAGAAAAACCATAAAATAAAATCTCTGTTACTCTGGGAATAACCAAATATTTCTTAGTTGTGAAGCCCAAGGCATGATTCAAAAACAGAAAAAACTCAACTTGAACTTCATCAAAAGTATGAGTTGCTCTTATATTCTGGATATGAGTCCTTTGGATTAAAACTCTAAATCACTCTATGTTTTGATAAAGACCAGTCCTTCATTTTAACATGGTTCATTTTTATACATTTCCACTTTATAATTGTGTGTCCTATTTATGAAACATTTCCCTACCAAAAGACATGATGATATTACCTTTTGTTGTTATCCATATGAGCTTTATTTTACCATCTGGATTTGGATATATATTTCACCTGGAAATCATTATTGTGTATGGTAAGGGGAATGGGTTAAAATACAGGGTTTTTTTTTCCCCTTAGAATCTAAATGACAATATCATTCGTTAAAAAGAATGTTTCCTGCCTATTGTTCTCCAGTACTAAGTATATAAAAACGTTTTTCATTCATATGTAGTTTCTTTTCTGGGCTTAAAATCACTTCTGTTGTTCTGTTTATCTATGCATCATGAATACCATGCCATGTGCAATACTGTAGTTTTTAAAAATTATTCTTTAACAGATTTATTGAAATATCATTTATAAAAATTATATAGATTTAAATTGTACATCTTGATTATTTTTATGACCTTACTTAATCCTGCTGCCGCCAATATCTATTAATGCATAGTTGACAAATAAAATTTGCATATATTTAAGGTATACAAAGTGAAAATTATTGGATCTTGAGTTTATAGAATTCTATATTCAAAGTATACAGTGAATTATATAGATAGGTAATAATCTCAATCACTCAGTCATGTCCAATTCTTTGCAATCCCGTGAACTGTAGCCCACTAGACTTCTCTGCCTATTGATTTTCCAGGTGAGAATACTGAAGTGGGTTGCCATTTTTTACTCCAGAATTCTTCAGTTTTATAATGCACCTCATTCATCTGGAGAACTGAATTTTACCACTGTTTTTCTTGTTCAGTATTTTCTTAGCTATATTGTCCCTTTGTATTTTGGGGTTCATTTTACAATCATCTTTTTTAATTTCCACAGGAACTTTCTTTTAAGTACGATCAACATTGAGTTAAGTCTAGATCAGCTTGGAAAGGACTGACACCTTTACATTGTTGAGTATATTAGATATACCTATGAGTCTTTAAATTTTAGAGAATGAGAAATCCAATGGGAAAAAGTGGGCAATAAACTTGAACAGAAACTTCACAAAAGAGGATGTTCAGAAATTCAAAAATAATATGAAAAGTTTTTTAACCTCAGGAATAATTGGAGAAATTAAAATTTCAATGAGATATTGGTATACAATCACAAAAATGGTTGAAATTAGACTCATAATTCTGAGTGTATATGAGGGTTTAGAATAAATTAAACTCTCACAACTAACTGATAAAACATAATTCAGACAGCCATTGAAAATAGTTTGGCATTATATACTAAATGGGATGAAAATGTGTAATTCTTATGACACAACATTTAATTCCTTAGCATATAGCAGAGCTACATTTCTATCTTTGCCAAAAAATTTATATAATGTTTTTATATATAAAAAGTGTTCATAACAGCTTCATTTGTAATAGCCAAAATTAGAATCAAAATAAAGAAATGATAGTGGCACATAGTGGTGGAGTTTCATTGCTAAGCTCATTCAACTCTTGCAACCACATGAGCTGTAGCCCACCATGCTCCTCTGTTCATGGAATTTCCCAGGCAAAAATACTAGAGTGGATTGCTATTTCCTTCTGCAGGGGATCTTCTCAACCCAGGGATTGAACCCTAGTCTCCTGCATTGCAGGTGGTCTCCTGCTTTGACAGGCAGCTACTTTACCACTGTGCTATCTGGGAAGCCATACACATAGTATGCAAGATAAGTCAATTTCCTGGAAGTGATTTGAGCAAAATAAGTGAGAGACAAAATATAACTGTAATATACTGTAATACATTTTAAATTTAAAAAACAGGCAGAATGTTTCATGAGTTTAAAAGTTGAAAGAGATAGAAAGGCCACAACAAACGCAGCAATATAACCAAGATGAAGAGACAGAGGAATACCCAGGAGGTAAAGGAACAGTAGAAATGCCCACCAAACCAAACAAAAGAGGAAGAGATAGGGAATCTACCTGAGAAAAAATTCAGAATATTGTTAGTGAAAATGATCCNCAATGTATGGCAAAACCAATACAGTATTGTAAAGTAAAATAAAGTAAAAATAAAAATTAAAAAAAAAGACACAGAAGATAAATGCTTAAAAGTAAATGTATTATCATTTTGTATTTCCCATTATTTTGTAATAAAATAAGATACAAAAGAAATGGAAATTTCAAGGGACTTGTTTTTTAGCCTCTGATTATTACCTTAAAATATAAACACAGTTAAATCAAAGAGAATGTTCAAGTGTACAACTGTTCTCCTAAAACTGGCCTTGAACATTCTATAGCAGATGACTAAATGATTCTTGGGTGGGATGTAAATAAATCAGCATATTAAGTAAAGTGGTAGATAGAACTATTTCAAATTTTCTTTTAAAAATCACAAATTCTCAAATTGGGAGGTATTGATTGGAGGTTTTGAGTAATCATATCTTCAACAAAATAAAGTTAGTATATTTATATTCAATACATTATTTATTGAGTGTCTACTGAATGTCAGGTTCCAAATAGTAGGAACACTACAGTCAGTGATCAGAGCAAACACTATCCTTTATGCCATGGAGTTTAGAGTCACATACCAAAGGACATTAAATATGTGTGTGTGTGTGTGTGTGTGTGTGTGTGTGTGTGTGTAATGTATGTAATGATAAGTAAGTGATTGAAGAAGAGAGAAACAGAATAGTATGTTTGGGAAGAACTTTGGTTAGATTTTCTTATGGGTAGAGATTGGAAGGAAGTGGGGGAGTGAACCAGGGATTATCTGTATGGTATGGTGCAGACAGTGGAATAAAAAGACCTAGAGGAGAAAAAGCATTTGGAAATAGGACTTAATAGGTATAGAGGGCTGAGTGTGCAAAACAATACAGTAAGAAGGGGATCAGAGAGGTAGCAGGATGGGGCTTGGAAGAGGCTAACATGGGGAGCCATGGTTAGAGTTTGAATTTAGTTCTAAAGGAGATGACAGTAACTAAGCATAAAAAGGCTATTATAAATTATGTAGGTAATAAAGCAAGTTATTTTAAAAGTCATGGATAGGAATATTAATAAAGAAAACTTACAAGTATTAAAAAAATCATTTTTAGCCAAGGAAGTTAAAAATCAATAATTAAAATGTAATACAACTTGCTGGATGATAGAAATACTGCTAAAACCATAAAGAAGAAAGGTAGAAATACATTTTCATCCAGTGCCTTTAATTCACCATTGTCAGATTACAGCACAATTAGCAGCAAAGAAAAAATTTGAGAATACAAATGACATAAACAAAAAACTCTAAATTTAATAGTGATTTTCTACCTATTGGCACTTCCTGGCATAGATGATTCTGTAAAATGTGTGAATTATGTATACTTCTCTCCCATAAAGTTGGATTTTCAAGGAAAACAATAGTTTATAACTTAATTTAAATGAACCAAATCAAAATCTGAGCTTTCAGATAAGCATTGAGAAAATTCTAACTTTGTCATTGCTAGGAATAATCTTCCCTATCCCTAGGCAATGACCGGACATCAGTAGACCTATCTCAGTTTTAGTCTATTGAATTATCCACTGATAGAGTCACCATCCAAGTGTATCATTAATAGTCGTGGATTGAATCAGCCTATGCTAAGACAAAGTTGAAGAGATTGTTATAAAAATGGTATATACAGAAATTTGGGCAGGATTAAAGGAACCAACAATGAATGGTGAAGTACCCAGAACCTAGCCTCAGTTACTAGCCTTTATTATCCCTAAACTCAAAGAGACAAAAAGATAGAACCTTAAACCAATGAAAGCTCAAACCTCAGGAGCGGGCCCATTGGATAGCAAGTGAAACTATAGATACCTTAAGAATGCAGTTACTCTCAAATCATGGCCTGCTGGAGGAGCAGGGAGAATTGATACCTTGGGTTCTCTAGTGTTCAGCCAGTTTTACTCATTGGTTGAACCTAGCCAGAAGCCAGAGAGTAGGAAATCCTGGATGATAGACTCATCCCATACTGGGTGCTTGCGTGCATTCTAAGTCACTTCAGTCATGTCTGACTCTTTGTGACCCCATGGACTGTAGCCCACCAGTGGATCATCTCCCCAAAAAAGACAAAGTATGAAAAATGTGGGAGGGGGAGCAAACGGAGAAAACCTAGCTCTCCAGATAGCTGCTTTTGTTGTTGTTGTTGTTGTTTTTCCTGATCAAAAGAAGACTTGAAAATTCCTATTAATGATGTCACATTTATGTTCTGCTTTGTATTCTTCTTGGTGTGGCTGTTTTTAGCATGAACTTATCCCTGCTATCAATAATTTATTTGTGAAAACCACTTATTGAGAAGGAGGTACTTCTAAGTACAGTGATGCCTTTATCACACTATTTGCTGAGAGCAAAGCTCTTTTGTAATAAAGTTGGCTGTGCTATAAAAAAGCAAACAAAAGGAAATACAAAATCCTGTCAAGCAGAGGATGAGTCTACCAAATGGTTATGCTTGTCTACACAGGAGATCAAGATAAAAATGTATCCACAGCTTCCATTTATTTATTTGCAACTTGTTGAAGGTAGATAGAACAAATCTCAGATAATACGGAAACATCTCTCCTACTGACATTCTATCATTCCTTTATCCTTCTCTGCTCTTATTGGTGGGTAGCCCCCTTCCCCAGACATGTTGATTCAGTTCTGTGGGTCTTTAACCCCATCTTCTCTCAGACATAAAGAAGTATTTAATGGGTCATGCAAACTTGTTTATCAATAGAATTTCTCCCCTTAAATGTAATTAAGTTCCAGCTAGTGAGTTTCCTCTAATAAATATCTTCATTTTTAATCTTTTTATGTGAAGTTGAATAATGATTTTTTTTTTGCTGGTAAAATAATTTAGCCATTAAAAATCTGGTAGGGAGGTTTAGAGCTTCCCAGGTGGCTCAGTCGTAAAGAATCCACCTGCAATGCAAGAGATATGGGTTCAATACTTGGGCTGAGAATATCACCCTGAGAAGGAAATGACAACCCGCTCCAGTATTCTTGCCTGGAGAATCTCATGGACAGAGGAGCCTGGTGGGCTACAGTCCATGGGGTTGCAAAGAGTTGGACATGACTTAGTGACTAGACAGCAACAATAAGGGAGATTTAACTGACCTTGGTGTTTTAAACTGTTCTCCAGACGCATTATGATACCTGTATTCCGTTCATTGGCTGATCCCAGTTTGTTTCCTCTTTTTGCATCCCAAGATTTCTATATGTGTACTTTATGAATCCCAATGGCTTTGTGAAGTCATAGAATGCACTCTATTATTACTTTAGAGAATCTGACAAAAAAAAATAGGGTTACAGTACACCCTGGGCATATACTGGGACTTTACTGACTTAATATGATTTAATATTAGCTGACACAGTTGGAGATCTCATAATTATGTTCACTACTTTCATCAGTTGTCTATGACAAAGTGGCACAGTTTTACCAAGTGATTTCAAATATACAATGTGAGATAGAACAAAAAAAAGGTCATTATTGTACATTATTAAACCACAAATCCAAAATGAGTACTTCAAAAGCCTAGGGTAAAATTTCAACTGTCAACTATGTTCAAATATTCAATTAATCACATCGTTGAAAATTGTCACTGAACTAGATTGAATGGTTGTCAAATGTCACTGATATAAAAAATGATAGTGTTCACTCTTCCTGGCACATGATCTTAGATAAAGAGAATTCTAAAGTGTTGTTTAAAAGTAGTATTTTGTGTGTCTTCTGAGTATTCAGAAACTTAAATAGCCATATAATATATATGTGTTCAGGTACATCAGAACATAATATCTTTGACCGAATATAAACTACTTCCATTTATTACTCATAAAATCCAGTGTTCAGATATGAATTTCAAATCTTTAAGTTAATTTATGTTAGATACATGTTATTTCTTATATTAAAATTTCAGTGCACACAGTAGGCCTATTAGACATTTACACCATATATATATTCATTCCAAGGATCCAGAAGTATAACGATTAACCCTGTCATTCACTAGCTATAGGGTCTTTGTCAAGTGATTTTATGACTTTGGTACCAGTTTTTCATTTATGATATATACTAGTAAAAATAATTCTACACTTATTTCAAAATATTCTTCTGTGGGACATAAAAAATACACACAAGCATATCTTATAATCTTTAAATCCATATTCTGATGCTATACAAAGTTATCCCTCTTAAACTGAATCTAGTTGTCCCTGAAAATAACTTCATAAGGTAAATTGTTTATATTCCCCCACCCTCATACATTTCTTGCATCAAGTAAAATAGTATATTCCTTACATATTCAACTTAAAATTGAGGTAATAATTTACTTTGATTTGTACGCATGGAGATCTTTTGTGATAATAGTACTATGGCTACAAATTATATTAAATTTAAATATTTTTCTCATTATAATGAATATTACCATAGGTCTTAAAAATTTTTGCTGTTGCTATTGCCAATTTGTTTTTTCTTGAAATCAGTATACCTAGCTCAAAACTAGAAAGCTCTGACTACATAGGGTCATTAAAGTGGCATTCTGTATTGCCAGGTATAAGATAAATAAGTACTTATAAAAATTCAAGTTAAATAATATTATATTGAAAGTGTATATGTCTTTTTTATTATTCTACGTTATGAAATTATTTTTGAGGACAGTTTTATACATGGCATCATCTTAAATTATGTCCTCTGGTATATAATACTCCATCTGGGAAATTTTCCTTAGTTTAGTTTTAATAGCTATTTTGACAAAAGTTAAGTTCTGTATCTTATATGTAGTAAGACTACCTGCATGGAATTACACTCTAAATAAAAGAAAAACAAAAACAATATTATCTCATTGAGAACTCTAAACATTTCCATTATACAGATAGGGCAGGCCCAGAGGGCCCATGGCTATCAAGAGGCAGGGGATATTAACAAGTAGGGGTTTAGTGGGCATGGAAGGCTTCAACAGTACATGAACCATGAACTTCCAGATATTCAAGCTGGATTTAGAAAAGGCAGAGGAATCAGAGATCAAATTTCCAACATCTACTGGATCATTGAAAAAGCAAGCGAGTTCCAGAAAAAGATCTACTTCTACTTTGTTGACTATGCCAAAGCCTTTGACTGTGTGGATCACAATAAACTGTGGAAAATTCTGAAAGAGATGGGAATACCAGACCGCCTAACCTGCCTCTTGAGAAATCTGTATGCAGGATAGGAAGCAACAGTTAGAACTGGACATGGAACAATAGACTGGTTCCAAATAGGGAAAGGAGTAAGTCAAAGCTGTATATTGTCACCCTGCTTATTTAATGTATATGCAGAGTACATCATGAGAAACCCTGGGCTGGATGAAGCACAAGGTGGAATCAAGATTGCCAGAAGAAATATCAATAACCTTAGATATGCAGATGACACCACCCTAATAGCAGAAAGTAAAGAACTAAAGAGCCTCTTGATGAAAGTGAAAGAGGAGAGTGAAAAAGTTGGGTTAAAGCTCAACATTCAGAAAACGAAGATCATGGCATCTGGTCCCATCACTTCATGGGAAATAGATGGGGAAACAGTGGAAACAGTGAGAGACTTTATTTTGGAGGGGCTCCAAAATCACTGTAGATGGTGACTGAAGCTATGAAATTAAAAGACGCTTGCCTCTTGGAAGAAAAGTTTTGACCAACCTACATAGCATATTACAAAGCAGAGACATTACTTTGCCAACAAAGGACCATCTAGTCAAAGCTATGGTTTTTGCAGTAGTCATATATGGATGTGAAAGTTGGACTATAAAGAAAGCTGAGCACTGAAGAATTGGTGCTTTTGAACTGTGGTGTTGGAGAAAACGCTTGAGAGTCCCTTGGACTGTAAGGAGATCCAACCAGTCCATCATAAAGGAAGTCAGTCCTGAATATTCATTTGAAGGACTGATGCTGAAGCTGAAACTCCAATACTTTGGCCGCCTGATGCAAAGAACCAACTCCTTTGTAAAGACCCTGATGCTGGGAAAGATTGAGGGCAGGAGGAAAAGGGGACGACAGAGGATGAGATGGCTGGATGGCATCACCTACTCCACGGACATGAGTTTGAGCAAGCTCCAGGAGCTGGTGATGGACAGGGCGGCCTGGTGTCCTGCAGCCAATGGGGTTGCAAAGAGTCGGACATGACTGAGCGACTGAACTGAACTGAACTGAATGAAGCTCTTGACAAAATGGCCACGCCCACTGAACTGGTCTTGGGCTGGAAATCCTGCACCTAGAGAGCCATTGCTCTAAAACTCTTAAGACTTTGGGGCTGAGAATTCTCACTACAATGTCCATTAATTAAGATCTATTGACCAGAATGTTTTATCAACTGAGTTCTTTGCATGTGTGTGTTTGGGTGTAGAAGAATATTAACAACAAATTTCTAAAGTAGAACAGTTTTACTTCTGTCATGCAAACACTTGGAATCTGTAAAGAAGGATTTAGTTTTTAAATTTTATTTATTTTTAATTGAAGGATGATTGCTTTGCAATATTTTGTTAGTTTCTGCCTTATACCAACATGAACCAGCTATAGGTGTATATATGTTCCCTCCCTTTTGAACCTCCCTCCCACCGCCCACCTCATAAAGAAAAAAAGACTTCCTACATTGAAATTTTTATCGTGCTATAGTCATTTTAATTTTCTTTAACTACTTTAATGTTTATGTTTTCTTAACATTATGACAGTTTAAAAATTAGCTGCTTGAAGTCTTTTGTGTCAAAGAGGCAATGTGAAAACAAACAAAAACACGGTTCTGTTAAGAGTTACCTTGAGATTTATGATTATCTTTAACTCATTTCACTAGTCTTTAAGGAGTTTTATCAAACAGTCCATTTTTTAGTCTATCTTTGTTCTCAGCTCTTAATATGTGGCATATGGTGGATTGGAAAGAAGGACTGATGCCAAAGCTAGAGCTCCAATACTTTGGCCACCTGATGCAACGAGCTGACTCATTGGAAAAGACTGATGCTGGGAAAGATTGAGGGCAGGAGGAGAAGGGGACAACAGGAGAGGAGATGTTTCGATGGCATCACCAACTCAATGGACGTGCGTTTGAGCAAGCTCCAGGATGTAGTGAAGGGCAGGGGAGCCTGGTGTGTTACAGTACATGGAGTCACAGAGTTGGACATGACTTAGTGACTGAATAATAACAACAATATGGTGGATGGTGAGAAATATTTAGTGAATGACTAATGGCAAAGAGTGAAAGCAAAAGGAGAAGTGTGGTGGCAGAGGATGAGATGGTTAGATAGCAACACCAACTTAATGGGCATTAATTTGAGCAACGCTGGGAGATAATGAAGGACAAACATTCCATGAGGCCACAAAGATTTGGACGTGACTTAGCGACTGAACAACAACAACAAGAATATGTAAAACTTAGACTTTGAAGTTAGGGGTAGTATATAGTGAGTTCACAGAACTAAGTCTTATGATGCATTCTAGGTCACAACGTGGTTTTGAAAGGTATTTTCCAATGCAAATCTCTATATTTGTTTAAAATAAAAAACAACCCTTGGAATGTGGAGATATGATGGGGAAGAAAAAATCCTGCCAGGTGAGAGCCAAGACCACAATGGCCAATGCAACCCACTCTTTATGTTGCGTATATTGAACTATTCATCATTTAATAAGGAAAGATTCAATACATGCATCTTTCAATAGAAAAGTAGGTATGATTTATGCCCATAAGTC
>SJYA01003483.1:1434443-1457918 GCA_006410615.1 Neotragus moschatus
CGTGTTGTTCTCCCAATTGACTCACATATCTTTTTATTCTCAACACTCTGAACTGGCTTAGTCCTATTTTATAGCAATATGGAGAGAGAGAGAGAGAGAACAAGCATAGAAGCTCACAGCAGAGAGTGGCTCAAAAGAGTCCAAGGTTCCCAATTCGGGGCCTTTTTCATATAGCAATGGTATCAAATAGAACCAGCAAGGCAGCATAGGACCCTCCACCAAACTGGTTTCCTTCTGTTGCTCAGTACTTCTCAAACTATCTTGAGGAAGGAACCATCCCACATGACCCACTCCCACCTCGCTTTTCCACTGTATGTAAATTACAATGAAATTTCAGCATTATGAAAATGAAATAAAAAGACACAGAGAACCCAAGCTTCTTTTTTATCACCAAACTCAACAGACATAAATAGGACTCTAAAATTGCTACAGATGTTTCTAATGGACTATCAACAGTTGTTTTTATCTTATAGCCCTTTTATCTTATAACAAATTGTTCATGTTGTAGCCACGCATTCCGGGAAACAAACTCACTCAGAAGGACAATGCAGATAGTGGAGTGCAGTTTATTACACCGGTGGGTCCAAGGCAGAGTCTCCTCTTAGCCAAGGACTCCGACCAGTTTTTGTGAAAACCTTATATATCCTAAGTGTATAAGGTTCCCTGAAACTAATCTGAACAAAAGAAAAAGAGACAATCAAAATTAATCCACCATCATATGCCTTAAGCCTAGGTAGTTAACAGTGGACAATTATCAATAGGCCTGTGGTCATACCCCAATAAGCATAACAGAATGTATGATTCTATTCAGTTACACAGATAATTAGGGTATTCTTTTACGCTTCAGAGAGCCCTGGGGCCCTTCCTTCTGGGGACCTGGTTTTCCAGTTGGTATGTAGTTTCCATAGATACTGGGCATATAGCTCAAAGTCCATAGTCCGGCCCAAGATGGAGTCCTGCTTTCAAGATAAAGCCTGTTCTGTTTCCTCCTTCATTCATGTAGAGACCCCAGAGTGCAGAAAATACTTTGAGTTGCACAAATGGTGGTCATGACAAAGCCAGCTGGAGGACTTAGGCTTGCTCAGAGCCCCCAAAGGCTATTTTAATTGTATGACTCACGCAAACTGTTTCTCATAGTATCTCACTCTTTCTTATTTCCTCAAAAGCCTTTCCAATTTTATCTCAACTCACTGCAGGATAGTTTCAAAACCATCCTGTCTGATCTTTGTTTGCTTGTGAGTGTGCTCATTTTTTTTATTTTATTTTTTAATTAGCACGGGAAAGGACTTTCGCATGAGAAGTAGAGAAGGAATGTTTTTACAGTCTTTCCTGGTCTGAGACTTCTCTTACAGTCTTCTTTTTTCCCTGTATGTCCTTGCTTCACTATTTCCATTTGATTGCAAGGATGTAGACTCTTCCCAGCCTCTACCTCCTTCCCTCTCTTCTATCACACTGTCCTGGTCTCCTAAAACTTCTAAAACACTGTTTAAGAGTTACCCCCACTCAGTACTCCTCATAATAACCCAGTGAATCACAAAAGATATTTTCACCAAGAGTGCATATTTGGTTTCCTGTTAAATATTCAAAGAAGCCCTTGAGTCTCAGTCAAGAATAAAGGACATTTTGGACAACCTAATACACTTTCCAGGCCTATCAGGTTGAGAAGGATATGAAGTGATGGAAAGATGTTAATCTTTGGTTCCAGTGTTACATACCTTGCTGTTACTCGTACCACAGTGGCCTGTCTGAACTTGCAGAAACTCTGGAATGTCCATCCCATTTCCTCTATCACTGGATTTCCAATTTCTACTTAAATGAAATCATTAGCTGGAAAAATAATGCCTATATTGAGGAGCAAGCAACTTTGAGCAAAATTGTGAAGTAGAAAGTATGTGTTAGGTGTCCCTTTCTTACATCTTTTAAAAGTACAAACCATCTTTTTTTGTGGAGGAGGGGATTTCAACTCAGTTCTGGGAACCAGCTGGAGATAAAAACACATCCTGCTAATGAAGGCAAATCCAGTCCCTGTACCCCAACATGGACTTAATTCTCAGAGACAGAGCTTTGGCTGAAGTCGAAAAGAATAGCTTAATTGCTTTGCCAGGCAAAGGGGGCCACAGGGGGATTATACCATCAAAACTGTGACCACATCTAGGGGGGTGGTGCATAGTGAGGAGTTTTATAGTAAAGGTTCAAAGAAAGGAATGTGATCAGCTCATGGATTTTCTTCTGGTTGGTTGGAGGGAAGGTACGTGGGAATCAGCATCTTCAAGCTTCTGGTTCCAGCCAGTCTGGGGTCTACAGTGCTTGTGGGCAATTTCCAATCATTACCTGTTAATTTCTTCCACCTGGTAAGGGTTTCAGTCTCTGCAAAACAGTTCAAAGATATTGTTATATGTATCCCTTGAGGGAAAACTAAGACCTTACTCCCAAGGCTGCACTATCGTTTCCTTGACTGCTCCTCCCTGTCTCTGTATTCTCTTACTTCCCTAATTAGCAACTGTTTGAACCTGCTGATTGGAACTAAGGGAAGGTCTTGGAGGCTGCTGCTGCTAAGTCACTTCAGTTGTGTCCAACTCTGTGTGACCCCATGGAAGACAGCCCACCAGGCTCCCCCATCCCTGGGATTCCCCAGGCAAGAACACTGGAGTGGTTTGCCATTTCTTTCTCCAGCGCATGAAAGTGAAAAGTGAAACTGAAGTTGCTCAGTCATGTCTGACTCTTAGTGGCCCCATGGACTGCAGCCAACCAGGCTCCTCCATCCATGGGATTTTCCAGGCAACAGTACTGGAGTGGGGTGCCATTGCCTTCTCTGCTTGGAGGCTGAAGGAAGCCTATTTCCTGTAATTAAGAAATGGGGGACACAGGAAGGCTTTTATGTCCAGGAGTCCCACAGCGTTCTTGCTCAGTATTAGGTTGAGCCACTAAATTGAGCTGGTATCAGGTCGGCCCCCACCTTTGCTGGCTGCCTACAAAGAAATACCCAGTTGTAGGGATCCTGCACACTGGAATGTTTGTATTATCTTATATGGACAAGATAAAGATGGATTTTGTGCTGCTGAAAGCCCTTTCTGTAACTTCCTGCCTACCTAGTGCCTTCTGGGCAAAACAGGCCGTAATCTGGTCTTCTGCAGGTCTTCCACACACTACCGTCCATTCTTTGTCTTAAGAGAAAACTACTCCTTCCTCTCTTCAGTCATGCCCCTCTGCTGTAATCCATCCCAGGATGGATTCTGGGACACAGACTCTGAGATTGCAGGCAGGATGTTAATGGATACACACCCAAGAGCCTTCTTGAACTCTGTGGAAGGCTGGGAGCTAGAATGAGCCTTCAGAGTTGTCCTTAGTGAGGCTGACATGGTTGAGTCTTTATACACTTTCCCTCTATCAGTTGATAGGTGGGCTGCCCTAGGAGCGTTGTGACCTTAGGTGACATGCCTTAGCAACTCAAGTAGTTCCTGAGGGGACTCAGGGGTAACTTCCACTCATGACAGTTGGAGAAACAAGCCCCTTCCTTAAAGGAGAATCCTGGTAGTACATCTCCACATCTATCCCACCTTCTTTGTCCCATTAACTCCTGGTCATTTTTTAAAAATGAGTGCTCAAAGACATTTCTTTTTTCTTAAAAAAATAGCTGTATACACCCCCACACACACACACATACAGTTATTTAAGCTATAAATAACTCTCTAAGGGGCAATGAGCTCTGAGGGTGGGGGACTTTTTATTTTTGCTTCAAAACTTACCTTAGGAGCAGCTCAGTGTCTCACTGACTGTGTGTGTGTGCTTAGCCGCTCAGTCATATCCAACACTTTGTGACTGCGTGGACCAGGGCCAACCAGGTTCCTCTGTCCACGGGATTATCCCTGCAAGAATACTTGAGTGGGTTGCCATTTCCTTCTCCAGGGGATCTTGCCAATCCAAGGACTGAATCACATTTCCTGCATTACAGGCAGATTCTTTACCCACTGAACCACTGGGGAAACCTTGTTTGACTGAGGTTGATCCTTAATATGTTGTAGCCATGCGTCCTGGGAAACAAACTCACTCAGAAGGACAATGCAGATAGTGGAGTGCAGTTTATTACACCGGTGGGCCCAAGGCAGAGTCTCCTCTTAGCCAAGGACCTTATATACCCTAAGCGTATGTGTTCAAACCCACTTCCCCAAAATTCCCTGAAACTAGTCTGAACAAAGGAAAAAGAAAGATACAATCAAAGTTAACCCATGATTCATAAGCCTTAAGCCTAGGTAGTTAACAGTGGACAATTATCAATAGGCTTGTGGTCATACCCCAATAAGCATAATAGAATGTATGATTCTATTCAGTTACACAGATAATTAGAGTTTACAGTATTCTTGCAGGCGATTGAAAGCCCTGGCACTCTTCCTTCTAGGGGCCTGGTTTTCCAGTTGGTATGTGGTTTCCATAGATACTGGGCATATAGTTTAAAGTCCACAGTCCATCCCAAGATGGAGTCCTGCTTTCAAGATAGAGCCTGTTCTGTTTCCTACTTAAAATACAGATTTCTTGGGAACTGTCTTTTATGTAGGAATATAAGAAAATGGCACCCCACTCCAGTACTCTTGCCTGGAAAATCCCATGGACAGAGGAGCCTGGTGGGCTGCAGTCCATGGGGTTGCTGAGGGTCGGACACGACTGAGCGACTTCACTTTCACTTTTCTCTTTCGTGCACTGGAGGAGAAAATGGCAACCCACTCCAGTGTTCCTGCCTGGAGAATCCCAGGGACGGGGGAGCCTGGTGCGCTGCCGTCTATGGAGTCGCACAGAGTCGGACACGACTGAAGCGACGCAGCAGCAGCAGTAGAACTGTTACCTCACATTGCCCTTCATAATTCTTTTTTCTCAGCAACATTTGCACCCAGATAGAAGCAACAGCAATGAGGCTGAGGCTGATAAGCTGAATTAGTGACATAACGATGCTAAAGGAGCTTTGGATTGAATACGCTGTCGTCCTTTAACATTATGTGTATAGAGGGCAGCCTGGCCAAGCATTTCACAAATGAATCCCATTCATCATGGGAGGGCTGCCTGATCAGTGCGAATCCATCACAACTCCTGAGCCAGTTTATGCTATCCCGACCCTGGCTCAGCACAGGATTCATCCAGCGGTCTCTGTACATGGAGTCTGCGTATTTTATAACTTGAAAATATGATCAGGAAAATGACATATCTTATGTAACTATTTGACCTATTTATTCACTAAGTAACTGGCTAAATAAGCAGGTCAGGAAGGAATTAAGAAAACTGGATAATCCACCCGTACATAATAGATTTAGCTATCAAGAGATGGTGACAAATGTATGTAGAGATTTCACATCTTCACATCGTTACCACATTTACAAAACATCATCTTAAATCCTTTTCAAGTATTTTAAAGTTCGATTTAATAGTCTATCCTAAAATTTGCTTTGAATCTTTCATAAAAGGATGACTAACACTGGAGATGTTAAAATATGTATTTTCCCCAAAGGCATTTGTTAACTTCTGCGTGGATGAAGAAGCAAAATAAAATGTCATATTTAGAATACACAATAAATATTCATCATCTGATCAAATGTTGATAGTCTATGGACCTTACACTTGCTGAAAGGGGAGCCCTTGGTGGTAAAACAAATCACATTTACTTATATGCTTCCTTTAAGTATGTGATAAGGGGCCTGGCTTATATTAAAGAAGTAGCCTGGTAATTATTCCTTTAACAGAATATGTAGACAGTCTGTCCCATAATGAGATGTCAGCTGCATCCTGGAAACCTAGAAAATGGATTTCTGCATCAGCTGAGTTAGAAGAACGACAGTTGGAAATACAATCAGCTGCCGAATGGCATTTGCACCTGCACAGAGCCAAGGCGAGACTCAAATGGACAGAAACCAATTCATAAAAAGAAAACCGAATCTGGTCTTTTCCTCCTCCTCCTGCAGTTTTGGTTTCTGCTCCCTTCCAGGGAGCCGGGTACAACCAACGCCACCACGTGACCTCCTACCCCGTCCCAGGACCCAGGCGTCCCGCGCACCTGCTGGCGCACTCCCGGCCGCCTTCCCTTCTCTGCTCCCTCGGAGGCTGCCTGCTGGTGGCAGAGTCGCTTCTCTCCCGCAGCCTCTGCCTTCCTCACCACGCTCTTGCTGGGGTCCCTGCCGGCCCTCGATTTTCTCCTCGCTGCTGCCAGGCTGATGAACAAGTGGCAGGGCTGCTGCAGGCCCCTGTTGGACTTCCTAGGAGACGTCACAGCGGCCCTCATCTCCTTCGCCATCTCCATCACGCCTGTTTCGAAATAATTGGGACGGAGCTGCCTAAGGGGCCCCGGCGTTGGGTTTTCTTGGCCGTCATGCAGTTTGCTCTTGACTTCAACCTCATCTTTTGCAACATGGCCGAATTTCTCAAACCAGGGGACGCTGCAGAGGTGACCACAGCCGACAAGGCAGAAGTAGAGAATTCTGACGGTGACTCTGGAGGTGGTCCGGGGACTGTGTGTTGGGAAGGAGGCTATGACTTCTCAGAGGAGCAGTGGCAGTTGCTGATGGAGCCGGCCTCCTGACCACCCGGCAGTGGAGGGGAGGGGCATGGCGGTGGGGCAGGTGGCGGCAGGTGTTCCTGAGCCCAGCACACAGGACTGCATCCTTTGGCTTAGCACCATCTAACTTCTCTGTGCGTGTGAGCATCTTGAATGTTCTACCACGTCTGTTTCATTGATCTGAACCCCTTTCACTTCCCTGTCCAAAACAAGCACAAAGGGACTCCTTACCCACCCTTCGTGGGAAGGATTTCATGCTGCCAGCAGAGGGGCAAATAAGGCAGAAACCAACCCAGGGCCAACCTGTTGGGCCCCAGTCATTTTTGTCTGCAGTTGGTGCTCTGGTTCACGCCAGACACTCTGTTGAGAATGATCTTTCAAGATTCTTGTGTTCAGGGAGCACCAGCTCCCTGTGCATTCTTGAGGCAGGGAGAAAACTGACCTTTGTCCTGTCTTCTAGGAGTGGGTGAATCTGGGTGCCCATAACTGGCCAAGCCTTCATCATGGGAGGGTTTCCTGATCAGTGCAAATCCATCACCACTGCTGAGCTAGTTAGGTTTAAGTTTGTGTGCTTCTTGTTCATGCATTTTCTTATGAAAATTTCTTTCCACACATAGGTCAAAAATGTCATGAAAAATATCATGGCTGGATTGCAACAAACCAACAGTGAGAAGATACTCCTGAGCTGGGTCCGACAATCAACTCGTAATTATCCACAGGTTAATGTCATTAACTTCACCACCAGCTGGTCTGACGGTTTGGCTTTGAATGCGCTCATCCACAGTCATAGGTAAGGAGATTTCTGAGACACTGAATAATTTTTTGTAAGTATTAATTTAGAGACTGATATATTTTTGTCCAGGCTGGTTCCAGATCATTTTCCACAAGGCAACGTATTTTTATGTTGACCGTATTGATCTATCCATCCACTGGGATCCTCTGAACAAGAATATCCTGCTTTTTAAGTGATATATTACTTAGTTGTCGAAGTATTAAAACTATCAGCATGTATATGATTATGATGGGGGAGGGGATCAGCACCTTTGAAACTGAGACTGCCAGAAAATCAAGGTTACATTCTAACTTTGCCAAGAATAGAGTTGGTCTTTCTCTACAAATAACGTGTTAATATGAGCATCAACTCTAGCATTAAAAATAGTTGCAGATCTTATGTGAGTGGCTATAGTATAATCAATTACCATCATCAGATTAATAATGTGAAAAAGAAACATTTATCCTGTCAGATACACACTTAGATAGCAAAAACTATAAGGCCCTGCATGCGTGCGTGCGTGTGTGTGTGTGTGTGTGTATGTAGATATATATACAAAATATACATTTTGGGGTTAAAAAACGTTCTGAGCATCTTAGCAACCAAGGCAAAGAGCAGACCACAATTAATTCTGTGACTCGGGTCAGAATAAGAAAAGAAACAACTGCTCTGTAACAGCAAAGCAATTCCTGTAAAGCATCAGAGAGAGTTGTTCTGTCAGTCTTCATAAGAGGAACTCAGTGTGACATAGTGAACCAAATGTCCTTAACTGTATTCACATTATTATATTTTCCAAAATAACAAAATAGTTGTTTGCTTTTTCTTGTATAAGGAGATCAGTAAGTGAATTAATACAGTTCAAGAAAAAGCAAAACAATACGATAAATACATGCATTATACATAATGAATGCATTCATATACATTCTATGTATAATACATTATCTGTAAGGAACATCTGCTTTGGTTTTCTTATTCCCCGTTTCTTTTCCCCAGCCCAATCCCCAGGGTCAAATGCTTGCCTTATTAACTGTGTTTGAAATGCCACTGGTCTGCATCTTCCCTGATTTTCAATGCAGTTTATCTCTTCTCACTTTGATCTTACTCTTCTCGACGGGTCTACTCTACCATTTTCCTGTGCCAATCTTGCTTCTAGAAATGTCCAGAATATAAATTTTCTTTCTGGTTTACTAATCCGGGAGCAAACACTCCCTAAATAAGCATCTTTGTCAGGTGTCTTGCTCCAGCTGGGTTTAATTAACCCCATCCAGACTGTTTCCAGGTGAATGACTCAGCAACCTGATTTTGGAAAGGAGGCAGGCTCACTCTCAGTCGGCATGTTAAACAACGTTAAAACATTGTTTTCCCCAATGTGTGACATGAAGAAAAATATTCCACAGCCTCAGTAAAGCCAGATGAGAGGGGATAGAGATGTTCATTCTGCATTATAAGGTAGTATTCATTTATGCAGCCACACGCTTCACGGTAAGGGCCAGAACATATTGATCTTGCTGTTCATGTACATATTTGCAGATGAACAGAAGTATTGAGGATCAGGTTATGTGGTCCTTGTTGGCTTGTTAACATTTCCTTTTCAAGTGGACCACTTCAGTCCTGCCAGCATGTTCACAGATTACATTTGTTAATATTTTATTTCATGATTTCCGAATATAGTTCTAAGTAATGCAGTAAACATATCTAGGTTTCCCTCCCTGTCCCTGACCTACTCTTTGCCTCTCCAAATATCTCCATTGATATATTCTTCTATCATATTGAATGAATCATCAGTAACTCCTTTTTTGTACATAATATGGTTACTTCTCAAGAGGTTTCTCAAAGTTGCTAATACTCTTTCGTGAGTCATCTTTGTCTTCTTTTTGTCTCTGACAGATGTTCATATTATTTATCTAAAGAGAAAGAAAATGGTTGAACTTTTTGTTTCAGGATGGTTGTTATTGGAAAACAGGAATGTCATGAGGTGTCCTGATTTCAGTAATTGAGAGATTATGTAGAACAAAGGCGTGAACTTGATAAAGAGCATAGGAATTGACAAAGAGCCTTGCCAAAGATCAGGCTGTTAGTGGTTTTATTTTTCTTTAAGGCTAAATTTTCTCTTAATATGTAAGGAATTAAAAGTATTAAATTAAAAGACAGAGTTCACTACAGTGCAGTTACAAGAAAGCCAGATTCTACTTTGTCGGTAAAACAACCAAATGATAATTAGCTCAGCTGGTAAAGAATCCATATGCAATACAGGAGACCCTGGTTTGATTCCTGGGTTGGGAAGATCCATTGGAGAAAGGATAGGCTACCCACTCCATTATTCTTGGGCTTCCCTGGTGGCTTGGATGGTAAAGAATCTGCCTGCAATGCTGGTGACCTGGGTTTGATCCCCCAAAATGTTGGGAAGATCCCCTGGAGAAGGGAATAGCTACCCACTCCAGTATTCTTGCCTGGAGAATTCCATAAACAGAGGAGCCTGACAGTACATGGGGTCGCAAATAGACACAACTGAGCGACTTTCACAAGACATATGACATGCTCAAAAAATGCAAATAAATTGCGCTAAGTATACAGTTGCAATATAATTTTCTTTCTAATTTCTTAATTTATTCCCATAGAAGTAACATAGCACATGATTTAAAAACAGTTAGACATTAGACAGGGAAGAAAAGGGCAGAAAGAAATAAATCTTCCTGACCCCAGTCCTACTCCATCACATTCTACTTGCTAATGGTTACTGTTGGCAACTTCTTTTATTCTCTCTGATGGTTTTCATAATTATAAATATTTTATTTCTTGATTAATTCATTTCTGACAGTAGGTGAATTTATTCCTTAATGTGAAGCCCACACATCTTACATCTCATCCCCATCTATTTCTTGATTTCATTACTATGTTATAATCATTATATTCTTACAGTTGTTGCCTGTGTGACTTTAAATGACAGTTGTATACCTGTTTTCATCAAGTTTAGACAAAGTCTGTTCACCGCCTGAAAAGAAGGATGAGGAAATTATCATCCTTATACATACTTCCTCTTCTTCTCTTCCACCTTCTATTCTGTTGTTATATTAGTATTCTTGCATCAACAGTATTGTAAATTTATATCTCTTCTATAAGTTTAGGTGTTCTTGGCTTGAATCTATAAATTGAAAATGTTTTCCTGTTATTTTATAAATATAACTAAGCTTAAAACAAAGTAATAGAAGTTAGTGTTTTGAAGCAATTATTACTGTGTAGGCACTGTTCTATGGACAATGGCCCATCTATTTCTCATGACTTACATACTATCATTGTCCCCATTTCACAAATTGGGAAACTGAGGCACAAAGAGGTTATGTGATTTATCTAAGACCATTTGACTGTGTCACCCAAAATAGAAAGATAGAAGGAGGCAATCTCAAATGATCAGAAATTGAGTTTATTCAGGAATAACAGAGGAATTGCAATTTGGGAAACTTGCTATAGTGAGATACAGGTGAGTCTGTTGGGAGTTTGGGGCAGACTGTGTGTATGGGCAAGGATCGCAAAGAGGGAACAGTCCAGCTGGAGTGCAGGCAGTAAGTTCATTGCCTTAAGGAAGGGAAAAGATTCTGAGTGGATATTCATTGGTTTGGAGATAAGGCTTGATTTCTGTAAAACAGACATTTATAGAAAACTAGGCTCTCAATTCTAACATTACATTCTTCTTAAGGCACGTGTGTGGAATTCTCCATTTTGTATCCTCTGGTTCCACTTTTGATTGAAATATATTCACAGTTAATAAGTGATAGAGCCCAGATAATGGATTCATAGAGGACTCTACTAGGCTATGCTATCTCATTCAGTATGTCAGTTTTCTCAGAAGACTGGCGATCCTTGATTGCACATTCTTATTTATGAGTTACAGTCTAGGTTAGCATGGGAGAGTATATGGCTTTCCTCTTCAGTTGGTTAGTTTTACAATTCTTTATGCACTTGAAAATCACAGTTATTTAAAGTGTTAATAAATGATGTATTTTAATGATATAAAACATTTTATCAGATTGATTTTAATGCCAGAAGAGACCTCAAAGACCATTTGGAACATCATTGCCTTCTTTTTGAAATGAAAACACTGAAGCTCAAATAGATTACATGGCTCAGATAACTCCTCATCCAGGTGATGAGTTACTGGCTAGGGAGAAAGGGGGAGAAGATGAAGGGAAAAGGGCTTAAATGTGGAAGCAGTTTTTAAAAAAATCATATTCATTTAACCATGTTTACTGTGCTATAGATGAGAAACTAGTTTCCCACACTCTCCCGCCTATATTCTTTTCCACTTCCCTTGCTGAGAGATGGAGAAATGAAAATGGGGCAGAGGTTGCATAGTGAAGTTAAAACTTTCTCCAAATAGTCTAGGATTTAATTTTTGTTTCATACAGTTACACGACTAGAGACAGCTCTGTGTGTGTGTGTGTGTGTGTGTGTGTGTGTATGTGTGTATATACATTTTAGGTTCTAAAAGGTTGTTGGTCATTTTAGGTAATCTGGAGTGTAGAGAGGAGATTATATTTACTAAGATGTGCACAAAAGCTTGGTAAATTAAACAGGATAGGAGCAAGTAGAGAAAAAAAGAGTCACAGGAGAAATAAAGTTGTATGTTTATTTTGAATTCTGCTTTTAGAAAATAGCAGCTAAGCCTTTCCTTGTAGCATCCTCTCTGTGGAGCATGAATTCTTAAGCAGGAGTCTATTGACAGAGCCCAAAGTCCTAAAATTCTTTGTAATTCTATCTAGAGATTGTCACACAAAGTAAAGTAAGTCAGAAAGAGAAAAGTAAGTATCATATATTAATGCATATATGTGGAATTTGAAAAAAAAATGGTACAGATGATATTCTTTGCAAAGCAGTAAAAGAGACACAGACATAGAGAAAAAACATGTGGATGCCAAGGGGGAACAAAGGGGTGCTGGTATGATTGGGGAGATTGAAATTGACATATAGTCACTATGTATAAAATAGACAGCTAGTTGGAAGCTCTTGTATAGCATAAGGAACTCTACTCAGTGCTCTGTGGTGACATAAACAGGAAGGAAATCAAAAAAGGAGGGTGTACATGTATATGTGTGGCTGATTCACTTTGCTGTACAGCAGAAACTAACACAACATTGTAAACCAACTACACTACAATAAAAATTAAAAAAATAAAGATATGGATAGGTATTTTGTCTAGGTAGAAGTGTCATAGAACTCATCAGATTCTCAAAGGTATCTGTGATCCAGGAAAGATGGTGAAGCACTTAACAACTGGTTTCCAATGTTGTTGGGATAAATTGTAATTCCTTACCAGCCAAGGCCTTTTGCAAACTCACCCCAATCCCTACTCCTAACCCTATCTCCCACCACTTGATACTGGAAATCTCTCAATGGAGCCAGGCCCATGAGGGCTTGAGTGACTGTCACCTTCTGTTCTTTCCTTCCCTAAGAGCTTTGATTCTCTAATAACCACAAAATTTAAAATTCTATTCTCAAGGACTTTTCATAAGTCTAAGCCCAAACCACCATTTAAGACTCTCTTAAGCCTCAGAAAAAAAACTTTATATTTTTCCTTCAGATTTTAGAAAACCTTATATATTATTATCTGCATTTATCACACTTAAAATGTATTTAATTTATGATGTACACATTTTTTCCTCAATATAGTTAAAATCATTATAGATGAGAACTGCCTCTTACATGACTTGGTACTGCTCTGTTATCAAGGAAAATGATAATCATATAGTATGTTCTCAACCATTCTCTGGTGAAGTCAGTAAATACTTATTGAGCCCTTCCTGTGTGTCAGGCTGGATTTCTTGAAGTGAACACACATGNCCATGAAATCAAAAGACGCTTACTCCTTGGAAGGAAAGTTATGACCAACTTAGATAGCATATTCAAAAACAGAGACATTACTTGGCCAACAAAGGTCCATCTAGTCAAGGCTATGGTTTGTCCAGTGGTCGTGTATGGATGTGAGAGTTGGACTGTGAAGAAAGCTGACTGCCGAAGAATTGATGGTTTTGAACTGTGGTGTCAGAGAAGACTCTTGAGAGTCCCTTGGACTGCTGGAAGATCCAACCAGTCCAAATTAAAGGAGATCAGCCCTGGGTGTTCTTTGGAAGGAATGATGCTAAAGCTGAAACTTTTGTACTTTGGCTACCTCATGCAAAGAGTTGACCCATTTAAAAAGACCCTTATGCTGGAAGGAATTGGGGGCAGGAGGAGAAGGGAATGACAGAGGATAAGATGGCTGGATGGCATCACGGACTCAATGTGCATGAGTTTGATTAAATTCCGGGAGTTGGTGATGGACAGGGAGTTCGATTCATGGGGTCGCAAAGAGTCGAACACGACTGAGTGACTGAACTGAAAGAGGAATAGGAAATGATTCCATGTATGCTTTTTGGGGGGGGCAGTCAGTTTTATATGGATGAAGGGCAAGGAAGAACTCATCAACGTGATTGTTGAGTAAAGACCCAAAGGAAATGGAGGAGTGAGCCATGTCAGTGTCTACGGGAATAGAATTCCAGGCATAGGGAAGAGCAAGTGCATATGCAGGAAATGATCTAGCCTGTCTGAGGAACATGAGGAAGGAGGCAAGAAATAAAATCAGAGAGTTAATGGGGAGCCAGACCATGTAGGGTCTTGTAGGTCACAGTGAAATCAATGACATTAACTTCCCCTGATAGGAGGGATTTGAGAAGGTTATGATGAAACATTTTACCAGATCACTACAACAACTCTGATGAGAATAGATTAACATGGGTGAGGGTGGGAAGAGGGAAGCAGTTAGAAAGCTAATGGAGTGATCTGTGCAGGCTACGAGGTGGGAGTTGGATTACCGTAGGAGCAATGAGGATAGTGTGAAATGGCCAAATGCTGGATATATTTCCAACTAAGTGTTCTGTGAGGGTGAAAATGTCATCAAAGTTGACCCCAAGTTTCTCTTGAGCACCACAAGTTTGACCTTGTTATTGACTGTTGAGGAAGGGACTCCAAATAATTATAAAAAGTTCATGTTTTGCTTTTTCTACCAAGAGATTTGATACACTAATCGGCTGTAATTAATTAGCTACTCTTGGCACTTTCATTCATATACTGTATAAAAGGCAACATGACTTACTGTTTAAATCAGGGAATCTTTTCCTGGTGCTGATTCTGTCATAATTGGTCACTGTGGGGAAGTCCTCCATTGAATAGTTATTTGTTTTCTGCTTCTTTAGTTGATGGGGAGCACTGTATTTTTGGGGTCTTCCCTATAGCTCAAAGGCAAGTAGGTGAGGTGGGCTATTGCGATGGGGATGAATATCAGAAGGTCACTTTTGAACACTTGAGTCTTGCCATGACTCTCAGTAGAGATACTGAGTAAGCAGATGGATCTAGAGTCTGAAGTTCAGGCAAGAGATCTGGGCAGGGCTAACAGAATTAGAAGATGCCAACAAATGGCTGGTCTTTAAATCCATGAGATTGGATGAGATAAACACGTTTTTGTTGCTTGGATAAGATAGAATCAATTCTACTTTGTTTTCTTCTAGGTCTTCTGTTATAATTGTGCCTGGTTTGAATGAGAACTGTCATTAAAGAGTACTGAAGAGTAACACTCACCTCTTAGGGAATGTGGGCATGGGTTGTCTGTCAATCAAAAATCAGAATTGAAGTGAATCTCATGAAACATTTTCAACCAGTTTATATTTGTATGTGTTTCAGACCAGACCTGTTTGATTGGAATAGTGTTGTTTGCCAGCAGTCAGCCACACAACGACTGGAACATGCATTCAACATTGCCAAGTATCAATTAGGCATAGAGAAACTACTGGATCCTGAAGGTTGGTACATTTCTAAACTGCTACTGTTTTTAGCACAGTTTAAAGTTGATCATCTCAGACTTCACATTTTCAAAAACTAAGCACAAACTAGAAACTGTGCATTGTGTTTTGCTGTATTCCAGGTGTCTTTAAAATGTTCTGCCTTCCTGAAATGTATTATGAATCGTCACATATGATCTTAGTTCTCAAATCCCAATATCTGAAACTAAAATATAAAACTTTAGAAAAAGACACAAGCCTTTATAATGTGTATGCTTCACAGATGAAGTATACTATGTTTAGAGTACACTGACTCCAAATAATTATAAAAAGTTCGTGTTTTGCTTTTTCTACCAAGAGATTTGATACACTAATCGGCTGTAATTAATTAGCTACTCTTGGCACTTTCATTCATATACTGTATAAAAGGCAACATGATTTACTGTGTAAATCAGGGAATTTTTCCCTGGTGCTGATTCTGTTGTAATTGGTCACTGTGGGGAAGTCCTCCATTGAATAGTTATTTGTTTTCTGCTTCTTTAGTTGATGGGGAGCGCTGTATTTATGGGGTCTTCCCTATAGCTCAAACGGTAAAGGATCTGCCTGTAATGCAGGAGACCCAGGTTCGATCCCTGGGTCAGGAAGATCCTCTGGAAAAGGGAATGGCAGTCCGCTTCAGTATTCCTCCCTGGAGAATCCCATGGACAGAGGAGCCTGGCAAGTTACAGTCCATGGGATTGCAAAGAGTTGGACATGACTGAGCAACTAACACTACTACTGTATTTTTTATAATATTACACTTAAATTCCATCCTTATGTTTGGTACTACATAGTCATATCTATAAACACATGGACCTCTGCTTTTCTTCTAGCCTATGAAGCACTTTTTAATCTGCCAACTTCTTTGAAATTGTAAGCTATATTCTCTTTACTGAGGCTTTACCACACTCTAAACCCAGAAGTTGGAGAAGCTGTATCAGTGGGATTGATTATCTGTGATATATTAATAATTCAAGATATTTGAGTAGGGTTATATAATTCTTCTGTCTTGGGAATATTGAATCAATCCCAAATCAGGAGTTCCTTGAGTGGTGATCATGGGTCCCATCAGGCAAAGTTTCAAAATAACTCAGAGGATAGCCTTTCACTGATGAATTTATCATCAACCAGAATCTATTACTTAGTGTTACAGACCCAGAAACCTGATTGCCTTATCTTATTCATAGCAGACCTATATATTGGTGGGTCTTATTCATGGCAGACCCATAGTGGTGGGGGAATTAATTTTAAACAGAACAAGATTTAAAAAAATGACATAATCAAAATCAAAGCTCAGATACTATAAATGAGATATGTAACAATCACAAGAACCAGAATAATCATATCTAATTGACTCCTGTATATTGACTTCGGAAGGGAAAATTATAGCAATGCAAATGTGTTTGTGAAGTTGGAATCAGATTAAGTGCACTAGAAATGTTTCCTCTCCTTTAGCTAATACATACCTCTGCTGCTACTGCTAAGTCATTTCAGTCGTGTCCGACTCTGTGCGACCCCACAGAGGGCAGCCCACCAGGCTCCCCCGTCCATGGGATTTTCCAGGCAAGAGTACTGGAGTGGGGTGCCATTGCCTTCTCCAAATACATACCTCTAACCTCTTCTTATTGCTTCAATAGATGGTCAGTGTCCTTCCAGTCTTGGTTTAGCTCTAAGGGAGAAATTGTATCAGCCATATTTCCTTGTCTTGCAAGATAGGGGAGGATTACCTCACTATTAACTCCTAGTACCAATATATGTGTTTTTTCATACTCCAGTGAGGTAGAAATGCAGACATAATGAAAATATGAACTCTAGTCCCTGAGAATGAGAGCTATAGTGTGTGAACCTGAAGGATAAGCCTGTTAATAGTTTGTTTTTATGTTGTTGTTGTTAAATCTGCATATGGTCATTACTTTTGTCTGAGATATATGCTCAAGTTATTCTTGTGTGTGCCCTCTCCTTTCATAAAATAGTAAGTTTAAAATAGATCTTTTTCCTTCTTGAGTTATAAAACGGCTTTTGATCTCTAAGTCCTCCTTTGAATAGTGAAGTAAGCGGATCCAGAATAGACATCCACATCATAATCGGAAAATAGATTGATATGCCTATAATCAGAAAAAGGCAGTTAAATAAGGTACTTTATAGCATAAAAGAGCTTGATATGCCCAATTCCATATTCCTAAGTGGCAAATATATGTGGAAATGCGCATCATATAGGCTTGTAGGAACACCCTCAACACAGTGAAGAAATTACCCTCCAATTAAAAATAAATAAATTTAAAAATGGGGGAAAAAATACCTCAAACCTGACAATTTGAAGTCAGCCAAACACAGTATGAAATACAAGCTGATTAATAAAGATCAAACCACTGGTTATAGTTTCATTTTGCCAATGAACTCTTGGATCTGAAAACTTTTGCTATTTAGGACTCCCTTCTGAGTCAAAGAGCATTCCATTTCCTAAAATGGTTTATTACATTTTTAAAAATGGTTTTCAATAAGGTAAAGATTAAGTATAAATCTTAACATTTTTTAGCTATCTTTCAGTTCCTGCCAGTGTGTTAGGGAAATACTCAAATGTGCATTCAAAGACTTAAGTCTTAGATTGTAAGAGATACTATTCTGTCTTTGTGATTAAATAATTAGAAAATAAAAATCCTTATGATTTAGGTATTTTTTTTGTTTTAATTATCGTTGATATCATCTTTTGAAAATACATTGAACTATAATTTTTTAATGCATGTTTGTGTATCTCTAACACACTGGCAGACTCATAGACTTCTTGCATGCCCTATATAGTAATTACCTTTGAGAAGTTAATATATTTATTTAACTACATATTGGTTCTTTAGCTTATACATAATAATTTCAGCTATTCTTCAAAGCAATTTTCTTTTCATATCTAATATGCCCCTTAGGAGACTAATGAAACATTCAGCTTTACATTTGGGGAGATATTTATTATTGGGGGATTGAAGTTACATTTGGTTTAAAGATATACCTACCCAAAAATGTCTTTAGAATTTTAAACATATGCTTTGTTGATTGGGTTGATTTACAAATTAAACAAGTCATTGAAATATAATTTGGAGCTTTTCATATCTTGTGTATATCGACTCTGGTATGCTTCGCTTGACCTTAACTGTTGTTTTGAGGCTTGAGGTTTGGCTTTAAGTGGAATTGCCTTTTAAAATAAGTAGCAATAGGCATTAGCATAACCAATTTCAAGAGCTGTTTCTGATAGTTTAAATGTTAACATATGCAAAAGTAAGTACTACTAAGGTAAAATTATTTAATACTTTATGCGTCTTTATGCTCATAGATATAAAAGGTTTATCTCCTTCCAAACATATCCTATTGTGAGTCATTCGATTCACTTTCTCTTATGATTTCCCCAGAAGACACACACAGTAGTGCTTTGTGGGTTTCATATGCATTGTTTGCTTCCCTGAGTTTCAAACAAATTGGTTTGTTTGCAGATCCACACAATACTTTATGCATTAAGGGAATGCTTTGTCAGCTTTTCCTTGTGAATAGCAAAGTGAAGATGCTCTTCTTAAAGAAATAAAAAAAAAATCAGGGATAAAAATATGTGCCAGTTCTAGATGACTTTTGACTGTAGTAAGTCATTTCCATCTGGGATGTGCAAGATGATGCTCACATCATCCATGGTTTACCGGACTGACTTTAGAATGAAAAATGAATGACAAGAGTAAAATTTGAAGAACACTAGGGCTTTCAAGAAATATTGATGACCTCAAAATGACATTAACAAGCCAATTAGTTTGGTTTTAATCCACTTCATCTTCCCAGGGTGAGGATGGTGACATAGATTCTGTTTCCTGCCTGGCTAATCTGTGCATCACTCTTGAGTTGCTTTTAGAGTCTACTTTTCCAAGAATTAGCTCTGCTTTTTGAAAGTTTTCTTCCTGAATGAATGGTCTCTGACTTCACTTGACCTGCATGCAGTTGATTAGTCTTCAGAAAGTAACCAAGAGAAGATATATAGCTTTTGCTGTAAAAGAAAGTCCTTAAGACTTCTTTCTAGGTGGTTTGAGCAAGTAGTGTGCTTTTTTTTTGTTTCTATCCTTGTTGCGTTCATCACAGTTTGATACCATTAACAATAAGAATGCTAAAAAATAATTTACACTAAGCTAAAGTGGAAAGAGAAAACCAACTCAGATGGATCTTGTTAATGTAAATAACTCGAGCTCTTTATGGGCAGGCACACTCATTTCATATCATTTAGATTGATTTTTTCTCTAGTACCCATTGTGGAATACCTTGGTTTTCAGAGAATGTAATGAGGTTGAAATATACTGGTGTTCCTTATGTGTATAACATTTCGAGTAGAAGTTGTTATTGTAAATATGAGACACACTTTACTGCCAAACTCTCTGCAGTGCAAAATGTTCTTTTTCCCCATATATTAAAGTATTTTAATAGTACATATTGAATTAAAATGGGCATTGCCTTTTTGATGGCAAAGCAACAAAATATATGTATTCTTTTGTATTGCTTTGTATTACTGATTAATATTGTTATCTCTGGCAGAGTGGTTTTAGAGATATTATAAATTGTAATTATCTAATAGGAAATCTCAAGTTTTTTGGATGACCGTTCTTAGGTATTCTGCTATGGAAAATAGAAAATGTCATCAATTGCTTTTACAGATACGATAATAACAGAATGAAAGAAAGTGAAAGTGAAGTTGCTCAGTCGTGTCTGACTCTTTGCGACCCCATGGACTGTAGCCCACCAGTCTCCTCAGTCCATGGAATTTTCCAGACAAAAGTACTGGTGTGAGGTGCTATTTCCTTCTCCAGGGGATCTTCCCAATCCAGGGATCGAACCCAGGTCTCCTGCACTGCAGACAAACACTTTACCATCTGAGCCACCAGGGAAGCCTATTATATCAACAGGAGATCAGTTTTTCCAGGGTTACTTTTTAAAGGAAGCATTAAAATTTGATCATTAGAGCTGAATTATATTATTTAATGGTGTTAAGTAATAATAATGAAAATATTTCTTTAATTTTGAACTTCAGTAGGTTGCAGTTGAAATGAGTAAATTAGAGATGGCAGTATTGTATTGGCAAAGGAATGGGCAACATCAGATTTAGTGTTGGCATCTTATTTGGTTAATGTATATTCAGCACAACGTTTTCGTAAAGGAATTTGGGAAATATTGGGTTAAGTAATTTAAATATACACTTTGATTAGCATTGATTAGAACAGAAACTAGCATTGACACATAATTAGAAAAACTGATGGCCAGTGTTGAAGTCCAGAGAAATGTCATTAACATATTTCTAGCCTGCATATCATTAGAGTAAGGGTACTTATTAGAATATCCTTGAGTATTTTTAGGTTTTTTTATCCTGAACCTTCCTTTTTTACACTTCTATTTTCTGTGGGCAGACACATTGCATAACTACCTTTGACCGTCTATTACTACTTTAATATAATTTAATGCATTTGAGTTATGATTACTTTAGCTGAGTATCTGGACGCATCCTCAAATTTATCATTGCTACTATAGAAGAAAGATCTTTAAGGGGCAGGGAGGCAGTACTTTGTAATACATAGCAAAATAAATAGATGAAAACTTTCTATGTGGATAAAAAGGTTACCAATAATAGTCAATAAATATTAGCATATAAATGAGGCTAAAGATACTGCATTAATATTGTGATAGAGATAAATATACTAACATTAAGATATTACTGTAGTGATCTGTTTCCTGATCGAGAACTTTCAAATGGCTTATTGCAACAGAAATTTTAAAAATGGTTCTGTTACTATATAGCTTACAGTAGCCTGAAATGCTAACAAAGCATATGAGACAGAGAGAGAGGGAGAGGGGAAGAGAAGAGAGAATGAATCTTATGTTTATTTTTGATATCCTATCAACTACCTTTATTCTCAGTTCAGGTAACCTAGCAAATGAATATTTTCAGGACAGTTTGAACGAATCACTGATAAATTGAAGTGATTCTTGTTCTGTTGATCCATTTCAGTTGCATGGATGACAGAAATAATTGAATGCAACCGTCCCAAATTCAGCCATTTAGACAATAAGGAAACTTGCAAAATATTAAAAAGGCAGTGTGTGTACATGGCCTGAATTTACTCTTTAAGTATTTTCCGCTCATTTTTATGTTCTCTTTTAATTCATCACAATTTTGACCTTATTGAAAATAGCCAATTTATATATTTAATCTCTGTTAGGAGTGTGTTAAAAGGAATATTATTCATTGTTAAGCAGTGGGCTTCCCAGGTGGCTCAGTGATAAAGACTCTGCCTGCCAATGCAGGAAACACAAGAGACCTAGATTTGATCCCTGGGTCAGGAAGATCCTCTGTAGAAGGAAATGGCAACCCAATCCAGTATTCTTGCCTGAAAAATCTCATGAACAGAGGAGCCTGGTGTGCTACAATCCACAGGGTAGTGAAGAGTCAGACACAACTCAGTGAACACACCCTGAAGTAATATAGTTTCTTGCTAGGTTGTGGAACTTAAATAATTACACATAATCTAATCATGTGATTTAAGGTATTCATCCTGGATGAGTGTCTTTACCAAATTGGTTCAGAAGTGTTTGAGTATAATCCTTGTCTATGTTACCAAGAATCTCTTTTTAATTACTTTACCAGGATGGTTTTTACAACTAGTTTTTATTTAAGTAGGGGCTTCCCTGGTGGCTCAGCTGGTAAAGAATCTGCCTGCAATGCCAGAGATCTGGGTTCGATCCCTGGGTTGGGATGATACCCTGGAGAAGGGAACAGCTACCCACTCCAGCATTCTGGCCTGGAGAGGTCCATGGATGTATAGCCCATGGGGTCACAAGGAGTTGGACATGAATGAACGACTGTCACCTTATTTAAGTGGGGGAAACATAACATCCTATGCCCATGCAGTCACAATAAATAATATTGAATGACTGGCAGGCCATCTATAAATTGTTTAAACAGTTGGAAAATATGTCCACCATGTTCCAGTGCTGAATGACATACACTAGATATTTTGTGGGTGGTGTCCCCAGGTATGTCATCACTAGGAGTCCATTAGTCTGTTAAGGAAACATATTTCAAACAAAATTTATTGTTCCTTTGTTACTGATTTTAATAAGACATATCTAATAAATGAGATAGTAGCAATTATGAGTAAAGTTTTCTTGTAATTGTTATTTGTATTTCTTATTTATCATGGGACAATGTAGAGTTAATTAAAAAACATTTTAAATATTCAAATGATTATAGAAAATAATAATAAAATGGCATAAACAGTTTTGAAATTTATATGCAATTTTAATAAAATCAGTGATGATGTTTGAAAGTAAAGCATATGTTCCTTCTAGTTGGGATATTTTTGTTCATTTCACAGTCTTCAAAATGGAATTAGCTGTGTTTGATTAAAAAAATAGATGGTATCATAGAACTTTCAAATGAATATCTGAAAACCTAAAAGCTGAGTGCTAAGAAAAATAGGTATCGGGTTGACATATGTTTTCTGATTAAATCATATCTCTATATAAAAATGCATGGGCCATTTAACAGCTGGAATATGAAATAAAAATGAAAATATATTAGTTGCAATGGTATTTGGATAAAATAGTAATGAACTAGAATCTTGGTGGATGCCATTAAATTTTTATAACAGGATAATTCTCACAAAAATGGAATTTAATTATTGTAAAGAATTATATAATCACAAGACTTAAGTGTAGTCTTGTGATTATACTTAAAAATAATATAGTATACTTTTATGTTTATTTGCTTATGGTAAACTTGTGGAGTTAGTGGGTCATATGCTATCTCCTTGAGAGATGAGAAAACCAAAACAGCTATTAAGTGATTGGGGAGGTTATGTATTATTAAAATTTAATAAGTTGGTTGAAATCCAGTGTTTTTACTTTCTACAAAAAATTGTTATGCAGTATTATTCTTGTGAGATTTTAAAAAATATTGCTGAAAAATTTCTACCTGAACTCAAAGTACTGTTTTCCCTAAAAAATAATTTTCTTATTTATCGCTAGTGATATAAATTCAAATATACAAAGTTCTTTTTGGTAAAATCTAACTAAAATTTCAGTAAGACAGCCGTGTTTTAGGAGCCTCACATTTGTTTTGTGCAGTAGTTCTTAGGCAGTTTATATTTATTTTACAGATGGAAAAACTGAGGCTTAGAGAGCTTTACTAAGACCAGGATCACCCAGCCAATAGAAAGATGTGCAAAAATCAAATTCAGTTTTACCTCTCCTCAAACTTGATATTCTTTCCAATGGGGTTGCTCAGTAAAATCACCTGGGGGAGACTTATT
>SJYA01003483.1:1458089-1492314 GCA_006410615.1 Neotragus moschatus
GGGGAGACTTATTAAAACATTGGGATTACAGCTGATATTTTTTATTTTATTGATTTATTTTTATTGTTTATTTTATTATTTTTTGTTGTTGTTGGGCCCTGACATCAGAAATTTTTAAAAGCTCGTCAGGTAAGACTGTCATACAACTAAGGTAAAAGTAGTTGCAATAGAACAATGGTTTCTGTAGACAAGTCTTTTTAGAGGATAAAACCCAGAATCTGTTGTACCAGAGTTTTAAAAAGATTTCTAGCATTTTCTTCCTCAAGAGGTGACTAAGCCTGCTGTTCAAATCTTCAATTGTTGGAGCATTGCTTATTGCTAACAGTCCCGTCGTTAATGAGAAATGGTTCGTCCACCAGATAAAATAGAAATAGACTAACTGTCACGTAAGACTGGCTACCAAAAACATTCTCTTTTAGGATTAAGGGACTTACCTTATCTGCTGTCCGCACAGCTCGCTCTCTCACTCCATCCCTTCTGTTTATTACTTCATGGACGTATTTGTGATAGAATGACGCTCTCACGCACACACTGATTCCACCAAAGGCTTGTCCCAGACAACCTATGTGTGGAGGTCGTACCTGGCTTTCTGTCCTTTTATTTGTCCTTTATACTCTTCCTCTCTCACTTTGATCCTAATTAGTGTCTCTGTGCCCTGTCATCAAGGGTTTGGTGATCCCTTTTTCAGCCAGTAAATATCTCTTTCGTTGGCACAGTTGATAAAGCCTCTTATTCCAGAGGAATTTTTTAATAATAACAAAGGGATAATAAAAGAAAAAGAAAAAACTATTTAAAAGTGGCAGTGAAATAAGTTTTTCACAGGACAAGTCTGTGATCCTATAAATCTATTTAAAAGAGGGGAACAGCTTTAGTTAACTTCATGATCTCTAATATTAATGCCAGAAATAGATTGACTTTAATCACAAGCCGTTTATCTAGGATTAGTTTTGCTAAGCAGTCTGTTTTTCAGCCGAATATATGACTTTTAGTGACAATATATATCAGTCATTGGAGTCTGCAGTATCACTGTGGTTGTGAAGGGATCAAATTGGCAATTTCACTCACAGATGCCATGGAATTCAGTCTAATACTACGTTGACTTAGCTGTATAGAAGGATACAAGGCAAGAGATAAGCTGGAATCTTTATGACATTGAGTGGCCCAGAAGCACCCAGAATACACACATTTGCACCTTATGCACGTGGGGTAAGAGCTAGGGTTCATGTGGGCCACTTGACACGAGGAAGCTCTATCCATGATTTCCCACTAATAATGACAGTCATTTTGCTAACAGAGGATAAAGACCTACATGTTAGTACACAGCCCCTCCTCACTAGCCTAAGAGCAGTCGTACCTAGCCAACAAAAGAGGCACGACTCTACCAATTATCTCAGCGGCCTAGTTCTTGGAAAACACAATTCTCCAGTCATTTTCCCAGGAAAGCTTAGACCTGATTTTAACCTCCTAGTCCTAGAAGCCAAGTAGTCTTGGGTTAAAATCCAGTGTTTGCATGTAATTATTTATATGGTGCTGGGAAACTTTCTGAGCCTCGGTTTTGCTCATTGTGCAAAGTTGAATCGATGATATCTACCTGATAGAGTTACTGTAAGGATTAAGTTGAATAATGTGTGTATGTGCTCAGTCCTGTCTGACTCTTTTGCAGTCCCATGGACTGTAGCCATCAGATTGTCTAGGCAAGAATACTGGAGTGGGTTACCATTTCCTTCTCCAGGGAGTCTTCCCGACCCAGAGATCTAAGCCGTGTCTCTTGCATCTCCTGCCTTGGCAGGCGGATTCTTTACCTCTGCACTGCCTGGTTCCCTAGCACCACTACCTGGTGCTAGTGGTAAAGAACCTGCCTGCCAGTGCAGGAGACATAAGAGATGTGGGTTCAATCCCTGGGTCGGGAAGATCCCCTGGAGGAGGGCATGGCAACCCACTCCAGTATTCTTGCCTGGAAAATCCCATGGACAGAGGAACCTGGTGGGCTACAGTCTATGGGGTCGCAAAGAGTCAGACACGGCTGAAATGACTTAGTACACACGCACAAGCATTCAGAAATAGCAGCTAAACCATGTGTCAAGGGTCTGGAATTTTGAGGAAATTAAATGTTACTTCACTTTGTATTCCTATAAATTGTCTTGATTAGAGAGAGCTGATCTTCCTAATTATTTTGCTTTCCTCCAGGATAAATGCTGACTTTCCCTGTATTAAATAATTCCCCATGTTAAATCTTCCTGTTTTTCCTGTGAACTTCCCACTCATTCCAGTTTCCTGATCTAAGAGATTTTCTGGTTCACAGCTTGATTTCTGAGTCATAGCCCTTGATGTCCTTGAGTTCCAGAATATAATCTAATACTTCACAGCAAACTTAAACTACATCTGGAATTCATCAGTGGTGGCATTGCACACACATGGCACACACACATACAAATGCACATACATAGACTTGATTACACTAAAGATTTTCAACAAGTCTCCTTAAGACTGGTTCATAATTATAATACGTTTCCTATAATTGTCATGGTATTTGTCAGGTGCTGATTAGCACACTTGTGAAAATGCAGTTTTCCATCTGCAACCATAACTGTATTTAATGACGTGTGGGTGGTTGAACTGGTTCCCAAGAATCTAAGGATCGTTCATGTCTTCTGAAACCCAGAGTAGCCTTTGTATGGGAATGTTGATGTGCTCTGATGTAATGTTTACTGAGCATTTATAAGGGCTGGGCACAGTAATTAACATTTTATAAGTATAATTTTATTACATTCCCATGGCACCCTCAGGAAGAAGACACTATTCTGATGACCATTTACAACTGCTTAAGAAACTTAAGAAGAGCTTACAAGAGCTTAAGAAACTTGTCCACATCTTTAAGCTCATGGGTTGGAGTTGAGAGTCCCTGCTTGTAACTACTGCAGAAAATAGTTGTGATGTAGAATATTTCTGTATTCCTCCCTGAATTTTTTCTTTGCATTGATTATTACAGACCTAATTGACTTTCTTTGAAGATAGAGGGACATCAATCAGTTGCTTCCAAATGTGCTGGAAATAAATGTAAAAAGTCATACAAATGGGAGTCCAGACTAAGAGAGATACTGGATTCCGTGTCTATACTATGATATCTCCCTCAGAGACTACTAAAATAATTAATCAAAGTGGAAAGATGTTTACAAATCTTGCGAGTTTGGGATCCTATCCAAGCCACACTAGAGTTATCAAAGGGAAACACTAACCAGTTATGAATATATACCCTTCTGTTCTGTCTCTTGTTAACTCTAGATGGCAAAAGCATCACTTAAGGTATGCCAAAACATCTATCTCAAATATTTCCTCATTGGTTTGTGATGTAAACATTTCTTATCTACCCTCTAAAATATCAATTAGCAAAAAGAGAGGGAGAGACAAGGAAAGAAAGAGTCCTAAGAAGGACTAAATAAATATGTACATTTTACCTAGACTTGAATATCTAAGTTTCTCTATGTGGCACAATTCTTTCTGTGGATATATTATTTGAGTCAGTTGAGAACCTGGGTCTGTATAGAAGCAGCTGGACAAGTGAGCACTTCGGAAAAGTGTTTTAGAAACGGTTTCATTAGTGTTCTATCAGTAGAGGTGCTATAGGTGAAAACATTTAAAGTGGAATGAGTCCATGTATATGCCTCAGGAAAAGGAGTGGCTTTTTGTGATCTCTTGAGAACTGTTTGATTTAAAATTAGTGCTATTCAGTAGGCAAGAGTATGTGGTGGAGCCCTTGATAAATGTACCTCATATCACCCAGAACATAATAGTAGACCATGATAATGGTGTAGTTGTTGCTAACCAAATGGAGTCTGAGCATATGTAGCAGGAAGTGGAGAAAGACTAGCCCAGAATAATAAGAATCTTTGAGCACTTGTGTATTTGGAGAACCTTGGTTCAAGAAGCAGGGTGAAACTAGAGCCGATTATACAGAGTGAAGTAAGCCAGAAAGAAAAACACCAATACAGTATACTAACATATATACGGAATTTAGAAAGATGGTGATGATAACCCTGTATGTGAGACAGCAAAAGAGACACAAATGTAAAGAACAGACCTTTGGGACTCTGGGAGAGGGAGAGGGTGGGATGATTTGGGAGAATGGCGTTGAAACAAGTATACTATCATGTAAGAATGAAAAGCTAGTCTAGGTTCGATACAGGATACTTGGGGCTGGTGCACAGGGATGACCCAGAGAGATGATATGGGGAGGGTGGTGGGAGGGGGACTCAGGGTTGGGAATTCATGTACATCTGTGGCAGATTCATGTCAATGTAGGGCAAAACCAATACAGTATTGTAAAGTACAAAAAAAAAAAAAAGCAGCAGCAGGTTTCAAAAGGCTAAAGATAAGGACAAATCCCACCCACTTCAGAATATAGCAAATACAAAAATTAGTAAGGTATAAGCTCCTGGATAAAAAAATTAAATAAATATATGTAATTTTCTCTGCACTATTTTATCTTCAGCTTTCCTTCCATTGAAACATAAAAAAGTGCATATGAAGAATGAGGAAAAACCATAAAGTAGAATATTAAGAAGCTAAAAGATAAATTAATCTTCACTTTGTCATGACACAAGTAAATCTGATGGTTTATAATATTAATTGCAGCAAGATTTTAGTAATATATGATGCAGTGAAAGTGTGAATGTGAGAGTGTTAGTTGCTCAGTTGTGTGCAACTCTTTGCAACCCCAAAGACGTAGCCCACCAGGCCCCTCTGTCCATGAGGATTCTCCAGGCAAGGATACTGGAGTGGGTTGCCATGCCCTCCTCTGGGGATATGATGCAGAGTTTCTATTAAATGATAGTATCTGTGTGTCTGTGCATTCATAGTAAGTGGAAGCATATATTTTAAGCAAAAAAAAATTTCAAAAGGAAAAATGATAACTTCCACATTCACTTTAGTCCTAATATATACTGGTAAGGTAACCAGTGACTAACCACACACACACACAGCCAGTGCTTGAAGGAATGCTTTCATTTTTTTCAAGTACTTTTTTCTGAGATTGATCAAGAGGCCCTTAAAAACCATAATAATTCTGAGAACTTTAATCTTGCAGAAGAAATGGAAACTTTTGACATTAGACTTTACTGTCAGAACCTGAACATTGATTGCCAATTCCAGCCAATTCCAGCGTTATTATAGTGCAATTCTTTTACTAGGTTGACTGTATATAGATGAATCTAAAAATGAAAAAAAAAGATTATTTTATAGAGCTCAAATGTTGGACAAGTAGCTAGATAGACTTGGATTTTGTTTCTCTAATGAGTATATCTACCCGCACCACTAGTAATCTAGTAATCTTGGAGCTTCTACTTCTATTTCTGACATTGTAATTTGTCTCAGACACTAAAGAAGCTTTTAAAATTTATTTGCCTTGGGGTCATTATTTTATCAAGTAGAAATTCATTTTAAGTCAACAAACTCATTGATTTACAACTTTACGTAAGAAAGGGTGTTGTATACTCCACATGTATAAAAAAGAAAAAGTATAGACTCTTCCAAGGAATTGATAATTCAGTATGGGCCAAAAAGGAAGTACATGGGTAGTTATTATACACGACAGAATGTGACCGCATCCACACAAATTGTTACATATAGTCAGTTCAGTTCAGTCGCTCAGTTGTATTCGACTCTTTGCGACCCCATGAATCACAGCACACCAGGCCTCCCTGTCCACCAACTCCTGGAGTTCACTCAGATTCAAGTCCATTGAGCCATTGATGCCATCCAGCCATCTCATCCTCTGTCGTCCCCTTCTCCTCTTGCCCCCAATCCTTCCCAGCATCAGTGTATTTTCCAATGAGTCAACTCTTCTCATGAGGTGGCCAAAGTATTGGAGTTTCAGCTTCAATATCAGTCCTTCCAATGAACACCCAGGATTGATCTCCTTTAGAATGGACTGGTTGGATCTCCTTGCAGTCCAAAGAACTCTCAAGAGTCTTCTCCAATACCACAGTTCAAAAGCATCAATTCTTCAGTGTTCAGCCTTCTTCACAGTCCAACTCTCACATCCATACATGACCACTGGAAAAACCATAGCCTTGACTAGACAGACCTTTGTTGGCAAAGAAATGTCTCTGCTTTTTAATATGCTATCTGGATTGGTCATAACATATAGTAGAATATTTTTTAAAGTATTTAAACATGCTCAAGGCATATTTAAATATACGCTTCTAATATATGTCTATGTCCAGTGAAAATGTGGATGTATCATAATCTTTTAGGTAGAATATTGGATAAATTAAAATCCACTGGATCTGTATAGTTGTCCTTGCTCTGCTTCCTTATTTTTATTCTCTGGAATTAAATACAGCAATCTATAAAGGTGATTTTGGAGCAGGAACCTGACCTGCTGTTCTGTTTCCTTATTTCTTTCAAAGTCCATTGATTTCTTAAGTAATAAACTCTTTCACCATTTTGAATGAGGTTTGGTAGATACTGCTTTCCTTTTAGTTAGTTCAGTCGCTCAGTCGTGTCTGACTCTTTGTGACCCCATGAATTGCAGCACGCCAGGCCTCCCTGTCCATCACCAACTCCCGGAGTTCACTCAGACTCACGCCCATCGAGTCAGTGATGCCATCCAGCCATCTCATCCTCTGTCATTCCCTTCTCCTCCTGCCCCCAATTTCTCCCAGCATCAGAGTCTTTTCCAATGAGTCAACTCTTCGCATGAGGTGGCCAAAGTACTGGAGCTTCAGCTTTAGCATCATTCCTTCAAAAGAAATCCCAGAGTTGATCTCCTGGTTGGATCTCCTTGCAGTCCAAGGGACTCTCAAAAGTCTTCTCCAACACCACAGTTCAAAAGCATCAATTCTTCAGCACTCAGCCTTCTTCACAGTCCAACTCTCACATCCATACATATTTCTGATAAAATAGTCTGGATTTTTTTTGGTCATTTGTTTAAACCTGTTCTTTAGGATTGATGCCAGATTACTTCGGTAAAAGTCATTGTGAATCTGCACGTGTGCACCTCCATGCACACATGACAGATACTCATAGGTTTGAATAGGGGTTTTTTAAAAGTTAAACCTAGTAAGATGAATCACCTTCAATGTGAGAAAAAGCTCTTTAGACTATTTTAAAGTCAACATGGAGAAGAGAAATTGGCCTATAATACACCTTTGATTCTTAACCTTTTTGAGAGCTATCAAAGAGATGCTTCTCTATAAAGTTAACATATATTGACCATAAAATATATAAGGGAGGACGTCTACATATAAAACTTAGAAAAGGGTTTAGTGGGAACAGTTGTTTTATTAGCCTTCTGCTCTTTAATGACTGAGACCATCCTGGGGCTATTTAAAAGATGATTTAATTTGTCCTCTAAACACATGGATGAGTTCACTGTGTTCTTTTTTTCTCCTTGAATCGACCATGTCTGCATTGATATTAAAAAGCATGGGACAGGAATCTTGGTAATAATAAATCAGCCTTTTAAATTACTTGAAGTTGGTAATTTAAACAGCTTTAAGCATGGATAAAACGAAGTATTGTAAATATTTGTAGTGAAATATTCCATCAACTTTCTACTTCACAATTAAAGCTTGTTTCAAGTGTAATTTTATTGTGAACTGTACTTGGGTATAACTTCAATTTTTATGTAGCATCTATACCATTATGTTCCTCATGAAAATGATCAGTGGAACAAATAATCTTCCTAGAGATAACCTCTTCCAGTTTACCCTAGATCAATAAATGATGCTATCATCTATTTGCTCAGCTGCTCCGAGCAAAATGTATACATCATCCTTTCAGCAATCCATGTTATCCCTAATTTTCAATTCATTCATGATGCCTTGTCGGTTATACTTTCAGAGTAGATCACTAAGTCTTCACTGTCTCTCCCTCTTTACAGCCACCACTCTAGGTCAGAGTTGTCATCTCTTGACCACAGGAAGAACTTGCTAATTGCCAACATTGCTTCCATTCTGGTTCTACCCTTAGTACCTTTATGCACAGCATCTAGGATGGTAGCACACAATTCAAGTCCTTCACATTTGCTCTCCCAACTGTTGGGGTGCTTTTTTTTCATGCTGCATTTCACAGCCAAGTGCAATGAGCCCCAGAAAGATTTTGTACTTTTTAAAACTACTGTCAGAATAACATGCTCCTGTGGTCTTAGGTCATGTCAAGCAAGTCTCCTGTTTTAAATCTGTCCCTATGTTATTTCATATTATACACACTGCATTTGAGAGTAGCTTTTTTTTTTCTTTTATCTTCTAGTGGTTTCCAATCATAATATCAAGTGGATATATGAGAAACGAAATATTTTTCATTAATAGCTGTTAATGGAGAGCATAACCTGTGAAATTATCTGTCTTATATTTCTTCTACCTTATGAAAATGTTGTTTTCATAATTTTTGTTGAAATATATTCAAAATTGTTTTTTTTTAATTGCCATGTTGCTAGTCAATTTTTAACTGAAATGTGGACTAGGCAAATTACATAATAACTTCTTTTCATATCTGGGAGCCCACATGAATATTGAGAGTATTAAGATATTAATTAAGGTATCTGATATCCTCTGAGGAGAATATGATCTATTTGTGGAATAAAGACAAAGCACAGCAGAAATATCTAATGTTGTTTCTGTCAAGAGTGGTTTAGATGATATTTACTTACACCTTAAAAGTTTTAGTTGAATGTTCTTCCATTTCAGTTAGTTTAATCTCCGAGGTAAGAGAGCTAAAGGGAGCAGTACTGCCTTATTTTCTGTGTGTGTGTTTATGTACATTCGTGGGGAGATCTTGATGCAAGGAGAGAGAGAATAAGAGCGACGAGGTAGGTACTGGCCAGAAATTTGATCATGCGGTAGAGGACTGCCCCAGTCTGAAGCATAGGAAGGCAAGGAGACTATTGCAATAGGTAGGGGCAAGTTGGTACCTCAATTTACTTTATTCATTGACTCACATAATAAATACTTATTTAGTACCTACCATGGTTTTTCCACTTGCATTTGAGCTAGGTGATGGATGTAAGTGTAAGACATTAGTACACGAGGGTATGATATACAAGGTGCAATTATGTATCTTCAAAAATCTGTTCTATTGTTGATGGTTTTTTAAAGTTAATATTGTTTAGTACAATATTAATAGAGTAGACAGTACTATTGGTCTTCCTCACGTTTCACATTAGTTGTATGAAAGATACACAGTGCAACAGAAAACTCCTCAACTCTCTGGAAAGAATTCATTCTGACTTAGATACAGTGGGTCAGTGGAGATGGTTCTTACCGTAGTACTGCTGGCTTATCCCAATAGTGTTGATAATTCTGGACTTGTCCAGCCATCTAATAGATGACTTCCTCATCAGTAGGACTTGTTCACAGCTGAATTTTTTTAAGGGCCTAAAAGAGTTTCTGCTTGTTAGTAAGTGCACAATACTTTGTTGAAGGCATGGGATTTAGATTAACCGATTAGTGATGGAGGCAAGGCTAGTAATATGTGCAAAGATCAAGTCAGGATTTTCTCTTTTTTGGCTGTGACATGAGGGATCTTAGTTTCCTGACCAGAGATCGAACTCATGCCCCTTGCAGTGGACGCACAGAATTTTAACCTTTGGACTGCCAGGGAAATCCCTCAAGTCAGAATTTTAAAGTTCTAAGTAGGATTGATCATATAAGCTATCATCAGACTGATAGGCTAAATTCACTTTATTACTAATTAAATTAATACAAAGAATTGTAATACCAAACAACTAAATGGTCAGCATCCCAGTGTTGGAATTATTATTTGGGTTCCATCTCATATTTTCCTTCTTTTTCTTGGCTATTTCATTGTCTATTTAAGTTGGAAAAAAGAGTTTCCTGATTATTTTACTTTGTTTAAAGAATAGAATACTGGTAAAGGTGATTTTTAAAATTAAATATGATGTATGCTAAATTGTAGACCTGAGGTTAGATTTACAAGACGCTACATATAGGTTTTAATTTTAAGAAAAGTATAAAATAATTTATCCCCAAGCTAAATGATAATCATACTCATTATTGTGGAACAGGTTAAAGTATCAAATGTGACTTAAAAAATAAATGATACCACATCTTATTAAAGGTTTTATGAAAACTCTTTTGGTACTTACCATGGTAAAGATTGACTGTTCCAATTAGAAACATGAAACATACTTTGTCTCAAGGTTTTATTATTACTGTATATGCTTAAGCAATACATACTGCTTTGCATTTTAGGTAAATGTATGCGCTATGGAAAGAGAGCCATGTAAATGTACAGATCATGATTTATGTGGAAAATTATATACTGCTTATAAAGGAGAATCTATATTACAAGTGATTTCTTAGATAAAAATGAAACTGGTAGCATTTAAACTGAAATACAAGTTGGAATGTAGAATTTAAATGTTCTTTCAAAAGTATTTTTGCATGGGAGAAAAATAATCTATAAAATGTGTGGATAATTTATTTCAAAAGGTAACTTTAAAAATGTCAAACCCTCATGCTAAAAAAAAGTACTTGAACAAGTAGATAATTTTTAAAACATTTTAAAAATCTCATGAAAAAAGAAATGGAGAATTATTTGATGTGACTATCAAAAATCTGCATAAAAAACAGTAGCAAATGAATATGAATATTACATGTCACTGTGTCTGAGCAGTGTTTTTCATGGTTCTAAGCCAACAGCAGTTCCCTTGTATGGAGTTAAATCAATAATAAAAGAGGGGGAATAGGATGACTTTCATTTGAAACTCAATTTCTTGGTACTTTGTGAACTACTGTGCTGCCTGTCAGTGGAATAATAAAATAATTCATACATCACCAGTTGGCTTAAAATGGCCATTTTAATTCAGTAAATTTTACTACAATAGCCATTTCACAAAAATAATGTGTGACCATAAAGATATTGAATGGTTGCGGATGCCAGAACAGAATTATATCGTAGACCAGGTGAGAACTGGGTACTAAATATGAATTTTATTTTTAGGTTTATACGTTTAAACCTCCTGTGGTAGGTAGGAAAATGGCTCCGCAAAGATGTCCACATCCTAATCCCTGGAAACTATAAATATGTATGCTACATGACAACAAAGTTATATTTTCTTTTTTAAAAAATTTTAATTAGAGGATCATTACTTTACAATATTGCCATGGTTTCTGCCATAATCTACATGAATCAGCTGTAGGTGTACATAAATCCCTTCCTTCTTAAAGCTCAACCCCATCCCACCCCTCTAGGTTGTCACAGAGTACCAGCTTTGAGTTCTCTGCTCATACAGCAAATTCCCACTGGCTATCTATTTTACATATAATAACATATATGTTTCAATGATATTCTCTCAAATGATCCCACTCACTCCCCCACTGTGTCCACAAGTCTGCTCTGTAAGTCTGTGTCTCCATTGCTGCCCTGCAAATGGATTCATCAGTGTCATCTTTCTAGATTCCATATATATGTGTTAATATAGAATATATGTCTTTCTCTTTCTGACTTACTTCACTTTGTATAATAGGCTCTAGGTTTGTCCACCTCACTAGAACCGACTCAAATGCATTACTTGACTTTGATGCTGGGAGAGATTGTGGGCAGGAGGAGAAAGGGATGACAGAGGATGAGATAGCTGGATGGCATCACTGACTCGATGGGCTTGAGTCTGAGTGNTGTGTCTCCATTGCTGCCCTGCAAATGGATTCATCAGTGTCATCTTTCTAGATTCCATATATATGTGTTAATATAGAATATATGTCTTTCTCTTTCTGACTTACTTCACTTTGTATAATAGGCTCTAGGTTTGTCCACCTCACTAGAACCGACTCAAATGCATTACTTGACTTTGATGCTGGGAGAGATTGTGGGCAGGAGGAGAAAGGGATGACAGAGGATGAGATAGCTGGATGGCATCACTGACTCGATGGGCTTGAGTCTGAGTGAACTCTGGGAGTTGATGATGGACAGGGAGGCCTGGCGTGCTGCGATTCGTGGGGTCGCAAAGAGTTGGACACGACTGAGCGACTGAACTGAACTGAATATTCCATTTCGTATGTGTACCCCAACTTTCTTATCCATTCATCTGTTGATGGATATCTGGGTTGTTTCCATGTCCTAGCTACTGTAAATAGTGCTGCAATGAAATTAGGGGTACATGTGTCTTTTTCCATTATGGTTTCCTCGGGGTATATGCCCAGCAGTGGAATTGCTGGATTGTATGGTAGTTTTAGATTTTTTAAAATCCCCATACTGTTCTCCCTAGTGGCTATATCAGTTTGTATTCCCACCAACAGTGTAAGAGGGTTCCCTTTTCTCCATACCCTCTCCAGCATTTATTGTTTGTAGACTTTTTTGATGGCTGTTTTGACTGCTGTGAGATGATGCCTCATTGTAGTTTTTATTTGCATTTCTCTAATAATGAGCGATGTTGAGCATCTTTTCATGTGTTATTAGCCATCTTTATGTCTTCTTTGGAGAGATGTTGGTTTAGGTCTTCTGCTCACTTTTTGATTGGATAGTTTGTTTTTTTCTGGTATTGAAGTGCATGAGCTTCTTGTATATTTTGAAGATTAATTCTTTGTCACTTGTTTTGTTTGCTATTATTTTCTCCCATTCTGAGGGTTGCCTTTTCACCTTGCTCATAGTTTCCTTTGTTGTGCAAAAGCTTTTAAGTTTCATTAAGTCCCGTTTGTTTATTTTTGTTTTTATTTCCATTACTGTATGAGGTGGATCATAGAAGGTCTTGCTGTGATTTATGTCAGAGAGTGTTCTGCCTATGCTTTCCTTTAAAAGTTGTATGATTTCTAGTCTTATGTTTTGATCTTTAATCTATTTTGAGTTGATTTTTGGTTTTAAAATGTATTTAAAATTTTTTATATTAGGAAGTGTTCTAATTTCATTCTTTTATGTGGAGCAGACCAGTTTTCCCAGCATTACTTGTTGAAGACACTATCTCTTCTCCATTGTATATTTTTGCCTCTTTGTCAAAGATAAGGTACACATAGTTTAATAATTAGCTGACTTTAAAATAGAAAGATCATGCTGAGTTAACTGTGTAGACCCTATAGCTACATGGATACTAAAAATGTGACAAATGAGTGGATTAGTGTGATGCCATTTGTCAGACAGTACCCTCTATCACTAGCTTTGGAGATGGAGGAAAAGGACCATGAGCCAAGAGTTATAGGAGACAGTCTTCTAAAAACTGGCAAAAACTAGAAAGCTGATTCTCCCCTAGAGCCTGCAGAGAGGAACACAGCCCTGCTGACACTTGACTGTAGTCTAATGAGACCCATGCCAGACTGATCTACTTAACTGTAAGATAATTTGTGTTGTTTTAATCCACTAAGTTCTGGGTAATTTGTTACAGCGGCGGTTGACAATTAATACAGCTTCCATAGAGCTTTCTGCTATCCAAATCTTGGTCTAACTGGCCTGTTGAACTGTAGCTTTGGGGCCCACGGAATCCCCTTCAGTGGGAGTAGTCGTACAGTGCTCATCCCTGCAGGACTGAAATCACAAGAAGTACCGAGAAACTTCTCCCCCCTCCCTAGATCAAAATCCTTTTCTTTTGCTAGAACTTATGATTTTAAAGGATGATTGACAACGGGAATTCTTACTCCCTTTAGGGGAAACCTCTGAGCTGGTAATGTCATATGACAGTTATACCATCACCCAATCATCAGTGCATCCCATACTACACTATAGTATAAACATAATTTTTATAGGTATTGGGAAACCAAAACATTCATGTGACTGACTTTTTGATGATATTCACTTTATTACAATGATCTGGAACCAAACCCACAAAATATGCAAGGTATCCCTTGAACTACAAGGAGATCCAACCAGTCCATTCTGAAGGAGATTGGCCCTGGGATTTCTTTGGAAGGAATGATGCTAAAGCTGAAACTCCAGTACTTTGGCCACATCATGTGAAGAGTTGACTCAATGAAAAGACTCTGATGCTGGGAGGGATTGGAGGCAGGAGGAGAAGGGGACGACAGAGGATGAGATGGCTGGATGGCATCACTGACTCGATGGATGTGAGTCTGAGTGAATTCCTGGAGTTGGCGATGGACAGGGAGGCCTGGCGTGCTGTGATTCATGAGGCTGCAAAGAGTCGGACATGACTGAGCAACTGAACTGAACTGAACTGATCCTTGTACACAGATGGTTATGTATGCATGTGTGTATAGTTATGTGCGTGAGCACACACATGCATACATACTCCTCAACATCCAAATTTGAACAACAGTATGCATGGGACATAATATGCCTAATTCCATGCTGGGAAAAAACAGCCTTTCCAAAGTAGGGTCTTTTTTTTTTTTTTTTTTTTGCAAAGTAATAGTAGGTTATAAAAGTGAAGCTAATCTGTAGAATGTAACTTCTCCCATCCCTATAATAGACTTTTACATGAGAGCGTGAAACAATTTGGTTCTTTGGAGAAGCATCTGAAATTCCCCCTTTGCGAAAGATTGTTTTTGCTTTGCGCTTACGTATCTAAATGCTTATTGAAAAGGAAGGTGCAGCTTTGCTCAATGAAAAGGATAATCTGTCCTAAAGTTTCAAATATCTCCATTTCTTTTGGATCACTATTTTCCTTAAGTCCCCTAAAGGAAGCATCATTCCCCCTAAATGAATGAAAGAATAATGAGATTAACAAGAAGAATAAGAACAAATAAGAAAGTGTATTTAATTCTCACCATAAACAATCTTAAAGAGTCTTGTTTATTTAAGAATAGGTTCTCTGAGATTTCCATGTTTACTTAAAGTGTGTTTAAAATAATAACCACTAATATCAATATTTATTGAGTGTTTACAACACATTAGTCACTGCACTCATTATTTTAAATGCATCTTCCCATTGATTCCTCAGCTTGGTAGGATTTTTTCCCCTAAACAATCAATCTTAACAACTAGGAACTCCTTGTCTAGTTCACAATGCTGGCTGCGAGATTCTGACCTGGATAAAAATTAATAATGGTGCAAAATAAAGTGACCTAGAAATGAAGCTAATCTTATCAGCATTCTTTTTTAATTGAGAAAGTCTAATTACTCAGATAATTGTGGGGCTTGTTGCTTACTTTTAATTACTGTAAAAACAAAAACGAAAGGAGAGACATTTTTGCTGCTATGTATGCCTCATGCCCTATTAAAACTGGATATACATTTTTATGACCCATTTAGCTTCATTCACTTCATCAGTGAATAAAATGCAATATAATGTGTTTCTGATTTCATACTACTTTTGTCTGACTTGTTATAGCCATAAAACATCAGCTCCACACACAGGCATATTTTTGGTTGGGTGAGTTTATTTACTTTGTTTGGATAATTAAGCATTTCAGAAGATCAGTGGTGTAGCTTTGAGGTTTCACAAATAGGAAAGCTTGGGGAACAATCCCTCATTGTACTTGAAACAATTTATTCTGCATTAATCAGTGCACTACCTCAAAGAACTCCTCTGAAAGAATAAATCCAGATTAAATGAAAACATGCTTGGAATTAGTGTTTTAGTGTAATTTGCTGTAGACCTAAACAGCTTGAAAGGAGAAGTTATGTCTTAAGAATTATTCCCCCTCCCTTGTCTCATGACTGGCCTGACAGAATCCTCAGTACATTTTGAGTCCATTATTAAATTATTTTAATAACTTATTTTTGCAAAATAGAGTAGAAAACTTTTTTTTTGGTCACAATCCTGGAACTCTTGCCTACCAGCAGGCCATTTCTCCTTCTCTGTAATTTCAAATATCTTTAATCTTTACATGTCTCTTTCTGATGGCCACTTCATCTTAAGTTGACCTCATTATGTTCCTCGCCATTTCATGTGTTTTCCTACTTATAATCATATTTATCCTGGGTTCCAGGCTGAGTCAGATATCAGAATATCACATACTGCAAGTGTAAGCTGAAGCCCAGAGAAGTCATTAGGGTGGAATTAAGCTATAAATAGAAATATAGGCACAATATGGGATATCAAAAAATAAATTGTATGAATGGACCATATTTAAAAGTCAAGTTATAGAGAAAATAAAGCATTGGAAACAAACAGCACTCATGAGACATTAAAATAGAAAAGAATAGAAATGAAAGTGAGCTGCGTCTAATAACTGGACATCTCTCTTAGGACAAATTCCAAACTTTCAGTCAATTCTAGTTTTGGTTTATCAGTGAGCACTGTAGAAACACCCACAGAATCCTCCAAGGAAATGTGATTATCAAGCAAAGCTGATCTTGTAAAACTTATTGCACAACAGAAAGCAGGTCTTTCATGAACATACCATAGCCTCTCAAGAGAGGAAGAGCAGGGAAAGGTACTTAAAAATTTTTACAGGCTGCGCTAAATGGTTCTAAAACTATTCTGAACTGGAGTTGATCAGAATTGGTTAACTAGATGAGCTTCTGTGACACTCTTTGGGGTTGTCTTGGAACATTTTGAGTCTGAATGAGTTACCATGAGACCATTCGAACTTGAACAATTAGGTTATATTTGAAGTGTGAGTTATGCTCGCCATCATGGGAAATTAGGCTTAGTCTCAGTACTGTTAACATAGAGGACTCAGCTGGATCTCAGTTCCTAGTTCATTCACTAACACTTTAGAATACAGAGGTGGATTGGAGATTAGAGAGTAACTTAGTTCACATACAGTACAGTGAAAAATTCTCCTTACTTCTTAGATGATTGCTATTCACCTAAAACACCTACAGTAGCACTCTACACATAGGAGTTAAGAGCATGGACTCTGAAGACATACTGTCTTCATCTGTATCCTGGCTCTGCTCTTCAGCAGCTCTGTGCCCTGGAACAATTTACATAATCAATTTGTGCCTCTGTTTCCTCATTTGCAAAATGGGGCCAGTAATAATAGATGAGCTAATGTATGTGAAATACTTAGTATTGTGCTCAGTAATAGCTATTATCATTCATGCTAGTGCTGATTTTTTAAAATGATGTTTATATTTATTTTAATTAAATGGCTATTTTCCCCCTTGTAAAAGCAGAGAGAGAAGGTTAGGAAATGGAGATGTATAATTTATTTCCATTATTAATGACTTAATATTAAATTAGTAGTTGGGTCAATAGGCCATAAAAAGGAGATCTATCTTGTGGGTTATAAGAAGTGCATATAGTAGAATATTCCATCAATTAATAATGGAACTAAAGAATGAAGCAAAATCTATTTAAATGACCTCAGGGAGGAATCAGAATCATTTTGCAGCAGATATGTACTTTGTGGACCAGCTGGTGATTTACTAAATTATGAGTGGCAAACCAAAACCCTTAATTAGTTTGAGTATGACAGTCTACTCTTCTGTACCTGTCTTCAAGGTCTGTCTTCTTCTAGGTTGGTTTCAGGGTTTTTTCTCCAGCTAACCCCAGCATGGGTATGATATAATCTGTGGGAATATCAAAGAATTGTTAATTTAGCTAGGGCTTACTAGGGCTTTGATAAATGCATTGGTATTCTCTTATCCTTAGACTTGGAATTGTTTCATTTAACTTATAGGCTATTTTTAGGTCTTGAACTAATCCTTAAGAATAATGTACCTAAGAGATGAAATGAAAGCCTCTCATTCTTAATAACTTGTGTGTGCGTGCATGCTCAGTTGCTAAATTGGTTTAACTCTTGTGATCTCTAGGACTGTAGCCCACCAGGCTCCTCTGTCCATGGGATTATCCCAACAAGAATACTGGAGTGGGTTGCCATTTCCTCCTTTAGGGGATTGAACCCACGTCTCCTGCGGCTATTGCCTTGGCTGGTGGATTCTTTACCAATGCTACCTGGGAAGCCCTCTTGACAACCTAACTTGTGCTTTTAATATGAGTTTGTTGCTTAGTTTATTTTCTCTATATATAGTGCTAAAATAGTTGACCATTGAAATAGCAGATGTAACATAGAGACCCAAAGAGACTAGAGTATCATCACAGGGAATCTTATTTGATTCCATTCAGGTAACTGTTATGTACCTTCTGGGAATCTGCCATTTTGAAAATATTAGGAAGACAGAACCACAACCCTTGATAAGATGTTAATATGAACAAAGCTCTGTGAGAATGCAAGAGTGGGTGTTGGCTTAGGGTTGTGTGTGTGTTGGTGTATGAATATATGTGTGTGTCTGTGTATTGGGAATGAGGATTGGGTAACTCTTCATAGGTGAGGTAACATTTACAGTGTCAGTAGCTAAAACCTTTAGAAATCTTAGCTTGGTGGGTTTGTAGTGGCAGTGTGTATGTATATGTGTGTGTGTGTGTATTATTTTTTCCCTCTGTATCAGACCTTATGTGTGACAAACTCTTATTTATGTAATCTGTTTTAGTCTTTCTAAGGCTGGCACAATCACTAAATGGGAATGGCCCCATTTGCCTTTCCACATGGCTTCACAATTACAGGCATATGAATCCCTCCAAAGAATGCTTAGATATAGGCCAAAGGATTTTGTGGTCTCTGAAAAGTGTTTAACTGGAGATATATGTAATTCAGTTCAAAATACAGTGATTTTTAATCCAAATGAGTATTGTATGGGCTAATGATTTGCTCTCCATGACTTTATTTTGTATTCAGATCTAACCTCACCACTGGCATTTATGCCATGTTGGGACCTGCCTCAGGGCCTTTGCACTTGCTGATCCTTTAGTATGGAAATACCTTTCCTTGAGAGAGTCATTACTGGGATCAACTGCTCTTTTCATCCAACATTATTTTTAAATGTCATTTTTTTAAAGGTCTGCTCTGTGGATCCTCTATAAATAGAACTAACTCCTCCATCCCTTTAATTTTCTTTAGCCTGTTTTGGTTGCCTTCATAGCATTTTCTATGGCCTGCATTTCTTTCTTTATTCTTATTTTCACATTTAGTATTCAAATTTAAGCTTCATAAGGCAAGAATTTTGTTCATTTTCTTCAGTATTGTATTTCCAGGGCCTAAAACAGTAGGGAATCAATACTTCAGTTGAGTTCAGTCACTCAGTCGTGTCTTACTCTTTGCGACCCCATGAATCGCAGCACGCCAGGCCTCCCTGTCCATCACCAGCTCCTGGAGTTCACTCAGATTCATATCCATCGAGTCAGTGATGCCATCCAGTCATCTCACCCTCTGTCGTCCCCTTCTCCTCCTGCCCCCANGCCAACTTTTTCACTCTCCTCTTTCACTTTCATCAAGAGGCTTTTTAGTTCTTCACTTTCTGCTATAAATATGTACAGTATATAGTTAAGAGAAAATGTTATAATCTCATGCTTTTTAACATGTAGCTATTCAGTTTTCCCCACGTCACTTGTTGAAGAGACTATATTTTCTCCATTGTATATTCTTGTTTCTTTTGTCATAGATAATTTACCATACGTGGGTGGGTTTATTTCTGGTTTTTTTCAGTTCAGTCACTCAGTCATGTCCAACTCTTTGTGACCCCATGCACTGCAGCACACCAGGTTTCCCTGTCCTTCACCATCTCCTGGATTTTTCTGAAACTCATGTCCATTTAGTAGGTGATGCCATCCAACCATCTCATCCTCTGTCATCCCCTTCTCCTCCTGCCTTCCATCTTTCCCAGCATCAGAGTCTTTTCCAATAAGTCAGCTCTTCGTATCAGGTGGCCAAAGTATTGGAGCTTCAGCTTCAGTATCAGTCCTTCCAATGAATATTCAGGGTTGATTTCCTTTAAGATTGATTTGATTTCTTTGCAGTCTAAGGGACTCTCAAGAGTCTTCTCCAACACCACAGTTCAAAAGCATCAGTTCTTCAGTGCTCAGCTTTCTTTATGGTCCAACTCTCACATCCCTACATGACTACTGGAAAAACCATAGGTTTGACTGTACAGTCCTTTGTTGGCAAGGTAATGTCTCTGCTTTTTAATGTGTTATTTAGGTTTGTCATAGCTTTCCTTCCAAGGCAGTCACCATCTGCAGTGATCTGGGAGCCCAATAAAATAAAGTCTGTCACTGTTTCCATTGTTTCCCCATCTGGGCTCTCTATTCCATTAATCTGTGTATATTTTTTATGCCAGTGAAATGCTGATTTGATTACTATAGCTTTGTATTATAGTCTCATGTCTGGGAGAGCAGTGCCTTTTGCTTGTTCTTTTTTCTTAAGTTTGCTTCAGCAAATCACGTTCTTTTGTGGTTCCATATAATTTTAAGATTATTTTTGTATTTTTTAATGAAAAATACCATAGGTATTTTGATAGGTAATGCGCTAGATCTGTATATTGCTTTGGATAACATGTACAGATGTAATATTTTAGGAGCTGTTCATTTGTTCTTAGAAATGGAATAAGATTGTTCTCTATATATTTCTTAGATAACTCAGACAATGGTATGTCTCTGTCTTTTGTCAATATTGAAGCACATATAACAATAATTCATTCTTTAGCGTTACATTTTTCAACCATTCCAAAGCATACTCAGAAAGATAGACACGTAGTTTTATGGGTTTGTCCATGAGCATTTTATATATATATACACACACACACATATATAAAAATATATAGTTATATATGTAGGTATATAATGTGTCACCATATATTTATGTATGTGTACGTTATATGTGCCAATGTCTGAATTAAATATTTTTAAATGGCATTTTTTCCTGTAATAATAAAAAACTAATATTTGCAAAATACCCCAAAAAAGTCCTTACTGTCATCCTCACAGAAATCCCATTGGTAAAAATAACATTAGCTTCATATTTCAGATGAAAAAACTTGGGCTCTAAGCAACTAAATACCTTGTTCCTGATTAAATACCATGTGGAATCAAACCCAGCTTCTGCAGTCTTTTCTTGGTGTACTACATTAGCCTGGCTCTAAAAAAATAGGACATAAGACAGACTCTGACACTCTGAATTGAATCAGTTTAGTTCAGTTCAATCGCTCAGTCGTGTCTGACTTTGCGACCCCATGAATTGCATATGAACATCAAAATTAAGAATGCCAGCCTAGAAAAAAGAAATATATTTAATGACATGTAATACAATTTAGAGTCTGAAAATGCTAAGGTTTCTGATCAACCAATGTTCAGAATATGATCCTCCATAATATGGAGAATCATTCAGTGTTTGTGTATGTGAATGTGAATAACTCAATTCATAAAATTAGATAGACTAAAGAAAATATAACATAAATGAGATAGCATGGAAAATGTTTTTCCAACTGGCTGCAAGTTGAATATTTTACTACTTTGCTCCTTTTTTACACCTCTTTTCTAAATTGTTCACTGGGGTTTCCTTTAAATGGCTACGATTTTTCAGAAGAGAATTCTGAGCATGCACATACATGCAAATGAGCCAAAAAACTTCTAGATGCCTTTAACTTCCATTAATATGACATTACTAATTCATGATGAAGATATTTTATTTTAATGTTAGTGGTGTTGCTTTTGGTTGGGAGCCAGGTGAATTTAATCCTATTACTATGCCTATTATGGAGAGTAATTTTGTTTAATGATATGTATTAGTGCGACAGTGGGCAGCTTGAATGGAGTCAGAGAAATAGCTGTTGGCAAACACTAAAGACAGGGAATTCAAATTTTTATGTGCCTTCTTAACTAGCATTCCAAATAATCTTCAAGAAAAAATATTTAAAGAATCCATGGAAAATTTCTGTAATCTTCATAGGTGACACAGTCTTATTTATAGAAAATCCTAAAGATTTAACCAAAAACAACTTATTAAAATAAAAACTTCAGCAAATTTGCAGGATATAAAATCGATATGTAAAAATAAATTTTATGTATATTCACAATGAATAACAGGAAGGACATTAAGAGAAAATTATATTTCAAGTATCATTAAAAAGAAAATATTAGGAATTAACAAAACAAGTGAAATATTTGTATGCTGAAAACTATAAAGCACTCCTGAAATTCAAAGATGTTAATAACTTGGAAGGCATTCTGTATTCATGAATTGGAAGATTTAATATTTTAAGATGTGAGTACTATTCCAGGTTATCTACAGATTCAGAGCAATCTGTATGAAAATCCAAAGGGCAATTTTCCAGAAAACTGTAAAAAAAAGTCCTAAAATTCCTGTGAAATCTCATGGGACTCAGAATAGCCCAAATAATTGTGAAAAGGAAGAACAAATTTGGAGGAAATCACAGTTCCCTGAATTCAAATTTTCTGACAAATCTATAGTAGTCAAACAGTGTCATAAGGACATAAAGACAGACGTACACTGGGTTTGGCAATGAAATTTCTGAATAGGAAAAATTCTTTATAAATCTTATATCAAATAAGGCATTTACATCTAGATCAGTTCAGTCGCTCAGTCATGTCCGACTCTTTGTGACCCCATGAATAGCAGCACGCCAGGCCTCCCTGTCCATCACCAACTCCTGGAGTTCACTCAGACTCACACCCATCGAGTCAGTGATGCCATCCAGCCATCTCATCCTCTGTCATCCCCTTCTCCTCCTGGCCCCAATCCCTCCCAGCATCAGAGTGTTTTCCAATGAGTCAACTCTTTGCACGAGGGGACCAAAGGACTGGAGTTTCAGCTTTAGCATCATTCCTTCCAAGAAATCCCAGGGCCGATCTTCAGAATGGACTAGTTGGATCTCCTTGCAGTCCAAGGGACTCTCAAGAGTCTTCTCCAACACCACAGTTCAAAAGCATCAATTCTTCGGCGCTCAGCCTTCCTCACAGTCCAACTCTCACATCTATACATGACCACAGGAAAAACCATAGCCTTGACTAGATGGACCTTAGTTGGCAAAGTCATGTCTCTGCTTTTGAATATACTATCTAGGTTGAAACAATGAAATAAAAAATATGTAAATGTTGGTGAGGATATGGAAAAATTGAAATACTCATGCATTGCTAGTGGGAATGTAAAATGATGTAGCCTCTGTGGAAAATATTAAACACAGAGTTACTATCTGATCCAGCAGTTCCATTTGGTACATATCCAGAAGAACTGAAAAAAGGAACTTCAACGAATACTAGTGCACTCATGTTCATATCAGCATTATTCATAGTAGCAAAAGGTAGAAGCAACTCAAAAAGATGAGTACTCATCTACTCTGTAGATGAGTAGATAAAGAAAATACAGTGTATACATACCATGGAATGCTATTTAGACTTAAGGAATGAAATTCTAACACATGGACAAACCTTGAAGACAATGTGCTAAGTGAAATATGCCAGACACCAAAGGACAAATATTGTTTGATTCCACTTAGAGCAGTTACTTAGAGCAGTTGAGAGCTTCTCAGATGGCTCGCGTCATAAAGAATCCATCTGCCAATGTAGGGGATGCAAGAGACGTTAGTTCAGTCCCTGGGTCAGGAAGATCCACTGGTGGAGGAAATGGCTACCGACTCTAGTATTCTTGCCTGGGGAATCCCATGGACAGAGGAGCCTGGCAGGCTATAGTTCCTGGGGCCACAAGGAGTGGACATGATTAGGCACATGCTCAGAATAGTTGAACTCAGAGACAGAGGGTAGAAAGAGAAGGGAATGAAGTTATTGTTTTATGGGTACAGAGTGTCAGTTGGGGAAGAATAAAATTTCTGGACATTGATGGAGATATGGTTGCACAACAATATGAATGTTTTTGATATCAGTAAATCATACATTTATAATTGATTAAAGTCGGTCAATTCTATGTTGTATCTGTTTTGCCACAATAAAACCCCTGGGAGCTTCTGAGTAAAGTTTTAGAAAATATTTGGAGTTATGAATGTGGAAACAGCAGTTTCATAATGTGAATGTAAATTAATGCAGTTGTTTTCATTAGTCAATTGCATATTTATTGTTGTTGTGTATATATTTCCAAAATTACCCTGTAATATATGTATGGGCTTCCCTAGTGGCTCAGATGGTAAAGAATCTGCCTGCAATGAGGAGACTTGGGTTTGATCCCTGGGTTGGGAAGATTCCCTGGAGGAGAGCATGGCAATCCATTCCAGTATCCTTGCCTGGAGAATCCCCATGGACAAACGAGCCTGGCAGCTATGGTCCTTGGGGTCAGAAAGAGTCGGACACGACTGAGCGACTAACACACATACACATATGTATAGGATTTTTAGCCATTTGGATTTTAAACAGTGCTTACTTTATCCGCCCCCCTGCCCCCCGCCATTATATACCTTTTTTAATGCTTACTGTATAATGCTGTCTCTTATACACATCTTAGAGCAGTTACTTAGAGCAGTTGAGAGCTTCTCAGATGGCTCGCGTCATAAAGAATCCATCTGCCAATGTAGGGGATGCAAGAGACGTTAGTTCAGTCCCTGGGTCAGGAAGATCCACTGGTGGAGGAAATGGCTACCGACTCTAGTATTCTTGCCTGGGGAATCCCATGGACAGAGGAGCCTGGCAGGCTATAGTTCCTGGGGCCACAAGGAGTGGACATGATTAGGCACATGCTCAGAATAGTTGAACTCAGAGACAGAGGGTAGAAAGAGAAGGGAATGAAGTTATTGTTTTATGGGTACAGAGTGTCAGTTGGGGAAGAATAAAATTTCTGGACATTGATGGAGATATGGTTGCACAACAATATGAATGTTTTTGATATCAGTAAATCATACATTTATAATTGATTAAAGTCGGTCAATTCTATGTTGTATCTGTTTTGCCACAATAAAACCCCTGGGAGCTTCTGAGTAAAGTTTTAGAAAATATTTGGAGTTATGAATGTGGNAAGACTGGAAATGTGTATCTACCTAGATTGTTCTTACAAGAAAGGTTTAGGCTACTTTTAGAAAGACTCAATAGAGATGTGCTTTTTGTTATTAGTGTTGCTTGTTTTCTATGTTGTTAATTAGAAATTGAGGTAAAAATTGATTCTGAGAGATATCAAGGTAGTCACTTGAAATATAGATTTGACAATAAGGCAGTTGGGAGGTAATTACTGTACTTTGAACTGGAGTCATTATTGTGATTGTGAAACTTTTTTACTTTGTAGGTTGTTCATCACCTTGCTCCCTTAGTGCTTTTAGAGCATGATCAGTTATTACTGTACTGACAAGTATTAGTCTAGTAGTAATTTATCATAGGCTGACAAGTGCCAGAATTCATCCTCACATATGTATCCACTGAAGCAGACAAACATTATTTTCATCTCTGCAACTCTCTGCAGTTTATTGTGATATATTATTTTGGCCTGCAAGGTCACAGGCAAATTATATTTAATCACTGCTTCAAATTAAAACATAATTGTAGATATTTTTGTATCTCTTTAAATCAGTGTCATAATCCTATAGATTTTATATTCAAGATATTAATATCATAAATAATAAGCTAAATATTAAAACAGAGGTGCCAAAATATAAAAATTATCATTGCATTTTTATTTAAAATAAATTATTTTTGAATGAAGAAGATTAATTTACATGACCATTATATAAATGTTCCTATTAATACAAGGGAAATAATGTCAAGAGATCATTTCTGGTTCAAGACAATTATGCTACATTTTAATTGAAAAATGAAAGCTGTTCATTGTATACAGAGGTAATTTCCTGACATACCATAAATGACCCCATTAATGCAAGAGAAATAAGGTCAAGAGAGACATTTTTACTGAAGTCAATTATGTTACATTTTAATTGAAAAATAAAAGCTGCTTTTATTCAAAGGGAGCATCGCTGACATTCTATCATATTCCAAAGTCTCCTAATGCAGTAGCTGCCTAACCCGTCTCTGAGTTCCCCACATTATATAAAGGGATCTTTTTACCACAATGAGTGAGTCAGGTCTTCCCTCCTTACTACCTTCTGAAGACTCTTCATTTTACTTAGGAAAAAGTCCAAACATTGAACACATCCCTGTGTGATCTGGTCCCTGCCTACTTTTTGACCTCCCTTGTATCAGTGGCCCAACTTTACTGCACTCCAGTGTAACTTGTTCCTGTCTAAGTCCTCTTCGCTTCTGATTGTTTTTTGCTGGAACATTCTTCTCCTCTTCTTCCTGCCATTCAGTCTCAGCTGAAAGGGCTCACCTTCAGATAAACCCTACCCAGTTTCCTCTCATGAAAGCAGCTTTCCTGTCCACTCCTCTCAATCATTGCCTGTCCCATTCACCTTTCTTGTTTTCTTCACAGTCTGCAGTATTTTCGGGAATGTTCCTGTTTGCTTGTCTAGCTTTTGTTGCTGTTTGCTTCTGTCAGTGAAACTTCACAAGGAACTTTGTCCTTTGGGCTCATTAATGTATATCCAGTAACTAGGACAGTGCCTGGCACATGATCAGCTATAAATATTTGTGGAACTGATAAACCAGCGAATAGTAATTGTGGAGGTGCATAGCGTTTCATTTATCAGTACATGGCCATAGGTTGATGGTGAGAGTCTCATTTCTCCTGCCTAATTAAACCAGTGACACACTCTTAGATTGGGCATGTGAGCAGCTAGTGTAACACAGTACAAACTTTTCATGTGACGTCTGGAAAGATCCCAGAGGTCCATTCATATGGCCCACATTTCATTACAAATCTGGATTGTTTCTTTTCGCAGTAGCTTGGGCCACCCTGGGGCCACATTCTGCAGGGATGTCATCCTGATAGTCCTGAATAGTAAGTGAGCACACATTCTCCAGTTTGTAGCCATCCTCACAATTCACACAATTCATGTAGCTCCTCTTCCAGACCTTGTCGCTCCATTCATAGAGGGAATCTGACTTTGTGAGCCCATGCTGAAGTCTGTCTATGCTTCACACTACTGGCCGAACCAGCCACATTTACAACTATTCTTGTGTGTAAAAGACCACCGGCGTTTTTCTGAGAAGTGAATCTATCAGTCTCTCAATGGAATCCATGACAATAGAAAAGATGAAAAGGCCTCAGACAAGATGATTATAGAATTTATTTCTATTCTAGAAGTCTACAATTCTGAAACTTCTGAGAGTCTCTCTTTTCTTCCAACTTCTATGAAGAGTGAAATGGATGGATCCCTGGATGAGCAAAGAATGATATACCAGGGCTTTAGCCCAGAGTCTAGCATGTAGCAGCTGTGGAGAATTTAAGAAATCTCCAAAGAGACCAAGTAGATTTATGCCAGAAGAGGGGACTGAACAGACCTTCCAAAAAAAAAAAAAAAAGAAGGCAACATTGTGAAAGTCACAGGGAGAAATGAGACTTGTAAATAACCCTGACATAAATTGATGCCATAAGTGTAGTCCAAAGAAGAGTTAAAAGAAAAAGGCATTGCAGTCAGTTGGGTGACAGAAATAATGCCTAGAGAGCATGACATTTATACTACATTTTAGAGAAGGGCTTTGATGGGCAGAGATAGAGGAGAATAGCATTCCAGGTTAAGGAGTAGAACAAAGCACCAGTTAGGGAAGAAACGAAAGCAAGGTATAGCCAGTCATCCAATTTGGAGAGTGTGCCTTTATGTATGAGGTATCGTGCTACTAACTGAAAATATTGAGATCAAAAGATATGCATTTAAAATACGAGTGTGTGTTTGTGTACATGCATATGCTCAGTAGTGTCCGACTCTTTGCGACCCCATGGCTTCTCCATCCGTGGAATTTTCTAGGCAAGAATAGTGTAACAGGTTGCTATTTCCTACTCCAGGGTTTCTCCCAGCTCAGGGATTGAACCTGAGTCTTTTCCATCTCCTACATAGGCAGGCAGGCAGATTCTTTACCACTGGCTTCACCTGGGAAGCCCCAAAATATAGTCAATTCTGCCAAATTGTTTTCTAAAATGATTATAGTGACTCCTGTTCTCTACATCAGTAAATGAAGTGTCAAGTTTCCATCCCTTGCTAATAACCTTGAATATATTTCCCAGCATCTCACTCTGTCCCTTCTTTCTCTAACCATAATTTATAAGTTATTTCCCCCAATTGATTCATTCACCAAATACTTATTGAGTACCTCCTATGTGTAAAGACTCTGATTGGTAATGGGCAACCAGACAGACAGACTAATCTCAAGGAATATATAGGATAATGGGAGAGATACCCAGTTTCTCTAAAATCTGGACCTTTCAATCTGTCTCCCATCTTTCATACAACTTACAGTCATGGGATATTTACTGTCTGTGGCAACTCAGTATGGGAAATGTTTGTACTTAGAAGTGAAAATGGGCAGAGAAGGCTTTCTGCATCTCAAATTTTTCCTGAGGATAGTGTGGTATTAAATATGACAGTTGAATAATCCTATTAAACACTATGAGTTATATTAATTTAATTTCACTCATTATTAAGTGGGGCATGTCCCTAATTTTTAATACAAGGTGTATTAGAAGCAAGAAATCCTAGGTTACAGTAATGTTTATTTTATTTATTATCTAATTGGTCTTGGTGGTGATGGTTTAGTTGCCAAGTCCTGTCTGACTCTTGTGACCCCATGGACCATAGCCTGCCAGGATCCTCTGTCCGTGGGATTAGGTACGTTATATAATATCTAGGTATTTATCTCCACATATGTATAAGAGGATAGGAATAGTTACCTTGAGGGATTTTTGTAATAATTAGGAAAGAGAATCAGTAGAGTGAAAAAGCATAGTACAAGCACAAAATACAAATATACCTTTTAAAAATTCAATGTTACTCAGTTTCTTTTCTACCAATTACACATATTTTTCTATTTCAGAAGGTTTTTCATAATCTATATCTTATTTTCCAATATATAGCTTTCCATGGACTGCTTTGTGAGTAGCAAACGATTGGAATACTTGAAAAAATCTGTCATATTGGCCTACCCAACTCTGTTTTGTTGCAAATACCCAGGCATTTGACTTGAACATAAGGTTTAGTAATCAGCATGAAACTCATCAAGGTCAAGCTTATATTTTCTGCAGTTGTGGCTCTCTAAAACTTTGGAAAAGGCATTTGCAACTTTAAAAATCTGAATTTCTCAAAAAGCATTAGATATGTAAGCTGTAAATATATAAAAACCAAATAAATTTCTAAACAGTTTTGTGGAATGATGAATCTACTCAGCTACTCTACTAATTCAGATGGTAACCTGCTTGCTGTAAAGAAATTAATGTAAAGCAGGAACAGAAAAACCAATTTTGCAGTAACTGACTTGCCCCACCCACGCTGGCAGGTATGCCCTGCACTAGTTGCCAATATAAGGATTAAGAGAGAAAGAATGGGTGTTAAATGAAATCAAAATAAACATTGAATGTAAAAACAAAAGCATATGGGACTCAGAACGGTGAAATGAGAAAGGGAACAACAAATCTTAAGTTTTTTAGCTCACGTTCTGTCTAAAAGATGAAGTGTTCACTGTCTGATTACTTGTTTAGTATTGTGCCAAGGGAACTCAGAAAAAAAAATTAGAAATGATCCTTGCCTTCAAGCAACTCTTAGTGTAACTTGGGAATCAGGACTAACCGAAATGGAGCAATTGGCCTAAAAGAAAGCTGTATATGAAGTAGTCAATTTCATTTTATCCTGTATGAGTGCTGTAGAAATCTGTGAGAGAGATCAGCAAGGCTGCAATGGAAACTAGGAAACTAACCCACAGGTAGGAGTTGAGCTGCTGAAACATAAATATGTTAAAATGGGATGAGATGCAAAGGGAGATGGGAGCATTTCTGGCTATGAAACCAGATTAGAGCATATATAGAAGTAAAGAACAGAAATGGGCAGAAACAAAGCATACAGGTTGAGTCAAAGATGGCAATTTTTTCATCTTTTCATTTGCGTCTGCTTTTTTTCTGGACACATGTTTGAGCCCATTGCTCTGGACTTGATAAACTGGAAGATACAATTTTACTTCCTCTGAAAATAATAGCCACCCTTTATTGAGACCTTACAGTATTTCAAGTACTGTGCTGAGATTTATACTTACTATCTCTTGTAATCATGGGAATACCTGTCTGAGGCCAGGATACAGAATATTAAGTGGGAGTTTATCTGACTCCTAAGTTTGAGATCCCAATCTTTATGTCACTGACCTTTAAGGAGCTTCTTTAATAATTATGGAAAATCATGGTGCTAGCACTAAGTCGCTTTAGTAGTGTCCAGTTTTTTGTGACCCCATAGACTGTAGCCAGCCAGGCTCCTCTGTCTATGGGATTTTCCAGGCAAGAAAACTGGAGTGGATTCTCATTTCCTTCTCCAGGGAATCTTCCCAACCTAACCTGCTTGTCCTGTCTCCTGCATTGTCAGGCGGATTCTTTACCACTAGCGCCACCTGGGAAGGCCCAAGGTGCTAGGTCATTGTATAATAATGAGTCAGGTGCCGCTATGTGGAAATTTATTTAATGTAACTTCTGTATTCAGTTGAGGAGGAGGAGAAAGCTGAATTTTCAAAGGGCATGAGAGACAAGCCTGTATAGTAGAATGGAATCTAAAGAGAACAATATGTAGCAATTTACAAGGAGCAGCAGAAGACCTGAATTTAAATGCTCCCTCTCCTGTCTGAAGCTGTGTGACCTTGAGGAAGCTATGCCACCTCACCTTTCTGAGCACTGCTCTCCTCATCTACCTTAACAGTATCATTAGAGGACCCCCCCTCCAACTGATATAACTTGCTTGTACATAGTTATATCCGACTCTCTGTGACCCCATGGACTGTATCCCTCCAGGCTCTTCTGTCCATGGGATTTCCTAGGCAAGAATACTGGAGTGGGTTGCCCTGCCCTCCTCCAGGGGATCTTCCTGACCCAGGGATTGAACCTGAGTCTCTTAAGTCTCCTGCATTACCAGGCAGATTCTTTACCACTTGGGAAGCTAGAATACTGGAGTGGGTTGCCATTTCCTACTCCAGGGGATCTTCCCGGCCCACGGACCTAACCCTGGTCTCCTGCATTGCAGGCATATTCTTTACCTACTGAGTCACCAGGGAAGCCCTTATTTTTGCAGTAGACACTGCACTGGCCCATAAAGCTAAACATTAAGAAGACATTGCCACTTCCCTGTGAGAGCTCACCCTGTAGGTGATAGAGATAGCTGAGTGTCTCTGTTTGGGTTTCCTCAGAAACAAAGCCTGATGTGAGGCCACTGTTTCTGCTAATTTATTTGAAAGCTGAGCTGCAGTCCATGGGGTTGCAAAGAGTGGTACACTACTTGGCAACTAAATAACAACAATTTGAAAGTGAACTAGGAAATATAAGCAAGCTGTAACTTGTGATAAGGATGGAGGAAAAGTGAGTAAAGAGAACATAATTGTCGTGATGACTGTCACCTGGACCTCAACCCTGCCAGGGACCCACTGAGGAAATTTGTAGAATTTTCCCTAAAAAATGTGACTGTGAAGGGCAATTCCTCTTTCTCCATCCTATCAAATGAGAGTCATTTCCTGGGCATTAACCTTTGGACTTCCTGGCCCTGAAGCAGAAAACAAGAGTTGTAGCTGCAATTAGAGATGGATTGAGAGGAGGCTATAAAAGATACAAAGCAAGTGCTACTCAAAATATACATAGAAAAAGGAATCAGAAGATAAGAAAGTAGGAATAGAATACATTCTGGAGGGCCGTAAAACTGGGCTAAAAAGGTGTGAAATGTGTTTGTCTCAACATTTTTCTCCTTCCTTTCCTGAATCATATAATTTGTTAAGACCATGGTCTAACGACATCAATTAATCTCAAAAATATACAAGCAACTCCTGCAGCTCAATTCCAGAAAAATAAACGACCCAATCAAAAAATGGGCCAAAGAACTAAACAGACATTTCTCCAAATAAGACATACAGATGGCTAACAAACACATGAAAAGATTGCTCAACATCACTCATTATCAGAGAANTGTTGATGTATGGCAAAACCAATACAATATTGTAAAGTAATTAGCCTCCAATTAAAATAAATTAATTTATGTTTTAAAAAAACAGAATTCTGTAAAGCAATTATCCATCAATAAAAAAATAAAAAAATAAAAGCTGACATTTCCAAATACATGGGATTTTTATAATATCTTTATTAATTTTTCATTTTGATATTAATTTCTCATTTAAATTCTTTCTTTTCTGCAATCACCCTCTGTCAGTAAAGTCTCTAACTTAAGTTTTCAATGGCTAAGTCAAATGTCTCTCTTGGTAAATGTTATATTTCACCTGAAAATATGTGGGTTATTTTCATATATCTTTTGATATTGATCTCTAACATAATTACACAGTGATAAGAGAACAGACTCTATGATTTCAGTACCTTTAAGCCATCAAATTTTTATTTGGTCTTATGTCCAAATAAATCGGGTCTTATGTCCCTGGGTATGTTCCAGTATCTCCTAGTTTGTAGTCCATGGAAACTTTAATAGGAAGTTAAAATTGCATTTTCTACAGGAAAGTCACTATTTTACTTTTCATATTTTAAAAAAGAAATTAAAAAAGGCACACACACACAGAGAGAAGAATGTGGTTTACCTCTCACATACAGAGAACAAACCAGTGGGGAGAGGGAAGGAGGAGAAGCAATAAGGGGATTGAGATACAGAAATTGTTCGGTGTAAAATAAGCTACTAAGGTGTGCTGTACAACATGGGGAATATAGTCAATGTTTTGCAATAAGCATATATAGAGTATAACCTTTAAAATTTGTGAATCCCTATATTGTACACCTGGAACTTATATAATATTTTATATCAACTCTTTCTTAACAACAGCAGAAAAGAAATTGTGAATTGTAGTGACTTTCCTGTTAATAGGGACTGATTTGGTCCTGAAGATGGTTCCATGTAGCCAAGAATTTATTGCCTGCTTTCAAACTCAGTGAACATCTGTGTAGAGACATAGAGCAGGTGCTTTCTGTGAGATTATCTCCCATGCTGTCTTTGGGTTGCTTAATCATAAATATAAAGTTGGCAAAATGTAGAAAGGGCAGGAAACAGCACATGTTTTGATATATGCTTGACTGTATCCATAGGTACAGCCTCTGCCTTTTTATAGGTGCCATGGAGTGCATTTTGTCACAGCTTTCTCCAGTTAATCCAGAAGATTAAATGTTGAGTTAGTTATTGTCCTTGAAACATCTATTCGTCTATATAGATCAATGGATTGATTCATTTATTTTCCAACTTAGTCCACAAGGGGATTACTATTATATATATATATTTTCTGATGATTTGTGTAATCTAAATGGCTAAGACATAGGATATTGGAATCACAGCCACTTGCCCAGAGGGTTATTTGAATGTCTGAAAGTTTTTCGTGGTCTCTTATAATCTTCGCATGCGTCTGGTTTTTAATGACTTCACTGTCATCAAAATCATCATCAGCTGTGCATTTTTCTCCTTCTGACCTACTCAGCATTCACAGTTAGCTTTCTGCACTTTGTCATTGTAGAAGCTAGTATAAAGTAATGAAATTTATGATTTAATAAGAAAACAGGCATTGAAGCTGCTGAAATATGATCTTTTCAGCTTTATTTCTGTTGTGAGAAGTCTAGGTTCTTGTTTATGAAATATTTGAAAAATTTCTGATCAGAATTCAATTTCTTGTTCAGCCAATATTGTGAGATAATCCTTCCTTCTGTGGAACAAATGGATTTTAATAAATTCCTTAATATGAAATATTACTAAGATTTAATTTATATACATGTTGCTGTTTATTCGCTGAGTTGTGTCTAACTCTTTTGCAACCCCATGGACTGTAGCCCACCAGGAATTTCTGTCCATGGGATTTCCCAGCAAAGAATACAGGGGTGAGTTGCCATTGCCTTCTCCAGGGGATCTTTCCAACCCAGAGATCAAACCCACGTCACCTGCACTGGCAGGTGGATTCTTTACCTCTGAGACACCATAGAAACCCAGCCTACCAGGCTCCTCTGTCCATAGGATTTCCCAGGCAAGAATACTGGAGTGGGGTGCCATTGCCTTCTCCATATAATACTTAGTACTGCTTAAAAAAAATATATTCATTGGAAAAAAAGAACCAGTAGCAATAGAATGTTAATAAACTATTGAATTTCTTTAGTTACAGTAACAAAGTGATAAGTAATAAGACCTTTAATATTTATAATAACAATTGCATTCTTCTTTTCCCAATATTAACCTTGCTGATTACATTGCATGAAGAAAAATTAAATAGTTTGCTCCAGTAAGCAGTTAATGTAGCATGAGTGTTACCCATTCCCTATTTTCCTTTGTACCTAATTTATTTGTACTCTCTCTGCCTTTAAGTATACAAGATTTTCTTGATCACTGTCCAACTTAGAAAGTGGTTTAATTAAGCCACTAATTCTACTTTGAAAATATGGTGCTAAAGACAAAAATGAATTTTTAAATCCAAACCAAAGTTATTCTTATGGCTGTTTATGTTTAACTTATAAAAGATTGTATATTATTATAAAACATTTGTAATTGAGAATTAACTAGAAATATACAAGTATCATTGTGTTATAAAACATTGATTACTCATCAA
>SJYA01003483.1:1505545-1516408 GCA_006410615.1 Neotragus moschatus
GTGAGGAGACTCCTAACCAGAAAGGATAATAATAAGGGTTCCTTTCATGTGTTGGCTTAAATATCAATGTTACTAATCATTCAGTTCAGTTCAGTCGTTCAGTTGTGGCCAACTCTTTGCAATAGACTGCAGCAATGGACACCAAGCTTCCCTGTCCATCACCAGCTCCTGGAGCTTGCTCAAACTCATGTCCATCGAGTTGGTGATGCCATCCAACCATCTCATCATCTGTTGTCTCCTTCTCCTCCTGTCTTCAATCTTTCCCAGCATCAAAGTCTTTTCTAGTGAGTCAGCTTTTTGCATCAGGTGGTCAAAGTATTGGAACTTCAGCTTCAGCATAAATCCTTCCAATGAACATATTAATCATTATAATAAAATAATAGTAGTTTAGATTTAGCCCTCTTTGTGATTTTCAGATTACCTAGCTCTCATAGCTTGTTTGAGAGATGACCCTGCTACTGCTGCTGCTGCTGCTAAGTCGCTTCAGTCGTGTCCAACTGTGCGACCCCATAGATGGCAGCCCACTAGGCTCCCTCATCCCTGGGATTCTCTAGGCAAGAATACTAGAGTGGGTTGCCATTTCCTTCTCCAATGCGTGAAAGTGAAAAGTCAAAGTGAAGTCGTTCAGTCGTTCCCAACTCTTCGCGACCCCATGGACTGCAGCCTACCAGGCTCCTCCGTCCATGGGATTTTCCAGGCAAGAGTACTGGAGTGGGGTGCCATTGCCTTCTCCAAGAGATGACCCTAGGAAACATGAATCGGGGAGTGAGGAGCTGAGAGAAGTACCAGAAGAAAGCCAGTAAAGGGACCATTTCAAGAGTTACTATTGTGGGCAGTTGGAACTCAGTTCCACTTGGGACTAGTGGAAAATGGTGTGGGACACACCCCTCAGAGTTTATCCTACAAAGAAATGAGGAAGCTGGAGAATTTATATACATATTCTTGCTGGTCTTTGGTTGAGAGAGTCTGGGAGGGGGCGTGCACTCAGTTCTTGGCATCTTTGATCTGTCTATCACGTGCACTTGGGTAAAACAGACTGCAGTGAGCCAAGAGATATGGGAACTGGAAGGTGGAAGTTGGACCAGCATGCACCAAAAAGCAAGGACAGTCAGGGTACCATCAGCACCAGCCTAACTGGGTTTGAATCTCCATTTTGCCATTTACTAGTGGTGTGACATTGCTCCGTTCATTTATTCTCTCTGAGCCTCAGGTTCTTCATCTGTAAAATGAGGATAATAATAATAATATCTACATCAAAGGATAATAATGAGGATTAAATAACTATTAAATATGTCAACTTTACAGGTTAAAAGAATGAGAGCTCAAAAAAGATTTTACATATCCAGTAAAACACATGTGGGCAGCAGCCAGACTTTCCTCAAAGCTTTGTTTTCCCCAGCCTTTCTCTTGTATCTATTGCTCAGTGTCTTTCTTGCTGGTGGCCTAACACCTTATTTGCTTTTTTATTAGTGTTTGGGTATAATTCCTGAATCCTTCTACCCATTTATTCCTTTCCTAAACCCTTGGGACTGTACTGACAACTTCTCTCCTGGGTGTCTATACATCCCTTTCCGGTATTTCAGGCCCTGGTCTTGCCCAGTGGTTAAAATTATGTTATTACTACCTCCGAATCATTCCTGCTTCCCAGCTTTTCTCCTTATCTGTGAGATATATTAACCAATAATATGTGTATTTCCTTCATAATCTGGCCTGTGGCACCTGATTACTTGTCTGACTCCTTGTTTTCAGGGAATCTTTAAGCTTATCAGACCTATGTTTTTCACATCAGTGTCCATATTCTTATGGGCACAAAGAATCTTTAATAAAATATTGATTTTTCTTTTATAATTTAATAAACATATCATTCTTTTCTCCTAAAAAAATCAAAGAATTTTAGATACTTGGATAGTGTCTTAGCTGTGGCACGATGTGAGCCAGAAGTAGGGAAAACTTCAGAATGGAGAGTTCTGTGACTAAAGGGAACAGGTGGTAGCCAGGCAACCAGGTCATGATGCTGGCCTGAGATAGCCCAGGCATGGTAAGCTTAGCTAGAGCACAACAGAAAACAGCATTGAACAGGTCATTAGTTGAGGTTGAGTCAGATCGAGAGATGGGTTACTTGACATGAAACACAGAGTCTGAAAATAGGGGCACATAAAATTGAAGGGATTTTTAACTTTGGCTTGATAAGTTTGTTTTGAAAATTCTAGATTAGTCTTTTGTTTAAAGGTTTATTGAGACAATTTAAATGTCACACAATTTACCTATTTAAAGTATACAATTCATGGATTTTTAGTGTATTCTCAGAACTATGCAACCAAATCTTTTGTGGGTGTTTTACCTATTGGAAGTAAAATATATGGACTTGCTTTCATGCACATCCATACAAATATAAAGTAGTTTATATAGAATTTCAGAGAATTTCTGGACCCTCTTTAAAGCCCACTCATGTGCCCAGGGGTGTTAATTACCCTGTCAGCCAAACGTGACTGATATTAAAGGAGGCTTTGTTTTTTTTCTTGTTTTACAATTCAGCAGGCATGTAAAGTTAATGACAATTCTGTGGATTTATGGTGATCAGCTTGAGTGATGATATCCCAGTATTGAAAACAATGTAATGAGTCTGGCTCCTGATATTTCTGGCTTTACTATTTCGAAGAGGGGAAAAAAAAAATTAGTATCTTTAGAGTGGGTAACAAGGATTTGAAAAAATACACTGAGAGTTGTGAAACGCTGGAGGCCAATTGTAGATATCTACATATTACATTTATTATCTCATGAAGACTTATTATGACCTAGAAATGTCAGTGGAGTTTCCTTACAAAGAGTCATGATTCTTTGTTGCATCATTTTATCTTAAAAAGGAAATATAAATAGGAGCAATATCAATATGGTGAATTAGAGTGAGTAATAAAACATTTTTTAGTTAATTATAATTACCGACAATCTACTATTATAGTGGGAGCATTGACCATAAAACACCAGTCTCTTTTTCAGCACATGAAAGGACCACTTGGTTTTGGTTTTTAAAGGCTATCAAATATACTGTACTTGCACACACAAGCATAATATGTATACACATGCAAATGCTCATACAAACCCTCATATAACCATAAGAGCTAATTTTTTAAAAAGCCTGTTTTAGAATCAGCAGAACTTTGTTTGAATCTCAGATCATTTATTTCCTCACTGTGTGATCTAAGGCCCATTATATAAACACTTGGGAATTCATTGCTGACCTTGGGATCATAAGTCTCACCAGCAAGACTATGAGAAGGATCAGAAATAATCTGTGGTTAGAACTTAAAAGTGTCCTGTATGTGATAAGAGATCAAGAAGTAGTGAAGGCACATACATAATTTTCTAGTTAAAAAGTCTTCTAAGATTTTATCCCCTGGAGAAGATGAGATTTGAGGCAAGTTCTGTGCCATTGATTTTATGCTTTTCTGATATTCATTTCTTTCTTGTGAATATGTAATGCTCTAGGTATAAAATAATAATAATAGGCCAAGTAAAAATTAACCTCAAATCCTTATACCCAGAGATAAAATTAATATTTTAATAATAATTTATTCATCTCTATCTCATATATACACTAAAGGTATATGTCCATTTTCTGGCTATGCAAAAATATTCTTAGATATTTCCTTGATATATCTATCTTAGCACATTCTCTTTTATCAAAGAGAAACCAATCCCTTCTCAATACCATCCCCCACCCCACATTATGTCAGGATAGGCCAGGCTATGTGTCTGTAACAAAAATCCTGATATCTCAGGGACTGAAACTAATAGAAATTTCCCCCCCAAGCTTCAAGCCACTGTAGGGAGATAGAGGTCCGCAAGTCATTTCAATCTGTGTGCGAATCTCAACACTAAATTTGAGAATATGAGAAACCATGTTTACATACATGGTAGTATATAAAGCCTCCGATTAGAAGTGGCATGCATCACTTCTGTTCCCATTTCATTTGATGAAGCAAGTTATGCGGCCACAGCTGAGGTCAAGTGAGCCAAGTCAAAAGTGCTATCAGGAGCCTGGGATAAAATAATGGAACTTTTGTGAACAGGCTTAGCAACAATGACATCCCAAACAAGGGCTCTCACACTTGAGCATGCCTCAGGATAACCTAGAGGCCAGTTAAAACACACAGCACTGAGGGGTGGGAGGCTCAAGTGGGAGTATTTAAATACTCATAAATATCAATGAGTATTTGTGACTCCGTTGTTATACAGCAGAAAAATATTGGGAAGCAATTATCCTCCAATCCAAAAATAAGTTTCTTTTAACACAGAGTGCTGGGCCACACACGTAGTTTCTAATCCTGTATGTGTGGAAGAGGACCAGATAAGTTGCCTTTCTAACAAATGCCCAGGTGATGTTGGTGCTTGCTGATCTGGGGCCCCGCAGTATAAGAACCACTGCCCTAAATTAAACGCTCGCCTCAAACCACTGCCCTAAATTAAAAGCTCGCCTCATGCCATTCCCTAACTTACACATTTCAACAGTAGTCCTTAAACTGTCTATGATCACATTTCAATCACAGATTTTTCAGTTTTCCAAATTTGTCGCCCTATATATCTTAGTCTCCAATCATCCATTTATTTATAATTTCCCGAAACGTCTCAAAGCTTCCTCATCTCCTGATGCAGTGTAATTACTATCACCTTCAAATAGATCTTTTCTGAATTACTGGAGCTAGGGATATTTCCTGTGCCTTTTCCAAAGTTCTTTCCAATCGAAGTTATCCGATGCCAGGTATTATGGTAATCTTATACCTGTGTTTTCCTCCTCCTCTTACAAGCTGCCTTAAGGGTCTCTCTCTGTCTCATGGCACTTTATGTAAATTGATCCTTAAAAAAACACTTGGGCCTATTCGGGTAAGCAGAGGCTCCGCCATAAGACAGAAGTTCAAATCACCACCCTTGCCTTAGAAGCTGTGTGAGTGTTAGAGCTCTGCTCCTGCAGCCAGACTGCCTGATTCAAAGCCAGTTCGGCCACTGTGAGCTGTGTTAAATTGTGCATATGTCTCAATTTCCCTGTGCCTCCTTTGTCTCATTGATAAAATGAAGATGACAATTGTGTTCGTGTCAGAGGACCGTTTCGAGGGTTAAATGAATCAGTTTGATTTGAAACATTCAGAGCAGGGCCTGTCAAGTTGTGAGCACCCAATTACTGTTAACCGTGGTAATTCAGAAGGCTCCACACCCTGAGTGTGGCTCTGTAACTGCAGTTGTTATCCATTTCCCTGTATATCCTTTCCCCTTAATCTCTTACAAGCTAACTTCTCCCTCATTCATTCTATCAAAACTGTCTTCTCAAGAGTCGCTAATTAAATTCTAATTGAATTTCAGGCTGTATTTTGCATGGCTGCTTTGGAGAGTTTCACTTCTGTGTAGCTGGGGCAGCTTCCCATCTTGTCCGCCTGCCCATGTCTGTATCTATGTTGCCACTGCGGTATGTGATGTATCATCCACTTCAATATCACAGTTTCTGTCTGCTCTCTTGACTCCCCTCATCATTTTATTGTGGATGTTCTCTAAAACCGTTCTTATCCTCTGTATGTTCCCTTGGCTCCAGAGGTTTTCATTCTCGTGCTTTTACTTCCAGTTCATTGACTTTAAAATCTGTATTACGAGTTCTACCCCGTTACTAGCAGTGTAAGAGAAGAAACTCAGTCAGTTTTGCTAAAATAGCTAATATTTAATGTGACATTATTATGTGCCAGACATTTTACCTGCAATTTCTTATTTAAGCCTTACAGCCACTTTAAGGGCTACATGCTGTTACCTCCGCTGGATTTGAATCTAGGAGTGTTTGACTTCAGAACTCAAAAGCTTTCTTACTATTATTTTACAATATCTGAAAAAATGCTTTCCCTTTCTAAATGAGTGATGACTTTATTTTTAGTTTAATTGCCATTTTATTTTATTTTGTTTTGTTGTAGAGGTAAACTCTAATTACTGAAAAGTTCACTTTAAGGGCAGGAAGGCTTGTCTGAGATAAAATCCATCGCCCCAAACCAGACTCATCTTTATTCCTGAGAGTATGAATGACATTTTCAGATACATGAAGAAACTTCCAACTTCTAACCAATCATTGAAAACCTTTCATTTCTCAGTTTTACCCATATTTAACTTAAAGTTCAAATCAGATTGGCTTAATTATAATTTCCTGAAATGACTCCAGAGTTTTGCTCCTCTAGGTTCAATTTAAGCAACATCAACTCCATATGAGGGGTTCTCTTGTGGCTGAGCTGGTAAAGAATCCGCCTGCAATGTGGGAGACCTGGGTTTGATCCCTGGGTTGGGAAGATCCCCTGGAGAAGGGAAAGGCTACCCACTCCAGTATTCTGGCCTGGAGAATTCCATGGACTGTATAGTCCATGGGGTCGCAAAGAGTTGGACACGACTGAGCGACTTTCACTTTACTTTATTTTAACTTTATATGATGCTTTCACTGAATCTCCTACCTAATGATTTAACTTTCCTAAAAGTTCATTACATCATATGAGATCCCTGATCAAAAAGGTTGTCTTCTGATTTTCCCCCTGATGTACCTTATTCCTACACATTTTGTGGTCATGGTTAAAAATCTTCTGTATTTCCTATACTTGTATCTGTTTGAATCATTGTCTCCAGACTTTTACTGGAATGCAAGTTTAATCCTGTGGGTCTCCATTCAGAAATATTTAGTGGCTCCTCATTACCTATATTAAAAATTTCAAACTCAGCAGTTAACAATATTTTTCATACTCTTTCTAGCCTGTAACTTTTCTTCTAGTCTTACCTCTTACTAGTTTTTAGCTCTTTTCACAGGCCAGACTTTTTTTTTTTTTTTAACCATTTCCCAAATGCAGGAATATTTAAAATTTTTATTTTATTGAAATGTAATTGACCTATATATTAGTTTCATGTGTGTGGCATGATAATTCAATATTTGTATGTATTGTCAAGTGTTCACTGCAGTGAATCTAGTTAACATGCCTCATCACACATAGTTACATTTTTTTCCTTGTGACAAGAATTCATTCCTTAATGGAATTCAACCTTTGTCCTATTGGCTGGAAAGCCTTTATTCTGTCCTGTAACCCTCTAAATCTAGTTCCTGTTCAAGTACTTATCATGTTCTTATCATGAAACTTTAAAATATTTGGGGGACCTACTTTGNAGTAAATCTAGTTAACATGCATCATCACACATAGTTACATTTTTTTCCTTGTGACAAGAATTCATTCCTTAATGGAATTCAACCTTTGTCCTATTGGCTGGAAAGCCTTTATTCTGTCCTGTAACCCTCTAAATCTAGTTCCTGTTCAAGTACTTATCATGTTCTTATCATGAAACTTTAAAATATTTGGGGGACCTACTTTGGCCTTCTATGATATATTTTAATGATAATGAATTGAATCACATATTTATACATTTATTTAAAACCATCTTATATTTAAGCATGTACACCTGATAACTATAGTTTCCCAAATTAAGTGTGATTTAATTAGCTATAAATTTATAGCCAAATGTTAAGTATAGGTCCAGAATTATGCTCTTATAAACCTAAGCCTTTTGTATACATGTTTTAGTTTTGCCATTTTGCTTAGAAAATTCTTTAATACATAGTAGGTACTGTAATGAATGTTTAACAAATGTTGATGGTTTGCTGAAATGACTTGCTAATTCTAGATTAAGAAGTTAAGGGAGGGTTCAGTGGCCCTGATGGTCCAGTGGGTAACAGTGTACTCCCAGTGCAGGGGACCTAGATTCAATCCCTGGTAGGGAACTAAATCCCACATGCCACAACTAAGAGTTTGCATGCCACAACTAAAAATCCCTCATGCTGCAACTAAGACCCAGCACAGTCAAATAAATAATAAATGCATTTTTTTATGTTAGGGGAAAGTGAAAGTCACTCAGTTGTGTCGACTCTTTGTGACCCCATGGACTATACAGTCCATGGAATTCTCCAGGCCAGAATACTGAAGTGGGTTGCCTTTCCCTTCTCCTTTCCCTTCCCTTCTTTCTTTGTGTGCTCAGTCCTGTCTGACTCTTTGTGACCCCCATGGACTGTAGCCCACCAGGCTCTTCTGTCCATGGAATTCTTCAGGCAATAATACTGGAGTGGGGTGCCATTTCCTCTTCCAGGGGACCTTCCCGACCCAGGCATTGAACCCAGGTCTCCTGCATTACAGGCAGATTCTTTTACCACCGAGCCACCAGGGAACCCCAAGTTAGGGAAATGTCATGTTTAATTACCAAAGAAAGAACCAGAAAATATAATTTCTGTGCCTTTTATTATGAAAAGCATTTTGTGAGAGATCCCTATACACATATACAATACTTTGTGTTAATAATTACCTCTGGTAAACTTGGTGTATTTTTTTTTTTTACAGATTTAAAATAAAGAGGGTCTACTGAGATCATCTATAAAGTTGTAGAAATGTTAAATATAGAGTTTTTGGAGGTTAATATAACATTTGAAAGAATACCATACTGTTCTTAGAGAATCATCCAACATAGCAAGCTATCACGAATCAGTTTTTGAAATGAGGCAGAATATAAACATATAAACAAGTGGACCAGAATATTTATTAACATGAAATGGTCCTGAAGTTGAAGTGCTAGATTAATGGTTGACCTTGTGCTAGAAGATTAAATATTTAACATTTTTAGCTTCCTCTGTGCTATCACAAGTAGTGAGTTTGCCTGTTGATACATGTGTCTCCTTTACTAGACTCTAACCTCCATGAAAAAAGTGTCCATTGTTTCTTTTGTTCGCAGCTAGCATGTACTTCAGTCCTTGAAAAATGGTAGCCAAGCAATAAATATTTCATGAATGAATGGATAAATTAAAGAATTTCATTTTGATAAATGAAAGTAGAAAGACTGTCATTTTGGTAGTTAGGGTCGTCTTCAGTTTAAGAACTGGGGGAAGGGAAAGAAAATTAAAAATGATGAAAGAAAGTTAAGAAGAATAAAAAATTCCAACTGGAAGTTCCCATTTAAACTAAAGGACTAAAAATATAGGCAGATGAGGAGCAGGAAAATACTATTTTCCTGTATTTTCATACATTCAGTATTTTCAAAAAGAACTGCTTTACTGATTATGTTTTAACCAATAGGATAACTCTCCTGTTCTCTCATAGGCCAAGGTGAAATGCAGAAAAGTTTTGTTGCTAACACAATTTAGCTCACTTTAGAATATTAGCGTGACATGTATGTAGTCTACTATTCTCTTAAGTTCAAATAAATCAGTTCAATCCAGCTCAGTTTCTCAGTTGTGTCCAACTCTTTGTGACCCCATGAATCACAGCACACCAGGCCTCCCTGTCCATCACCAACTCCCGGAGTTCACTCAAACTCATGTCCATCGAATCGCTGATGCCATCCAGCCATCTCATCCTCTGTCGTCCCCTTCTTCTCCTGCCCCCAATCCCTACCAGCATGAGAGTCTTTTCCAGTGAGTCAGCTCTTCGCATGAGGTGGCCAAAGTCCTGGAGCTTCAGCTTAGCATTATTCCTTCCAAAGAAATCCCAGGGCTGATCTCCTTCAGAATGGACTGGTTGGATCTCCTTGCAGTCCAAGGGACTCTCAAGAGTCTTCTCCAACACCACAGTTCAAAACCATCAATTCTTTGGTGCTCAGCTTTCTTCACAGTCCAACTCTCGCATCCATACATGACCACCAACTCTATATAAAAAGCAGTTATGGATTAAATGACTTTAGTTGGCTTTGGGGAAACTACTGCTGTTAAACCCTCCCCAGATAAACCACGAAGGTTGCTAGAACTCCATTTATGAAAAGACATTTGAATATAGACCTTGCAATGGGATCATTTAACTGTATTTTATTATATTTTATTCATGTCACTACAGTGGCTTATATTTGCTTTCATCACTACTTTACTTATTTATCTTATATGTGCAATACCTATTTGCTTCCCCAAACAGTCCTCTGGCATGTCTGGCAAGCTTCCTAACAAGAAATTTGAAAGCAGTTTTACATTAAAATCACATTTTTCAATTTTCATATTCCTAGACAGACTTTAATGTAAACAGCATAAAAAAACACAAAAGCAGTCTGTGTCATATGCTGTTTGTCAATCTTCAATGAAGGGTAAACATTTATCAGCTTCAGTAGCAATCTCTGGTTAACTGAGGACTGTCATTTTCTGAAAATATTGATTGATAGATGCCTCTCCTTAGAAATATAAAATGGTTGCAATTTACACACAGCTGAAAAATACAAGCTCATTATTCCTTCCTGACAGGCAGCAATGCCCTTTATAAACTATGGAGATTTTATTACAAAAAAAGTTATTTAATTTCAAAACAAAACTATGATCAGAGTCCTACATAGTGTATTTTCTAATACTTTGTTTGTGTTTTATAGTAGCCTAATTTGGCAAATAAAAATGAATTGGAATATATGTTAAAGGTAAATATGTATATATATGTATATATATATATAGTATGGATAATATTATGCATGTATAATAAAAATCTGTAAAATGTTCAAGAGAAAGTCACCAGTGAATGGTTGAATCTCAGCATAATTTTTGTTTCTTCTATGAAGTTTAACATATATCCTCAGTTAGAGAAGGTGTGTGTGCAAGTGTCCTGTAGAAATACAGATTTTTTAAAAAATGCAGCATGGTAAAGTCAATTATTTTATTTTTCACTAACTAGGACTAATGATGCCATTGAAGGCAGAGTCCTGACATAAAAAGAAAAAACTTAATCAGGGTGCTTATAGAGGTGTAAACAGAACTCTATTAAATGAATTTGCCAAGTGGTCTTGTTTATTCTTTGAGCATTCATCAGAATTTAGAGATGAAAGTATTTCTCTTCTCCTTACAAACTCAAT
>SJYA01003483.1:1516799-1550960 GCA_006410615.1 Neotragus moschatus
ATTGAGCTAGAATATGTGTCCTTGTAACCTTTATACATAGATTAACTTTTATTTAGAGGAACCATGATAGCCCTTAGCTATGTGAAGAGATCATTATGCTGCCACCATCTTCAAGATGAACATCCAAAACCTTTATTCATATTACTTCCTTTTAGTACCCTTTGCCATCCTGGTAATCATATGTCCTACGTTTAGAAAGATTTAAGGCTAGAAACATAATCTGAATTGCCTGATTCCAATTCAGTTATTTTGGGAATTCATGCATGCTGTTATTATAACAATTCTTTCTAATATTTATTCAAACCTTTAAGTTGATGTATATTAAATTTATTGGTTTCAATATTAACAGATTCATAGCAACACTTTAATATCAACAGTAAGAGCCATTCTTTCCATCATAGTAGCCTCTTTTTATATAATAGCTGTATTACTATACCCTAACATCCAAATCTTTAGTAAGATATCATGTGACCATCAACTAGATATTACTTGACATTAACACAGGTCCCTTTTACATCTATTTTTATCTATAGTGTTGTGCACCTGTGTTTTTTTAAAACACTATATTCTAGTACAGATTCAGTACTATACTGTATGAACTTATAATGTGAACATAGTATGTGAACTTATTATGGGAGACATTGACAAGCTCCACTATGAATTCAACATTTTCTTATCTATTCAACTAACGCTATGATCAAAAAAGAAAATGACTTTTGTTCGTTTGTTGACTTGCTAACCCCACAATGTCATAAATAGTTTCTAGCAGTGTCATTCATTCCATATAAATGTCAGATTGCTTAGATTCTTTAGCTGTAATAGATGTGTAGTGTGTATGTGGGGCAAAAAATATACGAGACTATCTTAAAATATTAATTTAGCATAAGAGATAACATCTCTTATAAGAATTGCTTATACTGTAGGGGAGAATTTTGTCATTAAATATGTCATAGCATTTTTGTTAGGAATTGCAACATGCATATGAACACACAGATACATATTCCTAGTCTGAAATACTATAACTATAATGAAATCATAGGGCTTGCCAGGTGGTGCAATGGTAAAGAATCCACCTACCAATGCAGGAGAAACAGGAGATGCAGGTTCAGTCCCTGGGTCAGGAAGATCCCTTGGAGGAGGAACTGACAACCCATTTCAGTATGCTTGCCTGAAAAATTCTATGGACAGAGGAGCCTGGCGAGCTACAGTCCATAGTGTCACAAAGAGTCAAACATGTCAGCAACTGAGCTGTATGCAGTGAAATTATAAGTGAATGTGACTGATTGATACATAATAGAGGATAGATAAAAACCAATCCATCCTAAAGGAGATCAGTCCTGGGTGTTCACTGGAAGGACTGATGTTGAAGCTGAAACTCCAATACTTTGGCCACCTGATGGGAAGAGCTGACTCATTGGGAAAGACCCTGATGCTGGGAAAGATTGAGGGCAGGAGGAGAAGGGGACAACAGAGGATGAGATGGTTGGATGGCATCACCGACTCAATGGACATGGGTTTGGGTGGACTCCGGGAGTTGGTGATGGACAGGGAGGCCTGGCGTGCTACAGTCCATGGGGTTGCAGAGTCGGACACAACTGAGGGGTAGAACTGAACTGAACTGAAATTGATAGATATATCTGTAGAACATTCAGTGGTGGGAACCCACTTTCAGGACACACTATTCAGTCTAATATGTTGGGATTCCCAGTACACACTTTCTTATTAGGGTTCTCATCAGAAATAGAGGAAATCTTATCAACTACCATTGTAGAAATAGCCCAGAAATTTAGAGAGTAAACCAAGGACTGATTTTATTTATTATTTGACATATTTGTCACATAGATACAACAAAGCAGCAGCTCATCCTTAAGCACCATCCCTGCCTAAGGCATTATTCTTCATGCTGGGTTATCTGTAGATTATGAAAACATTCATTTGATGTTTGCTGGATCTTTCTGATCCCAAGAATAGATGCTGACTTGGATAGATCTCTTTTTTTCTCAACTACTTGAAGATCCTAAAGATCATACTGATAATTAACATAAGATAAACATGTATTTTCATCTAAATGGCATTGAAAACATAAGTTTTTATGGTGGGAAAAAAAAGCCTTGAATATTTATTGACATAACTATAAGAAGTTACTGTTTTTAAATTCACCATCATAAACCTGTAGAATAAGCTGATAATATGACCAAAGTTATTAATTTTTGCCTATGTAAGCCCTTTGAATATCGAGAATTCTATAATGACTGTATGGAGGTGATATTTTAAGTGTCTTTGTAGATATGTGAGCTCCATTGTTCACCTGTATAATTTGATCAGTGTTTGCTCATTTTATGGGATGTAATATATTTCACATTGGTTTGATTTATTGTTTCAGAGTAAAATTCAATTGAACACGTTTTCTTGCTAACTGAATTGTAAATGAATTATGTTAACAACTCCTCTGTGTGAAGGCCTATACAAAATACATATGGTCAATAACCATTTTTGTGTGAAATAATCATACAAGAAAGCATACTGTAGTGGACTACTCTAGGCTTGCATATTTCTTCATAAATCAACTTTATGGAAAGGATAAGAACTGAACAGTAATGTATTTGAAATATTTCAGCTCTAATGGCCCTGCAAATTAGGTTCACATCACCAACTGTATTAACCTCATTTAGTTTCTGCAGGAAAAAAAAAAGTATAATTTAGAGTATGTTGTTATTATTATTTTAACATGCACACTTTTTACGTTTATATTTATCATTTTAAATTTGATCAGTGTTTCCTCAAGAAGTAAAATTTTGCATCCTTCTAAGCGGCACACTAAATTTTACTTGCCAAGTGTTAAGTCTAGCTTTTTCCTCTCAAATATAATAATGTACTTTTACTTTGTATCTAAAATAAATCTGATTCTGGTATATGGAACCAGTTTTAAAAATATTTTATATCATTTATATATACTAGTGTTGTTAGCAGTTTGTGAAAACCATTTCTCTGTTTGCTCTTTTAACATCCATGTTTCAAGATCGTGAATTTAGGACCTAATTGTTTGCAGGAAGGCACAGAAAAGGCTAAATATATGAATCAAATGACATTCCCACATAGATTAAATTGCTGAATTAAATGTGGGCTATAAAACAACAGAAAAAGAGCATTTAAGTAATTCAAATTACCTGACAGAAGAGCAAAGAACTGGGTGTCTGCCTATGACCATTTATTTATTTTTTCTTTCACAAGTATTATAAGTATGGATTGAGCCAGTCTTGATATTAGACATTGAAAATACATTGTCTTTAAAAGTTCATATTGTCCTTCCTCTAATCCCAAAGATAGAAAAAGTAGTAATTAAACAAACTTTTTAGATACTGTTTTGTAGGGTTTGATTTAATCCCTAAATAGGTATGATAGCTCTTGAGTTGCTTGTTCAGACATTAAAAGTGAAAGTAATGCTGATATCATTATCACCTTTATTTATCATTATCATCTTTTATTACTTTCCTTATAAATGAAGTATTTTATTAATGTATTTAATTTAGCACTCTTTAATCATGACCGATTCTGTGTGACTCCATGGGATTGCAGCCTACCAGGCTCCTCCATCCATGGGATTTTCCAGGGAAGAGTACTGGAGTGGGTTGCCATTGCCTTCTCCTTTAACTGCTGCTGCTAAGTCACTTCAGTCGTGTCTGACTCTGTGCGACCCCATAGACAGCAGCCCACCAGGCTCCCCCGTCCCTGGGATTCTCCAGGCAAGAACACTGGAGTGGGTTGCCATTGCCTTCTCCAATGCATGAAAGTGAAACGTGAANAGCGACCCCATGGACAGCAGCCCACCAGGCTCCTCCGTCCATGGGATTTTCCAGGCAAGAGTACTGGAGTGGGTTGCCATTGCCTTCTCCTTTAACTGCTGCTGCTAAGTCACTTCAGTCGTGTCTGACTCTGTGCGACCCCATAGACAGCAGCCCACCAGGCTCCCCCGTCCCTGGGATTCTCCAGGCAAGAACACTGGAGTGGGTTGCCATTGCCTTCTCCAATGCATGAAAGTGAAACGTGAAAGGGAAGTCGCTCAGTCGTGTCCGACCCTCAGTGACCCCATGGACAGCAGCCTTCCAGGCTCCTCCGTTCATGGGATTTTCCAGGCAAGAGTACTGGAGTGGGGTGCCATTGCCTTCTCCTTTAAAACATTTAAATATTACAAACATTTAGTAAAACCTACACTATATGGCTTCTTAGATTGTTATTTTTTGTCATGTGCATCTAAGTAGTGTGAGGTCAGGGACTATGTCTGTTTTGTGTAGTATTTCTCTTTAGCAGTCAGCAGTAGAGCCTGGCATTTTGTAGGTTCCAATCCATTCTGGATTGTTATCTTTAAGAAAAACATTGATTTGATGATTTGATCATCACAATGTAATCACAGTCACTATTTTCTTAAAGTATTTTTAAAAGAATCTTAGGTCCCTCAAAAATAATTTTTTAATATCTCCATTTGGTATGTGTGTATGTATATAAACTCAAATTTCAAGGTATAGGATAGAATCCACCTGGCTATATAAGTTTGGAAAATGTCATTATGTACTGAGCTCTTATGGTGCTCAGGGAAACAACTGCACAGCATCTGAACATTAATGGATTTATAACATTCAGTTAAATAAATGAAAAGTAATAGGACCAGACATTCCTGGCCATGGAAATACCTTAAATAAAAGTACACAAGTTCACATGTAATATTCTTAGAATGTGTGTCTGTACAAAAGCCAAAAGATTAATTTCTGCCAAAACAAAACCTTCTGTTTCTATTATTCTGATTTAATATTTGGCGGTAAATGGATATTATCATAATTAATTTAAACTTTGAAACACACAGTTTTTTTTCTCTCAGTTGGTTTAGCACAAAGACCTGGAGTTATAGAAATACTTGACTGATTTTTTGGCAACATATGTACTCTTTTGGGGGCTCCAAAATCACTGCAGATGGTGACTGCAGCCATGAAATTAAAAGATGCTTACTCCTTGGAAGAAAAGTTATGACCAACCTAGACAGCATACTAAAAAGCAGAGACATTACTTTGCCAACAAAGGTCCATCTAATCAAAGCTATAGTTTTTCCAGTAGTCATGTATAACGTGAGAGTTGGGAAAGCTTAGCACTGAAGAATTGATGCATTTGAACTGTGGTGTTGGAGAAGACTCTTGAGAGTTCCTTGGACAAGGAAATTCAACCAGTCCATCCTAAAGGAAATCAGTCCTGAATATTCATTGGAAGGACTGATGCTGAAGCTGAAACTCCAGTACTTTGGCCACCTGATGCAAAGAACTGATTCATTTGAAAAGACCCTGATGCTGGGAATGATTGAAGGTAGAAGGAGAAGGGGACGACAGAGGATGAGATGGTTGGATGGCATCATCGACTCAATGGACATGAGTTTGAGTAAGCTCTGAGAGATGGACAGGGAAGCCTGATGCACTGCAGTCGATGGGGTTGCAGAGTTGGACGTGACTGAGTGACCGAACTGAACGGATTTACTGTTTCCTGAAAATTTCATCTACTTCCTTCTTCATCATAGACTCACACAGAATAACACATTTATAATGAGAAATTGAAAAAGAATCTCAAAACTTAGATCGAATTCACATTTGGTTCATATAAATGTCCAGAAGCATAGACCTGTCAAGATCTGCATCTTTGCAGCATTTTCTATCTCAGGTTATTTCATCTGCTTGTACATGCTCAAACCTATTTTAGTTTAATTGTTTTTTAATTCATAAGAATATGCAGATGGAAGCAGAAGTGGTGACTGTGGATATAATTTCAGGGTCATTGCTATGGCAATTATGACAGGGGAAACATGGGAATTCACCTTATCTCCTGCTATGTCCATGGGTAGGGGTTAAGAATCAACTTGTTTTCTGACTTTCTCCGTTTGAGTGACCATTTCTGTAGGTTAATGAATCAAACTCTTTCTCATAGCCTCTTCCCCGATATAAACATACACACCAGTTAAAGATCCATTGTGTTTAGATGAAGCACTTTAAACATGGAAAGTTATGTACAATTCAGACTAAATGAGAAACATCTTTAGCTAGAAAATTTCTTTGCAAAAAGTGAAATTGCATCTTTGCTGTATATCTTAAAGAGGAATAAGGCGAAGCTTTTAAAGGCCTGAAATTTAGCAATTTCAGTTGTTAAGTTTACACAGAATAACATCTTTTTATGAATTACAAAACACTAAACACGTAACATTTAATCTTTGTTCTTCCTTTCTTAAAGAAGATCAAGAAACCACAACGAGTCAGTTCTCCCAGTAAAAGCAATTTGTGTGTGCATGTGTGTGTGTATTCAGTGACATTTGGTAAAATTCATTATCAACTCTTGAGAAAATGACTTACATATTTAGAAATAGAAGGAAACTTTTTTAATATTGATATTCTGGAAGAATTCTTATTAAAATAACAGTTCAAGATATTCCTTATTGTTCTAGAGAACCTAACAATGTTATATGACAAGAAAAAATCTGATATATATGAGTGTGTGTTTGTGTGTGGATGAAAGTGAAAGTGTTAGTTGCTTAGTTGCATCCTACTCTTTGCGAACCCCTGCCAGGCTCCTCTGTCCGTGGAATTCTCCAGGCTAGAATAGTGGAGGGGATAGCCATTCCCTTCTCCAGAGGATCTTCCAGACCCAGGGACTGATCCCAGGTCTCCACTTTCTTTCACACACACACACACACACACACACACACACACACACACACACACGCACACACAAAATGGCTTCTGGGATGGCTCAGAAGATATATATATGAAAAGATGAACTAAAGTATCATCATTTGACAACACTGATTTTCCTTTATTAAAAGCACACGAAGAGTTAAAAATGTAAACAAATGTTAAAATCCTATTTAGAATGGTTATTTTATACACACACACACACACACACACACACACACAAATGTTTCTTAGAATTAAATACACAGGAAAGCATAAATATTGCTTAGAGAAAGTTTAAATCAGAATTATAAGTATATAAATAAAGATGTGAGGAAAGGAAGAGACACACATATATGACGAATCTGTTAATCTTTACATTCAAAATTATTTGGACTTCCCTAATAGCTCAGTTGTTAAAGAATCTGCCTGCAATGAGGAGAACCCTGTTCGATTCCTGGGTTGGGAAGATCCACTGGAGAAGGGATAGGCTACCCACTCCAGTATTCTTGGGTTTCCCTTATGGCTCAGCTGATAAAGAATCTGCCTGTAATGTAGGAGACCTGGGTTTGATCCCTGGGTTGGGAAGATCCCCTGGAGAAAGGAATGGCTAACCACTCCAGTATTTGGGCCTGGAGAATTCCATGGGCTGTATAGTCCATGAGGTCACAAAGAGTCAGACACGACTGAGTGACTTTCACTTTCTTTTCTTTCAAAATAATATCAGTCAAAATATAGTTATATAAACACACACACACACACATATATATATATATATGCCATTCTCTGTATCTATCCAGTTATCTTTCTCTGTATTATTTCAGAAGTTAAAACAGAATTCCAGCAGGAAATAGAATTTACCTTAAATAGTTGAAGAAAATGTTATAAAGAGATTACTTCTTGAGGTATAACTTATTAACAAACAGGTGACAGTGAGTCACCCAGAGAGGAGAAAATGGGAAGCAGTTAACCATAGGGATTTCTAGGGCTTTAAGGGAGAGGAGAGAAAGAGAGGGAGTGGAGTTGAACGTAGTCTCGCGAGCGCTGCACCACTGGAGGGAGACCCACATATTGGGAAATGTATTCTAGTTGTTCGACAGAATCATCTACTACAAGAGGCAGTTCTGGAGCAGAGAAATTGTGGAGGAAAAATTCCCCCCGCCTTCTCTTTCTTGGAATCTCCAGTCGGTCCTCTTCATTGATTTTCTGCAGCTGGGATGCAGCCAGCATGGTCTGGAGAGATGCAGTGTGCAAAGGTCAGTCACCTAAGGACACAAGCAGAGAAGGAAGGGCAGAAATGCGTGCAGGTGAACGCACTAAAACTAAATCACACTAAATGGAAGGCAGACACAACTGTCAAGATATTCTAAAATTAGTCTAAATGTAAATGCATGTTAATAGTCCAAAAATTATTTTTAAATAGTTGACATGCTTTAGTACAGGAGTCCCCAACCTCCGGGATCTAACGGCTGATGGTCTGTGGTGGAGCTGATGTAATAATGATAGAAATAAAGTGTACAATAAATGCAATGCACTAGAAATCATCCCTCCCACCCCATCCGTGGGAAAATTGTCTTCCACAAAACCAGTCCCCGGTGCCAAAAAGGGAGGGGACCACTGCTTTAGAATATTTCATAGCATAACAAACTGACAGAGTGTGATATGATATAGGGTGTAGTTTAATAATACAGAATAAGCATTTTGAAAAAAGTTGCTTTTATTTAGGTAAATTTTTATATTTAGGGATGGCATTTCCTACCTGTAAAGAACAGGTCAGTTAGCCAGTAAATTAAATTAAAATCTCTGACATTGTTTGGAAAGAAAATATAGTGGCAACCTAGTTCCACAATAAATAATTTTCAGATAATGATTTCATGTGAATTATATTCAAATGTAGAAGAATATATTAATAATGTTAAGATGTCATAAAACTCAGGAGCTATAACAAAATGGGGAGATTTAGCAACACAAAAAGTAAAATGTTTTCAATGGAGAAAGACACAACTCAAAAGTAACAAATCATATGATAGACTGGGGAATCATACTGAATAAAGAATAACTTCACTGTGGTAAAACCACAACTAAGACGAACAAGTATTTTGCAACAGTGTTTAAATAGGGCCAAATGTGATGTAGACATCCACTTGAGGAAATGACAAATAATCAATGGAAAAAAATAAACTCAATACTGCTAATGATTAAAGAAATACAAAGGATAATATCCTGTGATGATGAGGGTTCGTGGAATTAGGCTCCATGTTTCCTTTGGTGGAAGACCCATTTGGAAAGCTATATGTAGGACATTTGAAGTTTCAAAATATGGCATTGTATGTATCTTTGATGCTGATATTTTACATTTGGGAATTAGACATATAGGAATACTCACACGTATGTAAGACACATATGTCAAGATGCTCACTGCAGCACTGTTTATAGTAGTTCCAGTATTATCCTATACTATTTAACGTTAGGCAAATATAGATCTATCATTAGGCCATAGGTTTCATAATGTCAGAGTCCAGGCTTGTTTGTGCTTATTTTCACTTTTGCTCACTATTAAAGCTATAGTGCCTAATATAATCCTAGACTTGTGGCATGTATGCTTGCTCAGTCACTCAACTGTCTGGCTCTTGGCAACTCCGTGGACTGAAGCCTGCTACGCTCCTCTCTCCATGGTATTTTCCAGGCAAGAATACTGGAGTGAGTTTCCATGACTTAATGATAGGTTCCCAGTAAACAGTTGAAGAATAAATGGGTGGATGAATCTATGCATTACTGAAAATCATTTTAAGGTCCAAATTGTGTATTTGCATGTATCTGTATATACATTTCAAAGCTGCATTTTGCTGAATGCTTATGTTTTGATAAGCATTTTTCTAGCTACTTACATTTATTGTAATTCTTTCAAAAGTGTCAGCCCCATTTTATAAATGAGAGCGTGAAGACATTGGGCTTCCCTGATGGTGCAGACAGTAAAGAATCTGCGTGCAGTGCAGGAGACCCAGGTTCTGTCCCTGGGTTGGGAAGATCTCGTGGAGAAGGGAATAGCTATCCACTACAGTATTCTTGCCTGGAGAATTCCATGGACAGAGGAGCCTGGCGGGCTACAGTCCATGGGGTCACAAAGAGCTGGACATGACTGAGAGACTAAACAGCAACAATGAAGACATTGAGGAATTAGATTATTTATCCAAAATTGTAGAAAGCCAGTGAGTTTTAGAACAATAATCTATTTATTGAATGTATTTTATATAGATATATAGGCAGTGTGTGTGGAGTTTGATCTCCTTAGGCTGATGAATAGATAAAAGGATGGCTAAATGGATAAATGGCTTGATAGTGAAAGTGAAGTTGCTCAGTCGTGTCTGACTCTCTGCGACCCCATGGACTGTAGCCTGCCAGGCTTCTCTGTCCATGGGATTTTCCAGGCAAGAATACTGGAGTGGGCTGCCATTTCCTTCTCCAGAGGATCTTCCCAACCCAGGGATCAAACCCGGGTCTCCCACATTGTAGGCAGATGCTTAATGGATGGATATACAGCTAGCATATCTTCTGCTGAGAAGTATTATGTCTAGATAATGGGGTTGGAGTGTTGTATAGATGAGGGCTACTTTCACTGTTCACTTTATATACTGCTGTACTATTTTAATTTTCCATTACAAGAATAAAAACATTTTATAATAAATGTTATAAAACATTTATTATATAAAAATATTTTAAAGTGAGAGGTTGAATCCAAGCTAATACAAGAAAAAAAAAGGGGGGGAACTAAAAGACTAACTATTGGAGCCAAAAACATCAACCTGATCTGTATCTTCTGAAGAAGAGGTTTCATTTCAAGGGACAGACTCCCCATCATGATGAGAGTAGAAATGGAGCCCATTTGGTCAGTCTGAGACCGGAGCCCGAATAGGGTCTGACATTGTGGACTGTGAAACAGGCTTTGTAAGATACAGTGACCAAGCTACTGAGGCTTGCCGTCATCAGGGGAAGCCAGGCCCATGTTAGTAGAAGTCAACTTGAAAGAGAGGCATTTAAGAGAAGCTGTGCCAAAAAAAATTAGCTATGCAGTATTTAGCACATCCATTTTAACTCTTGTCCAGCCACTGGAAAAGAGAGAAGAAATTTTAAAATGGAAAATGGGTACTATGAATATCGACAGTCAAATTAGGGATGAGATGCTATAATAAAGCCTTTTCTTCTCTCTGTCTAATCTTTGATGTTACTAATTTCTAGTCAAAAGAGTTTATATCTCTGTTTATCTCATGCACATGCGTGATAGTTATGTAAATGATGATATTGTTTATAAATATGTGTATACCATGCCTCATTTTTGTTATTTCTAACTGAATCCCTTTCTCATTCTTGTATCTCAGCTAAAAGAACTGCTTTTTAAATCATAATTATTCAGTGTAATCTTACCCACCACTACATCATAGTTTTAGTGAGATAACATGATTTTCAGTTGCTTGGGCCTTCCAGCTTACCATGTATTCAGATGCTTAGTACAAAATTTCTGAGACATCTGCTTTATCTAAGTTCTGGGAATTACCTTTTCCTACCGTGGGTCAGAGAGTACTTGAACACATTTTTTCTGTGAATATTTTCTAACATCTATGCAAAGCACTGTGCTATTTTGTAGAGTCTATGTCAAAGCTTAGAAACAATGAATAAAACATTAGTTTTCCTGTGCCTTGAGTTATTAGCTTAAGTATTTTCAATCTGAATTAAAAATGTGCTAACTTTATGATCATCATTCATCGGTTTCTTGATTAACCTGCTAATGCTCTCTAATTTAGAAATGAACGCTTCTTTCCCTATTACTTAAAAAAAAATATGATCCTTTTCCTCACATGAGATGTTATGTAGAACAAGTCTCATTTTTTGAGAATGTGATCAATAATTTAAGAATAACTTCTGTGGTACAATAGGAAGATCTGTTTAAGCTGTAAATCAGTAAATCAGTCTGTTCAAGTTTGTCCAGTGTCACAAAATGAGAGAACTAGGATGTGAACCAAGAATCTCTCTCTTTTTTTCTTTTAAATTAATCAGCCTATAATTTAATAGTTATATGACCTCATACAGTATTCTTAACTCACGAGGGTTGAAAGGTAAATGAGAAAGCGTAACAAAATCCTTTTACATAATTGGTACTCAATGAAAAGTCATTAAATATCATACTTAATCTCTTTAAAATAATTTTGGAAGGAGGCAAATACTCCGTGCTTTCCTCCCCTTCAACTACTTTTCAGTTTTCATCAGGAGTCTTATTCTGTGTTCATTTCGCTGAAGTACAACTTTCTTCCCAACACCCATAATTATCTCTTCATTCATTAACTAATCAAACAAATAGGGACTACCCACTATTAGTAAGTGGTAAAAAGGCTCTAGACAAATTTCCTGCCCTTTTAGGCTTATATTATTGTAAGGAGACAAATAATACCAGGGGCACAAATAGATAAACATAACAAGTACAATTTGTGGCAACATGACATAAGGAAAGGAGTCACTGTGAAATGAAGAGACAGGGAGAGGGCTTCTTACAACAGGGTGATTACCAAATGCATATCTAAGGAGATGTCATATGAGCTAAAACCCAATGGATAATAATGAATCAAAAATGCAAAGATGGGGAAAATTGGTAATGACAATAGCAAGTGTAAAAAACAAGATGTACAAAAGGACCTGTTTGCTTCAGATGTGAAAACAAGGCCAATGTATCTGAAAGGTAGTAGGCAAGAAAGTTAAGAGGCCATTTGTATTCTGTTAGCTCAGTGTGCAGGATTGGGTTATGTAGAGCCTTATTGGATAGGGAAGCAGTTTGCATTTATTCTAAACAAATGAGAAGTGTCAAAGGATTTTAAGTAAGAATATGTTGCACTTTTAATTTGTTTTTATAAAGGTGAGTCCAGCTGTTGAAAACAAAATGAACTGAAAGGCATGAGAAGAGTTAGGACATGAATGTGCTGGACCCAGAAGACCAGGATCATGGCTTGGGTGAAATAGTAATAACATGAAGATGGGTGCACACATGGATTCCTTTCAGAGGCAGAAAAGGCACGATTTGATAATAGATCAAGTGAGAGAATGCAGGGAAAATCTCAAGGGCAATTGCTACCTTTACAGCCTGAGAGAATGTATGAATATTGTAGCCATATTGGGAGGTGGTGATTAATGGGGATACTAACGGTTCTGAGGATTTCCCTCGTGGCTCAGTGGTAAAGAATTTTCATGCCAATGCAGGAGACACAGGTTTGATCCTGGGTCAGGAAGATCCTCTGGAGAAGGAAATGGCAACCTACTCCAGTTTTCTTGCCTGGAGAATTCCATGGACAGAAGAGCCTAGCGGGCTATGGTCCATGGGGTTGCAAAAGAATCAGACACAACCTAGCCACTAAATAACAATAATGGTTTCAAAGAGAAGTAAGAACCTTATTTTGTGTATAACAAATTTGAGATGTCTCCTGAGGAAACAGAGGTCTCACCTGGAGATAGGTATTTGGGAATCATTAGCATATAGGTAGCCCACTCCAGTATTCTTGCCTGGGAAATCCCAACAGAGAGGAGCTTGGCGAGCTACAGTTCATGGGATCACCAAGAGTCAGACATGACTGAGTGACTAACACTAGCATTAATATTTTAGAGAGAGGAAGAGGGAAAAAAGAGAGGAAGCAGAAGAAGAGAAAATTGGGTGACATCACCTAGGGAAGAGTGAGTGTAGATAGTAAAGACCGAGATCCAACCTCTACATTCACTCCAAAATTTTATATTAATTAAATGGGTTGTGCCAGAAAGAAGGCCTGAGAAAGTATGGCTGGATCCATAGAAAACCTGAAAAATGTAGTGTCAAAGAATCGGTAAGGAAAATAAAGCAGTTTAAGAATGTGAGTGCTACTGTGAAACTGTGAGCTACGCAATAATATGGAGATAGAAAAACAACCCATTAGGCTTGGCAGCACTGTAGCCATTAGAGGGGCAGAGAGACAGAGGCAGTTCTCTCATCCCTTCTTACCCAGTGATGCCTTCTGAGTCCATCTTCCTTAAAATATTGGCCACACCCATTGCCTACCCATTTTATTATTCTCTATAGCACTTCTTGTAATCTTAGAAGCTAGAGATTTGCTTTTGCTATTGTATGTGTCTCAACTAAAATCTAGACCTCATGAGGACAGAATCATTGCTCTGTTCACTATATTCATTCATTCCCAGCATCTGGGACAGGACTTGGCATATATAAGATGCTGGGTAAACATGAATGAAATGGGGAGCAGTGGTAGGAGAGTAGGTATGAAGAATATAGCTTAAACATTTGAAAAGTTGTATTGAAAGAATGTGATCCTACCGGTTCACAGGAGCAGATTGTTAAATTCAGTAATTATGGTCCATGAATCAAGGGAAATTGGAAGTGGTCAAACAGGAGATGGCAAGAGTGAAAACATTTTAGGTATCAGTGAACTAAAATGAACTGGAATGGGTGAATTTAACCCAGATGACCATTATATCTACTACTGTGGGCAAGAATCCCTTAGAAGAAATGGAGTAGCCATCATACTCAACAGAAGAGTCTGAAATGTAGTACTTGGATGCAATGTCAAAAATTACAGAATGATCTCTGTTCATTCCAAGGCAAACCATTCAATATCACAGTAATCCGAGTCTATGCCCTGACTAGTACTGCTGAAGAAGCTGAAGTTGAACGATTCTATGAAGACCAACAAGACCTTCTAGAACTAACACCCAAAAAAGGTGTCCTTTTCATTATAGGGGACTGGAATGCAAAAGTAGGAAGTCAAGAGCTATCTGGTGTAACAGGCAAATTAGGCCTTGGAGTACAAATGAAGCAGGGCAAAGGCTAATAGACTTTTCCCAAGAGAATGCACTGGTCATAGCAAACACCCTCTTCCAAAAACATAAGAGAAGGCTCTATACAAGGACATCGCCAGATGGTCAATACCAAAATCAGATTGATTACATTATTTGCAGCCAAAAATGGAGAAGCTCTATACAGTCATCAAAAAGAAGACCGGGAGCTGACTGCGGCTCAGATCATGAACTCCTTATTGCCAAATTCAGACTTAAATTGAAGAAAGTAGGGAAAACCACCAGACCATTCAGGTATAACCTAAATCAAATCTCTTATGATTATACAGTGGAAGTAACAAATAGATTCAAGGGATTAGATCTGGTAGAGTGCCTGAAGAACTATGGACAGAGGTTCATGACATTGTACAGGAGGCAGTGATCAAGACCACTCCCAAGAAAAAGAAATGCAAAAAGACAAAATGGTTATTTGAGGAGGCCCTACCAATAGCTGAGAAAAGAAGAGAAGATAAAGGCAAAGGGGAAAAGGAAAAATATACCCATTTGAATGCAGAGTCTCAAAGAATAGCAGGGAGAGATAAGAAAGCCTTTCTCAGTGATAAGTGCAAAGAAATAAAGGAAAACCATAGTATGGGAAAGACTAGAGATCTCTTCAAGAGAATTAGAGATACCAAGGGAACATTTCATGCAAAGATGGGCACAATAAAGAACAGAAATGGTATGGACCTAACAGAAGCAGAAGATATTAAGAGGAGGGGACAAGAATACACAAAAGAACTGTACAAAAAAGATCTTCATGACCCATATAACCATGATGGTGTGATCCCTCAACTAGAGCCAGACATCCTGGAATGTGAAGTCAGTGGGCCTTAGGAAACATCACTACAAACAAAGCTAGTGGAGGTGATGGAATTTCAAGTGAGCTGTTTCAAATCCTAAAAGATGATGCTATGAAAGTGGTGCACTCAATATGCCAACAAATTTGGAAAACTCAGCAGTGTCCACAGGACTGGAAAAGGTTAGTTTTCATTCTAATCCCAAAGAAAGGCAATGCCAAAGAATGTTCAAACTACCATACAATTGCCCTCATCTCACACGCTAGCAAAATAATGCTCAAAATTCTCCAAGCCAGGCTTCAACAGCACGTGAACTGTGAACTTCCAAATGTTCAAGCTCTATTTAGAAAAGTCAAAGGAACCAAAGATCAAAAAAGCAAGAGTATTCCAGAGAAACATCTACTTCTGCTTTATTGACTATTACACAGCCTTTGACTGTGTAGATCACAACAAACTGTGGAAAACTTTTCAAGAGATGGGAATACCAGACCACCTTACTTGCCTCCTCAGAAATCTGTATACAGGTCAAGAAGCAACAGTTAAAACTGAACATGGAACAACAGACTGGTTCCAAATCAGTAAAGGAGTACATCAAGGCTGCATATTGTCACCCTACTTAACTCATATACAGAGTACATTATGTGAAATGCTGGACTGGATGAAGCACAAGCTGGAATCAAGATTTCTGGGAGAAATATTAATAACCTCAGATATGCAGATGATACCACCCTTATGGCAGACAGTGAAGAAGAACTAAGGAGCCTCTTGATGAGAGTGAAAAAGTTGGCTAAAAACTCAACATTCAGAAAACTAAGATCATGGCATCCGGTCTAATCATTTCATGTCAAATAGATGGGGAAACAATGGAAACAGTGACAGATTTTCTTTTGGGGGGGCTCCAAAATCACTGCAGATGGTAACTGCAACCATGAAATTAAAAGATGCTTACTCCTTGGAAGGAAAGCTATGACCAACCTGGACAGCATGTTGAAAAGCAGAGACATTACTTTGCCAACAAAAGTCCGTCGAGTCAAAGCTATGATTTTTCCAGTAGTAGTGTATGGATGTGAGAGTTAGACTATAAAGAAAGCTGAGCACTGAAGAATTGATGCTTTTGAACTGTGGTGTTGGAGAAAAGTCTTGGGAGTCCCTTGGACTGCATAGAGATCCAACCTGTCTAGTACAAAGTACGAAGTGAAGTCGCTCCTTCATGTTCGACTCTTTGTGATCCCATGGACTATAGCCTGCCAGGCTCCTCTGTCCGTGAAATTTTCCAGGCAGAAGTACTGGAGTGGGTGGCCATTTCCTTCTCTAGGGGGATCTTCCAACCCAGAGGTTGAACCTGTGTCTCCCACATTGCAGGGAGATGCTTTACCATCTGATCTATCAAGGAAGTCTAAAGTCTATAAGTGAAAGTAAAGTCAATCACTCAGTTGTGTACAACTCTTTCCAACCCCATAAAATGTGCAGTTCTCCAGGCAGTCTATGGAATTCTCCAGGCCAGAATACTGGAGTGGGTAGCCCCTTCTCCAGGGGATCTTCCCAACCCAGGGATCAAACCCAGGTCTCCAGCATTACAGGCAGTTTCTTTACAAACTGAACCACGAGGGAAGCCCAGCCAGTGTATCCTGAGGGAAATCAGTCCTGAATATTCTTTGGAAAGACTGATGCTAAAGCTGAAACTCCAATACTTTGGCTACCTGATGCTAAGAACTGACCCACTAGAAAAGACCCTGATGCTGGGAAAGAATGAAGGTGGGAGGAAAAGCAGATGACAGAGGATGAGCTGGTTAGATGGCATCACTGACTCAATGGACATGAGTTTGAGTAAGCCCTAGGAGTTGGTGATGGACAGGGAAGCCTGGCATGCTGCAGTCCATGGAGTCACAAAGAGTTGGACATGAGTGAGCAACTGAACTGATCTGAACTGAACTGTTAAATCATGGGCAACTTGAACTGAGCCATGATAGGAGGATTTATGCCATGGAGATTGGTCAACACTGCAGTCAGGGTTTTGTTGTTACTGTGCTTGTTTGTTCTTTGTTGGTTTTTGTTTGTTTTGAAAATGAGTTTACCAGCATACCAAAGTTGTTTGTTTGCAGTCTGCTTTATCTTTCAAGTGGGAGTTAGGAAAGTCTGTGTGTAGCCTGAGGAAGAATTGAGGATTAATAGAAAAGGAAACTACATTAGAGAGACTTGCCTTTATTGAAATGGGAGCACATTAATTGTAAGAAGAGGAAAGAACAAGTGGGTGGGCATAGGTCTCAGTATCTGTGATTAGTGGTACAAAGACAGGAGGCTTTTTTTTTTTCCTGAGAATTAAAATCCAAATGCTGTATATAGGATCGTAGAAAATAGTACTCTCTTACTAGTCATGGTGGTCCTTTATTCCATCTTATATCTCCATTTATGTTGTGTTTTTCAACACATACATAGAATTCTATTCAGTATTCAAAATTATAGTCTCTTGGATAACAGGTTACCTCCTATCATTGTCTTAACATGTGCTTATTATACGGTTTCAGATGCTTATTCACTTTTGTACTTGTATCTTTCTCCATCATTTTTCACATGATCTTCACATGATCTTCACTTTTATTAAACTATAATTTTTTTCATGTTAAAAGTTATGTTGAAAGCTACTTATCATCCAAGCATATTATTGTGTGTATAATTGGGAACCCCTGATTACATAGGTGGAATTTAAAAACTCACATTCAAATGAAATTTTATTTTTACTATAAAGGCCAAATGTGTGTCTCTAATTTGAAAATACATGAAAGATGGCCCCTTATTTATTTGGTGTTTCTTTGGCATGTTTCTGCTAGTGCTTAGGGACTATACAAGTGCATGCTGTTTGGCCGCTGGGTCCAGTTTTCAGGTAGAAAACTACAAAAGTGGGGATTAGTTCAAGAACACCTCTTCTGTCATCAGTTGTCTTGCCATTTGTTTATGAAGTTTGTTTGTGATGGTGTCTTACTAAACACTGTGCCCCTTCTGATGCAGCATATGGTACCTGGTGCTGCCATGATGCCAGCCATCATATTCATCGTGATGGAGACCTCACTCCCCCATAATAAATGTTTTCTGTCTGAGAGTTTCACCTCTGTGTTGATTGTCCTCAGCTTGTCCCATAATGCACCAGTTTCTACCCTAGGAGTTAGGCAATGGAACCATTCTAATTATCAAAATGATTTATTCTCAAGTGAGTTGATGGTCATGTATTACACATGGTAAGCATGCCACAAACATTTGGTGAATGTATTAGTGCAGGCAAACTCCGAAATTATAATTATGTTCTAACTCAAACATGTCACGACAAATCGTGGTTAAAGTGCTCTGTACACTCATTTTCTCTCTCAAACATCATCACTAGACATTTGTGCAATAATATGACTCATTTTTCAGATAGAAACTGGGATATATGAGGAATTAGTTAACTGCCACAATCTCTTCCTTGTAAGGGGCAGCACCATGATTTGATTTAAAAAAAATATCCACTTCATTATCAAAGAGCTTAGCCTGTTGGTTAAATTTTTTTATAATATTTTGCAAAAAGATTGATCTAATATATGGTTTCTGCCTTAAGCTTGTTATCATTGAGGAACGTGCCTTGGGACTGCCCTTACACCATCAGACATAGTTCTAAATCCCAAATGATAGCAGAAAACATGATAACCAGTGAAATTTATGCCAAGTGAAATGAGCATCTTTATTCTGGCCTCATTATTTATCAAGTATTATTTCTCACAATGTAGAGAACAAGGGGGTAGAAATAGAATATTTTGTGTTATTAAAGTTACTATGTGGGGTTCTTTATGAAACCTATTGTACTTTCTCTAGCAGTAGGGAAAAAAGAAGTCACTTTGGTCAGATCAGAAGCAAAGCACAGGATCAGCAGGTGACAATTAAGGAAGCAGAGTTAAATGTCACTGAGCCAAAATAGTTCCTTCTCAAATGGAAACTCCAATAGTTCTTCCCACAATAGGCATGTAGAGAGAATTGTAAGAAAGTACAAATGTTTTTCCATCAATAGTCTCCTACACTGATTAACTTCCATTTGTTAGGTCAAGCTATTTTCTAGTCTCCTGATTTTAGTGGATATGTCCTGAAAAGTTGTTCTAAGGTTTTCAATGCTCAGGGTTATTTTTTTAAAATGTACACACATCTTAAAATGTATGTACTTATTTTAAAGTGTGTATGTATGTATACATTTGAATGGGGGTACAAACTCAATGAGTAGATGGAAGAGGGAGTTTTGGAAATAGGTTGCATTATGAAATTGAAAATTGAAAAGACAATTCTCACTTTGATTAGCTGCACATAGAAAATACTTGATATTTGGTTAAAAAAGCATTCAATATAAAAATGGTTTGTTTGAAACTTATTACATCAGGATTGATTGGGAATTGACCTTTACCCACCAGCTTCTGTATATTTGGTTTTAGGCATTATCAGAATATTTGATGTTAACACTACAGATTCACTCTTAGTTCAGTTCAGTTCAGTCGCTCAATCATGTCCAACTCCTTGTGACCCCATGAATCACAACACGCCAGGCCTCCCTGTCCATTACCAACTCCCAGAGTTCACTCAAACTCACACCATCAAGTCGGTGATGCCATCCAGCCATCTCGTCCTTTGTCATCCCCTTCTCCTCCTGCCCCCAATCCCTCCCAGCATCAGAGTCTTTTCCAATGAGTCAGCTCTTTGCATGAGGTGGCCAAAGTACTGGAGTTTCAGCTTTAGCATCATTCCTTCCAAAGAAATCCTAGGGTTGATCTTCTTCAGAATGGACTGGTTGGATCTCCTTGCAGTCCAAGGGACTCTCAAGAGTCTTCTCCAACACCACAGTTCAAAAGCATCAGTTCTTTGGTGCTCAGCCTTCTTCACAGTCCAACTCTCACATCCATACATGACCACAGGAAAAACCATAGCCTTGACTAGATGGACCTTTGTTAGCAAAGTAATGTCTCTGCTTTTGAATATGCTATCTAGGTTGGTCAAAACTTTGCTTCCAAGGAGTAAGTGCCTTTTAATTTCATGGCTGCAGTCACCATCTGCAGTGATTTTGGAGCCCCCAAAAATAAAGTCTGACACTGTTTCCACTGTTTCCCCATCTATTTCCCATGAAGTGATGGGACCAGATGCTATGATCTTAGCTTTCTGAATGTTGAGCTTTAAGCCAACGTTTTCACTCTCCTCTTTCACTTTCATCAAGAGGCTTTTTAGTTCCTCTTCACTTTCTGCCATAAGGGTGGTGTCATCTGCATATCTGCATATTGGTATTTCTCCTGGCAATCTTGATTCCAGCTTGTGCTTCTTCCAGCCCGGTGTTTCTCATGATGTACTCTGCATATTTATAACTTATTATAAAGCCTAGCAAAGAGTGCATTTGTGGAAGGCCTTTTTAAAAATACACAATGAAGTAACAAGACTAGGGCTTAAGGATAAATTGGCAGATGGTAAATTGAGGATTTTGAAATAATTAATTTTTATTTATGCTCCCCCATTAGAGTCAAAGAACTGTGAGACCAGATCTCTGGGCCTATTTATTTACCATTATATCCTCAAAGACCAGAATATATATCTATATATTCAAAAACTAGGCTGGTACACGGAGAAGGCAATGGCACCCCACTCCAGTGTTCTTGCCTGGAGAATCCCAGGGATGGGGGAGCCTGGTGGGCTGCTGTCTCTGAGGTCAAGCAGAGTCAGACACGACTGAAGTGACTTAGCAGCAGCAGCAGCAGCAGCAGCAGGCTGGTACAAAGTAGTAACTCATTAACTATTTGTTTTCAGTATATCATATTGTCGTATGAGACTGTCAAACTCCATACTTTGCACAATCGGTAACATCATTTCCAGTTACCGTTATTTATTGGATTGAATGCACAGTTCATATTTGCATAGATAGCTTTAGCATTGTTTGGTTAATGAGCAGAGAGCTAAACTAGTGTGGAGGGTATCTGAAGTCTCCTGTAAGCCACCCAATTTTTGCTTTAGTTTTTCCCTGTTAGAACCTAGGTAAGCATTATGTCTCCTGAGCACTGTTTTTCACTTATACAAACACTACAGTCATAGTTTTCTGCTAGCTGTACCATAAGCATCTTGAAAGGAATAATTGGATGTTTAAATGATAAAAGTGTTTAGTGTTTCTCATGTATAAATAGAAACCTATACTTTTATCATTAATTTTAGTATGAAATTGAATCATCTTCATCAATACAAATTACTTTCATTACTATATTTTATAGCCCTTTAATGAGAAGGATTGTTATTAGATGATAAAAGCAACTTGGATCAGTGAGTGAAATGCTAAAATTATGGAACAGCTTAATTAAAGGGTACTTAAGTTAGTGAGGGAAGAATGTATTGTAGAATTTCAAAGAATTTAACTGGAGGGGGCCTATGTGAGTTATTTTCTTACTAGAATGCTGCATACTGCTGCTACTGCTAAGTCACTTCAGTTGTGTCTGACTCTGTGCGACCCCACAGACGACAGCCCACCAGGCTACCCTGTCCCAGGGAGTCTCCAGGCAAGAACACTGGAGTGGGTTGCCATTTCCTTCTCCAATGCATGAAAGTGAAAAGTGAAAGTGAAGTCACTCAGTTGTGTCCGCCCCTCAGCCACCCCATAGACTGCAGCCTACCAGGCTCTTTTATCCATGGGATTTTCCAGGCAAGAGTACTGGAGTGGGGTGCCACTGCCTTCTCGGAGAATGCTGCATATCCACTGTGTAAAGTGCCTTGTGAATGGAAGATGCATGTGTGTAGAATGTAGTGCTGGATGAAAAATACTAAAATTGAAAATAACAGTCTAACACTTTAATGAATTAGTCCATTGCTATGGTATCACCTACAATTTATTCTAGTGCTTAGAGATCAGATGACATTATGACAGTATTTCTTTCTTTATAGACTTCAAATATAAACGTCCTTTGCTTTCATCAGTAAGTTCTTCAGAATTTCGCATCTTTGCATTTGGTTATTTTAGCAAACACAGCATTTTTATTGTGTTTAAAAGCATGCATTCACATGTTCATATTTAGAGCTATCTGACCATGCCTCATTGGGTACTGCAAGTTTCTTCTTTCCATTTCACCCATTCCCCTTCTCTTACAGCAAATGTATTGATTGTTTTGTTCCTAATACAACTTTAGTGGGAAATGATCCACTTTATTCTGATCACAGTTTGTTAATGGTATCTTTTTAAACTTTTAATGTAACTTTTAAAAGGCTGACCAAACTTTGTGAGTTCACATTTATAAATCTCTTACCTTTGAAATCCTGCTTCTTTCCGATTACACATGATATGCATTATAACCCACTATTTCAATTCCTGCCTTTCTCCTGGCAGAACACTCACCTGAGAGACAGCGGAGGCTCTTGTTTAGATTTCCCAGAGGTGTTTCAAGGTTGTGCCTGGCAGCTGACTAATCAGTAGGTTGGTTGCCCAAGATAAGATTCTCCAGGCTATTATATTTGGAGAAGGCAATGACACCCCACTCCAGTACTCTTGCCTGAAAAATCCCATGGATAAAAGAGCCTGGTAGGCTGCAGTTCATGGCGTCGCTAAGAGTCGGACACGACTGAGCGACTTCACTTTCACTCTTCACTTTCATGCATTGGAGAAGGAAATGGCAACCCACTCCAGTGTTCTTGCCTGGAGAATCCCAGGGATGGGGGAACCTGGTGGGCTTCCATCTATGAGGTCCCACAGAGTCGGACATGACTGAAGCGACCTAGCAGGCTATTATATTGGAGTGGGTAGCCATTCCCTTCTCCAAGGGGTCTTCCCAAGCAAGAGATCGAACCCAAGTCTCCTACATTGCAAGCATATTCCTTACCATCTGAGCCACCGGGGTAGCCCAAGGATACTGGAGTGGGTAGCCTATCCCTTCTCCAGTGGATCTTCCTGACCCAGTAATTGAACTGGTGTCTCCTGCATTGCAGGCGGATTCTTTACCAGCTGAGCTACCAGGCAGGCACTACAGTAAGAACAGTTCTGTGTTGAAAACACCAGTTTCCTACCAAACTCATTCACATTGACTTCTTGGAGAAGTACTTCTTGGGGCATATTAAAAGAAAACTTTGTACAACTTTGATTTTATTGTCTCTTTGATCTTACCAGATACTTGTACTATAGAATAAAGTGTCTAATTATAAAATTATAGAGTGTAGAATAGTGTGGATATATATATGAAGGATGAAGGAGAAAAAGTAAATTATTTTAAATTCCACCACCATACCCACTTCACTAATGTCTTAAAGTATGTTCTCCTAATCTTTTCCACAAGATGTTGTTATATTCTACATAAATTACACTTCCTTCTGTTTCACTATTACCTTATTAAGAATTTATTTTCACATATTATCAAATATTCTTCAAAAGCAGCATTTTGAATGTCTTTGTAATATTCATAAGTAATTATACACTTCATCATTTCTAATTCTAATTTTCTACTAAGCAATTTGAAATGGTCTGCATTTCTTTTCTTTTTTGTGTGATAAATCTTTTCTAATTGTAAATAGAGCTTAACTTTCACATTGTTTACATAAATCTTCATGAAAATTTCTAATTATTTCCTTATAGTGGATTCCTAAAAGGAAAATTACTGGATCCTTGAATATGATTGTTTTTAGACATAGCAAAATATTTTTCATTGATGCTATTGCCAAATAGATTGTTACCCTTTGGTCATTCTTCAATAATTTGATAGACAGTGGAGTATAATTAAACACCTTCATGTTTATTTACATTTCTTTGATTGCCACTGAAGTTGCATTTTAATGTATATTTACTCTTGTTATACCTCACTTATTAGAAGTAGAAATCTCTAATTCTATGGAGAGTGTAGGTGATGTTTGATAATGGAACCACATGGATCACAGGGTCATGATTTAGATAATGACTTTGAGAGTCTCAGTTTTCAAATGAATTAAGATAGCATTCTCTGAAAAAAATGAAGGTAAGGTACTGAAAAGTATGATACACTGACTGAGTTCTAATTTGGACTTGATCTAGCTTTTGAACTTGCCATCAAACCCCTGTGGGCTTCAGTTTCTTTGAAAAATAGAAAATTTCCCTAAGTAATTTTTTTTCCATTATAGTTCTCAATATCAAAATTCTGATGACTGTAGAAATACTCATCAGAATCAAAGTTACTGTTCATAAATAATTTTCTGGCAATATTAAAAGTTCAACATTTCCTTTCTGAAATGGCTTCCAAGATTGGATTAAAAGGGTTTAATTTAAGCATTTATGGCAATGAATCCATTATATAGTAGAGTTGTAGATAGCTTTCATATGATTTTAAGTTCTTATTTTGGAGATTTACCCACTTCTTTCAATGTATACATTTTAATATCTTGCAATAATAATAATAATAAGTTGCATCCCATCATTCTCACTTTCTTTAAATCCTTAGGTTTGAGGGGAAACCCAGAGGTCAGGAGATTGTGGCCATTCAGACTAGGGATTAGGTTGAGGACACTCTTAGAAGCATGGTTGGTTGCTCAGGTGAGACCACCATTAATTGGTTTGTGTTCACAAGTTTGTTCATTTTGGAGCAAGAGCACTTCTGATTGGCCCTTAAAAGGGAGGGGTTGATGTTGGTTGGCCTGGGAAAGCATGATCAAGACTCTGTAGGCAGGTAATTGTTAATTGATTAAATGAGACTGAAACTTGTATTGGTAGCTATTTGTTGCTATAGCTACAGAACAAGCAGTTTCCTCCTCCATTTCATTTTCAGTTTATTAATCTTTCTGCCCTCAAGGCTTAGGACAGGATCTTGTATACCGGCATCTGCAAAGACTGTGGAGTAAATGAATTGAAATTGAATACAGTTATTTTGGATCTTAGAATTTCTATCACACATTCCCTTGTTTTCATAACACAGCCTATTTTAGTTTCATAACACCTCCTGTCTGGATCGGGTCTCAGCCTTCTACTTGATGCTATTTTTTTCCCTCCTTCTTTCTATTCTGTACTTAATGGTTTTACTTTACAAAAAATGCAATGATGTCACAATCTGGATCAGAAGTAGTTAGTTACTCTCCAACCTATTGAACTAAGGCCAAGTTGACTACTTTGCTTTGATGATCCCTTAGTGTTTTACATACAAGCTTCCCATTTTGTCCTATTAAGTTCAATTACATGGCTAAGACACTCAAAGTCACTCTTCCTGGGGCCTGTCTAATGTGTCCCTGTACTCAGTCACACAGTCATGTCTGACTCTTTGCAACCCTTTGGATGGTGACCTGCCAGGCTCCTCGGTCCATGGGAGTCTTTAGGCAAGAATACTGGAGTGGGTTGCTGTGTCCTACTCCAGGGGATCTTCCCAACCCAGGGGTCAAACCCACGTCTCCTGTGTCTCCTGCATTACAGGTGGATTCTTTACCCACTGGGCCCCTAGGGAAGCCCAATCTGTTTCTACTTCAGCACTTTTGCTCATGCTTTTCTACATTGGAGGAATACATTCTACAGTGGGGGAATACGTTTGTTCCATTTCCAGCTAATTAAATCCTATGCAAATTTATTTCAGTTTTCTTTTCATAAAGAATTATCTGATCTTCCAGTAAGGTATGAGTCTTCCTTTTTCTGGACTTATTAAAGCACTGGTTGTGCCAATAAGTGGAACACATTTTAAATTATCTTTAGCTTTGTACTGTAATATACTTTTCTTCTTATTTTATCATTCCAAATTGTAAGCAGCATTCAAAGATTCTAACCTCCTGGATAATCCATTAAAATATTTAAAGTATAATACATTTTTGGTAAATATTTTTGGAAGGAATCCAACTGATTTTAGAATATCTGAATCCCTTTCTATAAAAGAAAGAAACACTGAATTCTAGCTACTGGTGCAACTGAATCCTGTATAGCTTCAGAGGTAGGATGATGATAAATTGGGGCAAAAATATCAATAGTTTGGTCAAATTGTGATTGTAGTAATTAATATTTATGAAAATTCACACTCATCCAAAAGATGTTTTATGTAGATAACATGTGCTGCAATTTTTGACATTTGCTTGGAGCAATAGAAATACTGCTTGATCTATTTTTAGCTTTATTTCTTGTGATCATAGTGTGTATTTTGAGGCCACTTATACACATTCACATATCTAATATAGCAGTAAATAGACATGGACCTTTTTATTTACATAGACAGCCTTTTAAAATTCAGTGCCTTTCTCACAGCATGGTTTTATTTAATGCACTAAAAAATAAACTGAATTCTCAATTTTGCTCATTAAAGATAAACTTGACTAGTTACTAGTGAGAAGCAAGAAAACATTCTAGAGTTTCAGAAACATATGGTGTAGAGTATAATATCTACCATATAATGAACACTTGAAAAACAATTATGAAATGAAAGGGAGATTGTAGAATTTCAAAGCTAAGGTGCTAAGATTTTTTTTTTTTAGAAAGGCAGAATTTATACGCAAAGTATTCTCTAGTTCTTTGTGTGTGTGTAAGAGAGTTTTATTAAAGTGTAAAAGGGATAGAGAAAGCTTCTGACACAGACATCATAAGGGAGCAGAAAGAGTAGCCCCTTGCTAGTGTTAGCAATGGAGTTATATACCTTTTAATTAGTTATTACAATGAATCAAAAAATGTCTCAAGTTTGTGAAAATTTTACCAGACCCACTCCCACAATTTACATGTTAGGATAACAAGATTAGAATTTAACAATAGAAAGATCCTACCAGACCCACTCCCATGATATACATTCTAAGATACCAGGATTAGTCAGAAGGTTTTCAGGAAGGAGAAACTCTCCTCCAGCCAGATACATTATTGTATAATCCCTAGTACAGAGTTTAAACTGAATTGTGTAATTGACTAAGACTAGCTCAGATGGTATCTCTAGTTCTTTCCTAAAAAATATTTGTAAAAAAATTATCTTCACCATCCATTGACTAATAATTAAATTATAATAGGGAGCAGAGACCATGTATTATATAGCTTTGTACTTCTGAAGTGTTAGTCACTTTGTCATGTCTGACTCTTTGTGACCCAATGGACTGTGGCCCATCAGGCTCCTCTGTCCATGGAATTCTCCAGGCAAGAATATTGGAGTGGGTTGCCATTTCTTTCTCTAGGGGAACCTACCAACCTAGGGATCGAACCCTGATCCCCTGCCTTATTAGCAGATTCTTTACCATCTAAGCCACCAGGGAAGCCCTTTGTACCTCTAAGCCTGATACATTTAAGCGTCCAATAAGTATCTTTTGAAAACAAGCAAGCAAAACAATGATGCTGAAGATAATACGAGAGTGCGTTTCTGTGTCATTTTTTATGACCCTGTTACTCTAAGTATGGCCTCAAGCCAACAGCTTCGGCATCACCTGGGAGCTTGTTGGAAATGCAGGGCCTCAGGCTCCCCCTGTGACCTACTGAATCTGAGTTTTAAAAAGATCCCCAGGTGATTCATATGCACATTAAAAATTAAGAAGTACTGTGTTATACTATGGATAGAAGCAGGCCAAGGAACATTAGCTAGCTTTTCCCTCCTCCTTAACTCCTTTTAAAAATACTTTAAAAATAGGTGTTCTGGTTAATCATGTTCCTGTAACTTGTGGAGGAATTTGACTGAGTGACCTGATCAACCTCTTTTTATGCTTTTGGACTTGAAATTTGACTTTTGGCTTTTTAACTTATAATCAGAACACCTGATCAGAATATACATATTTAACTTAAAACAGATCCTTTCATGCTAGCTGAGCTAGGATAAATTTATGGCAAGAGAAATGCCTGGCACATTGCTGCTAAATTGTCCTGGCCTCCTGCCAGGATTTATGTTTTAACACTTCTGGGATTAATGATACACTTCACATAAAGGATTATTTTTACATTTTGGTTCCCTGGAATGAGCACAGCGGGTAAATTGTAATGCCAAGTAGCAAAAGAAGCTTTTGAAGGAGCTGCCACTTATTGTATGTGTTATTATGAATTATTATTGACTTTAAATGCTGGGTTTCTTTCATTCCCTAGATGTGCAAAGGACATAATGTCAGATCAACTTTATGTGAAGGACTTTTAAATTTATCTCTAATATCTGAGAGGGAAAGCGACATCTGACTTTAACAGATGTACCATAATGTAAACAAATAATTTTAATATACTTAAGGAATATTACAAATCATTGTGCATATGGTATATAGTTGTTTTATTTTATTTTGATTGTAGAAATACATGGCTCATTTCAACACAGAGACATTATTTTGCTCTTTACATGCTTAATCACCAGCAAAAATTTGATTAGGAGGTACGAGCTTTCTTTACTGGAAGCCAGGGCATTAAGCTCTTTGGTATAATTGTTTAATTACCAATACACCATTTTAATTGACATGCTGTTATAACTTTCCATGGTAAGGAAGACACAGTGTTTTCTTTTTGTTTCTTATCTAATGAAAACCACTCTCTCAGATGGGCTGGTTTGGCAATTTGACCTCAGAAAAAGTATTGCGGAATGAAGTTTTTATGTGAACAAGAAAAAGAAATTAACTTTAGTGTGCATCTCATTGGTCTGCCAAATTGGAAGTACATTTTAAGCCTGCTTATCATGTTCTAATTAGTCTCTGGAGGACATTCATGGACAATCGAGTGCTCATTAATCCATCTTCTTCCTGTAACATTGATTTGTTCATCCCCTTTTAGAGACTCAGACATAGAAACCCAAAATTGATATGTGGTGTTAATATGCTTACAGATGTTGCCACCACTTATCCAGATAAGAAGTCCATCTTAATGTACGTCACATCTCTCTTCCAAGTTTTGCCTCAACAAGTGAGCCTCGAAGCCATCCAGGAGGTGGAAATGTTGCCAAGGCCATCAAAAGTTACGAGAGAAGAACATTTTCAACTACATCATCAAATGCACTACTCTCAACAGGTAAAGGATGGAAAAGATAGCTAATAGTCATGATATTTCCTGTTTGATATGGAATTTTAGTTATAATATACATCTATATTATCTGTGGATAGATACACATATGTGTATATATGTAGCATTGTATGTATGTGTGTGTATATATATATTTTCACACATGCATGTATGTGCAAAAGTATATATACAGCTTGGCTTAGAGAGTGTGTGTGTGTGTGTCTTTGGAGAGAGAAAATGAAAGAGAGGACTCTGTGAACCTAAATTTTACCTGATATCATGAACTATAATGTTGTTTTCAAGACACATTTTTAAAATGCTCTGCTATTGGTAAGTACCATTTTATATGAATTTAGTACACAGAATAGGTTGTATTTCCATTGTGTAAAATGACATAAGATAAAAGATAGAGTCATATACATATTAAACTTTCCATCAGCTAGAGCACAAAGCAGGGAACTAGACCAAGAGCAAAGGCAAGTACTCTATTTAATAATAATGTCTTACTTTTAGTGGCAACTTGCTGATGTATTAACAAATTTTGAATGCTCAAAGTAACATTTTTGGTAAGATGAAATTAGTTTAAAGTAATTTAAGTAAAATTTAAATGAGAATACATATGTAAAGACGTCTATGATATTATTGCATAGAATCCAGTGGGATTCTTCTGGGATTCTTCTATTACATGTCTTGTTCTTCTTCCCAAGAAGAATATTTAAGGTGTTTTGTTTTGTTGTTTTTTTTTAAATTATTTGACACAACGATGAAAAAGCCTTTAGTGAAATTTCTGCTGAAGGCGTGGAAAGCTCTCAGGCCTCATTTTCTCACTCTACTGAGCTAATTCTATATTTAGCTTATGAAAGCTCCAGTCCTTTCCAGGGTATTGACATGATGAATTCTGGTTTTGTTTACTTTGGGTTCAGAGAAAATTGCTTTGGGATGCTTGTTTTCACCAGATGGCAGGGCTGCATCCTGTACTCGTGCTGAAGGTGTGTCAGTATGGAATCTTTATGATGAAACCCCATCCTCCTCTCTTCCCCGACTACCTGCTTTCCGACATGACACTGAACACATCGCAGTGCTTGGAGTGTACCAGTTTCGAATATCACTTATATATGTTTAGGATTGCATTTTTCAGCTCACTGTTTCCATTTGATGTTTGTTTTTCTAGGGTGTTGGAAAGCAGTTCCTTTCAGGGTTACTTACGTTGTCTCCTCCTCCTCCTCTCTGTCTTCCTTCCCCAAACCCTTCTGCAGATCACTGTCAGTCTAGCACAGGGCTATGAACGAACTCCTTCCTCTCCTCAGCCTCGCTTCAAGAGCTATGCCTACACACAGGCTGCTTATGTCTCCACCTCTGACCCCACACGGAGCCCATTTCCTTCACAGGTCTGTCAACATTTACTCTCTGTTCTCCAAACCAAAGAACTTCTTCCTCCGTGATAACCTAACATGGTTTTTGTGTGTCTGTTTGAATTTTGCAGTGCTTTTTTTTTTCTTTCCCCCTTCTTCATCTAGAGTCATTTCATGGTTCTCAGTTGTATTAGATACTTGACACGATGCTGTTTTTGCTGTTGAGAACTCTCTAGGTTTAACCATACGTTCATTCTTCATGACTGACGATTCTCAAAATAGTGATATGTACTCTCATTATATAATTACTTGTAAGATCAGCTTTTATGAAGGTTATAATGGTTATAGCAAATCATGAAGCTCATTAAAGAGAGCTCATTTAATAGAATGAGAAAATGCATATAATTTGCTAGTCACATTACTTGGGTAGGTTTTTCTAGATATCTGATTCCTAAGGGAAACGTATTCTCTATATAGACACCCTTATTATATAATTCACTCTCTCTATATATGTATTTGTATTCTGTTTAAGAAAAATATAACTGGAAGCTTCTTGATATATTTTAATTTGGCTAATTTAAACTTGATAGCAGGCTCTGTCGTATTTATACAAGAAAGTCATACTGAAAACAGGTCAGATTCTGTACATCATTCAATATTTTCCATGTAACAAATCTTCTCTGGAGTTTTCCTTCATTATTGCAATGTTGTAGAAAACCAAAAAATACAAGAAGCTATAGCCTCTACATGTTAGAGCATGGAAATGAAGTGTGCTAGAATTGCTGGATTTGATAAAACTTCTTTTTAAGAGAAAATAGCATATATTTTGCTTAGAAGAACAACTTGAAAAGTTCTTGCAGAAGTGACTTTTGTAAATACAGCACTGTGAATGGGGATTTAGAAATCATTGTCTTGATCTCATTGGAGACTCATCAGTTTTGTTAAGATAGTGGTTGTATTTAATTTGTGATTTATTTGGAGCAGTTAATTGATGCGTGAGGTTGAAAGTTTTTTAACACCAAAAGATTTCCCCAAGGGAACATATTTCAGGGCATCCCAATGCCCTTTACCCTTGGCTAGTTTTCTTGCCAAGTTGAACAAAGGAGATGAGTGAGAGTGTTTATATGACTCCGCCTCATCTTCAATTAGATTCTCACCCACATTTTCACAGAGGTTAATTGTATATTCTTGAACAAAATAACTTCATCAGTTTCTTCATTATCAGTAAATAAAAAGAATTCTGCCACACATTACTGAGTGTTAACTATATGCTATGTGTATACATCATATGAACTAGCAAAATCCTTATAATGACTCTTAGAGTTGAGAGGTACTCTTTTTTTATCTCCATTTGAAGTACATCTACCCTTCCTTTCTTCTCTTCTCGCACCCTCCTGACTCTCCCTGACTCTTTAAGCTTTTTTTTTTCTTAATCACCATACTCCAAAAGAAAATCCCAAGCCTTAAAAAACAGGTGTCGTTCCTCCTAAAATAAAGAAGTGTAAGGCAAGACAAAGAGGAAAATATTTTCCCCCTTATTTTCAGTTTATTGGGCTGCCTTTTCCAGCAGATTTTCTCCAGTGCCTACTCTGGCAGCATATTTTTACCTCATTACCATCTCATTAAGGCATTGCTCAGGTATGACTCCTTAATGAAGTAATTATAAATGGACTTAGTTTTGCTAGATGGTATTTGTTCACTTTCCCTTTGTCTAAATATTACAAAACATGTACTATATCATAAAATATTCAACAGTCCACTTATCTGTTTTAATTTAACAGAAGCCACTGAAATAAACCTATTGTTATCCTTTAGAAAAGAAGAAACATGAATCAATTGAGGAATGATATATTCTGCCTATTTCTGAAGGAACCACAGCAGAAAATGGTGCTACATGTAGTTAGGTTTGAGAAGTTTGTGTATTATTTACTGAGAATATTTTTCTGAAGAGTTTCTCAGAGGGGCCGAGCCTGTACTGCCTCTTACAGGTTGTATCTTCAAATGACAGGCCAGATTGGATTCTGTCAGAGGATTTCATTCAAATGTTTACCTGGTGGTCTATAAGGAAGGATTAAGTTTTTTGTAATGGAAGAGAGAGCCATGTGGTGACTGTTCTCTATGGGAAACATAAAATTCCTAAATTAAGTTTCCAATATCTTAGAAACATTAATTATCCCCTTCTGTCCCAACTTAGAAAATCTGATTGATAGTCATTGCAGTTTGTGAATGTATTTAGGTGAAGCAGTCTGACCTGTCTCAGGATTTCTGCCTATAAATCAGTTTTTCTCATAATTTACTGAGAAGGAATAGGATCTGATGTGAACCCCAACTTTACCTTCATTGTTTCACTTAACTACCACCCACTCTTGAGTGGAGGACATCGTTTTTCCAGTTACACTGAATTTCTATTTTTATGACTTTGATCATACCTCTCATTCTACTCCTAATCTAATATCCAAAATCCCCAATATCCTTTTTCGCTTTCCATTCCTCTCTTTTTCCAGGTACCTCACACTGGCCAAAACTCCTGTAGGTGTACACCTCCTATCTCCAGACACACCACTCCATTTTATCTTGTGAATGTGCTATTTTATGACCCTTTCACTAATCATTTTTTGTAGTCTATGCTTTATATATTCATTTGTTTATTCAACAAATAATTATACTTCATCACCAAATCCAGTATCTTTTTATCACCTCTCAGGTTTTGTACTGGCATTGTAATACTTTTCTTATCGCCTCTAGACTTAACAGCTTCTTCTTCTTCTCTAAATGTCCTGTGTCTCTTTCCTTATGTGGCTTTTACTCCATTTTCAACTCCCTTAGCATAAGTGTCTGGTGTGAGATCCTTTGACCTTCTTTTTTGTATACAATGTCTCTTGTCAGTATGATTTACTCTCTTGACTTGAAGTTCTCTGCCCCTATGATCATTGTATCTGTGTCTTCACTGCTTCTAATCTCTCTTGATCTACAGCCTCATTTCCAACTCATTTTCAACTCTTTGATATGTATCTATGTCTTGATGTCCACTGATTTCTCAAACCTCTGATAACCTGAAGTGGACCTTGTTTCATTGCTCACAAAACTGCTTATTGTCCTTTTGGTTATGTAAATGAAGATGTTATTCAGCAGTTCTTGAGACTTAAATATGTGACATACTCTTTTGTCTGTAGTGATCTGATATTCAGTAAGGAGACATGTATTGTCAATTCTTTCTTCACGTATTTCTTCACTAAGTTATGTCCCCTCAGTATTCCCCTCGGTATAAGTGCCCTCTGATTCAGGCTCTCACGGCATGTCTTCTAGATTACAGAAATAGCTTTGCAATCAATATCACTCTTTTTAGATTAGTCCCCTCTAAATCAGATTAGATTTTCTTATTAACAGCTTTAATAATGCAATTCACAAAACTTTCTTCACTTCCTTTTGCCTCTCTGACAATTCCATTCTCCCAAATTTCATCAATAAATTCCATGATCTATTAACAATTTATATTTTCATGCTTGTTTCACACTAATCTATTTTATGTTTTCTTTACTCCAACCAAATGAATTCACTTTTCT
>SJYA01003483.1:1556054-1567368 GCA_006410615.1 Neotragus moschatus
GAACTGGACATGGAACAACAGACTGATTCCACATAGGAAAAGGAGTATGTCAAGGCTGTATATTGTCACTCTGCTTATTTAACTTCTATGCAGAGTACATCATGAGAAACACTGGATTGGAAGAAGCACAAGCTGGAATCAAGATTGCTGGGAGAAATATCAATAACCTCAGATATGCAGATGACACCACCCTTACGCAGAAAGTGAAGAGGAGCTAAAAAGCCTCTTGATGAAAGTAAAAGAGGAGAGTGAAAAAGTTGGCTTAAAGCTCAATATTCAGAAAACAAAGATCATGGCATCTGGTCCCATCACTTCATGGGAAATAGATGGGGAAACAGTGGAAACAGTGTCAGACTTTATTTTGGGGGGCTCCAAAATCACTGCAGATGGTGATTGCAGCCATGAAATTAAAAGACACTTAATCCTTGGAAGAGAAGTTTTGAGCAACCTAGATAGCATATTCAAAAGCAGAGACATTACTTTGCCGACTAAGGTCCGTCTAGTCAAGGCTATGGTTTTTCCTGTGGTCATGTATGGATGTGAGAGTTGGACTGTGAAGAAGGCTAAGCACTGAAGAATTGATGCTTTTGAACTATGGTGTTGGAGAAGACTCTTGAGAGTCCCTTGGACTGCAAGGAGATCCAACTACTCCATTCTAAAAGAGATCAGCCCTGGGATTTCTTTGGAAGGAATGATGCTAAAGCTGAAACTCCAGTACTTTGGCCACCTCATGGGAAGAGTTGACTCATTGGAAAAGAGTTTGATGCTGGGAGGGATTTAGGGACAGGAGGAGAAGGGGACAACAGAGGATGAGATGGCTGGATGGCATCACTGACTCGATGGACATGAGTCTGAGTGAACTCAGGATTTGGTGATGGACAGGGAGGCCTGGCGTGCTGGGATTCATGGAGTCGCAAAGAGTTGGACACGACTGAGCGACTGAACTAAGTTACAGTTCTGTCGTTTTTGCCATACAGCAACATGAATCAGTCCCGGATGTACATGTGTCCCCCCATCCTGAACACCCCTGCCACCTCCCTCCCCACCCACTCTGGGTTGTCCCAGAGCACCAGCTTTGAGTGACATGCTTCATGCATGACCTTGCACTGGTCATCTTTTTTACATATGATAATATACATGTTTCAATGCTATTCTCTCAAATCGTCCCACCCTTGACTTCTCCCACATAGTTCAAAAGTCTGTTCTTTACGTATGTGTCTCTTTTGCTGTCTTGCATAGGGTCATCATTACTGTCTTCCTAAATTCCATATATATGTGTTAATATACTGTATTGGTGTTTCTTTTTTTATATGCAGTTAATATACTGTATTGGTGTATTGAAACAGAAAAACCAGTTTCATCCACCTCATTAGAATGGACTCAAATGTGTTCTTTTTTACAACTGAGTAATATATTGTGTATATGTTCCACAATTTTCTTATCCATTCATCTGCTGATAGACATCTGGGTTGCTTCCATGTCCTGGCTGTTGTGAACAGTTCTGCAGTGAACATTAGGGTACATGTGTCTCTTTCAATTCTGGTTTTCCTGGTGTGTGTGTGCACAGCAGTGGGATTGCTGGGTCATATGGCAGTTCTGTTTCCAGTTTTTTAATGAACCTCTACACTGTTCTCCATAATGGTTGTACTAGTTTGATTCCCACCAACAGTGTAAGAGGGTTCCATTTTATCTACACCCTCTCCGGCATTTATTGTTTGTAAACTTTTTGATGTCAGCCATTCTGACTGGCAGGAGATGGTACTTCATTGTGGTTTTGATTTGCATTTCTCTGATAATGAGTGATGTTAAGCATCTTTTCATGTATTTGTTAGTCATCTGTATGTCTTCTTTGGAGAAATGTCTGTTTAGTTCTTTGGCCCATTTTTTGATGGGGTAGTTTATTTTTCCAGAATTGAGCTTCAGGAGTTGCTTGCATATTTTTGAGATTCTTTGTCAGTTGTTTTGCTTGCTATTATTTTCTCCCATTCTAAAGGTGACCTTTTCACCTTGCTTATAGTTTCCTTCATTGTGCAAAAGATTTTAAGTTTAATTGGGTCCCATTTGTTTATTTTTGCTTTTAATTCCATTACTCTGGGATGTGGTTCATAGAGGATCCTGCTGTGATTTATGTCAGAGAGTTTCCTGCCTATGTTTTCCTCTAAGAGTTTTATGGTTTCTAGTCTTACATTTATATCTTTGATCCATTTTGAGCTTATTTTTGTGTATGGTGTTATAAAGTGTTCTAGTTTTATTCTTTTACAGGTGGTTGACCAGGTTTCCCAGCATCACTTGTTATAGAGATTGTCTTTTCTCCATTGTATATTTTTGCCTCCTTTGTCAAAGATAAGGTGTCCATAGGTGCATGGATTTATCTCTGGGCTTTCTATTTTGTTCCATTGATCTATATTTCTGTCTTTGTGCCAGTACCATACTGTCTTGATGACTGTAGCTTTATAGTAGAGCCTGAAGTCAGGCAGGTTGATTCCTCCAGTTCCATTCTTCTTTCTCAAGATTGCTTTGGCTATTTGAGGTTTCTTTGTGTTTCCCTACAAATTGTGAAGTTATTTGTTCTAGTTCTCTGAAAAATACCATTGGTAGCTTGATAGGGATTGCATTGAATATATAGATTGCTTTGGGTAGTATATTCATTTTCACTATAATGATTCTTCCAATCCACGAACATGGTATATTTCTCCACCTATTTGTGTCATCTTTGATTTCTTCCACTAGTGTTTTATAGTTTTCTAAATATAGGTCTTTCGTTTCTTTAGGTAAATTTATTCCTAAGTATTTTATTCTTTTCTTTGTAATAGTGAATGAGATGGTTTCCTTAATTTCTCTGTTTTCTCATTGTTACTGTACCAGAATGCAACAGATTTCTGTGAACTAATTTTATATCCTACAACTTTACTATATTCACTGATTAGCTCTAGTAATTTTCTGGTGGTGTCCTTAGGGTTTTCTATGTAGAGGATCATATCATCTGTAAACAGTTTACTTCTTTTCCAATCCAGATGAAGCTACTCTTAACTGATTATGAATCTATATATTAGTTTCCTCTGTGACTGTCATGAATAATAACAAATTTAGTGGTTTAAAACAGCACAAATTTATGGGGCTTCCTTGGTGGCTCAGTTGATACAGAATCTGCCTGCAATGAAGGAGACACAGGTTTGATCCCTGTGTTGGGAAGATATCCTGGAGAAGAGAATGGAAACCACTTACAGTATTCTAGACTGAAGAATCCCATGGACAGATGAGCTTGGTGGGCTACAGTCCATGAGGTCACAAAGAGTTAGACATGACTGAGTGACTAAGCAGGCAGACACACACGCATTATCTTACAGTGTAGAAGTTCATCCTGGGTCTCACTGGGCTAAAAAAGCTGTCAGTGGAACTGCCTTCCTTCTGCAGGCTCTAAGGGACATACCATATCCTTGTCTTTTCCAGTTTTTAAAGGCTCCTCACCTTCCCTGGTCCATGGCCCCTTCCATCTTCAAAGATAACAAGGGCAAGTTGAGTCTTTACTCTTATCACATAATTTTGACCTACTCTTCTGCCTCTCTATCCTACTTTATAGGACTCCTGAATGCATGGGGCCCACCTGGATTATATAGGGACCTATCTTAAGGCTAGCTGATCAGCAAACAGTTTCATCTGCAACCTTAATTCTTCATTGCCATGTATTGTAACACATCCACATGTTCTAGGGATTAGGACATGGACATCTTTGAGGGAGTGTTTCTCTGGCTGCTGCTGTCTAATACCTTGGGATACCAACCTTAGAAGGGCATCCATTACCCACAAGCTAACAATAGGATTGGTATTGCATGGCTCTTCCAAGGTACCCTGAGGTCTCAAGTGGTTTCCTTCTTCCTTTATTGATTGCACATGAGCCTCATCCTTCTGGAAGCATTGTTGAAACTACCATTATGCTGGAAGCAATATGGTAGGAAAAAAAAGAAAGAAGGATATACCTATGTTTCTGCCTATAAAGACAGATCTTTGTGTTCCTTGCATAACTTAGGGCACAGATGCCCACATTGATTTAATAAACACTTTGAGTTCCCCCAAACAATGTCTTCTGCTCTCTAATAAGCTCACAAAGTAAAGGAATCAGTCTTTGGAAAGTCACCCATGGCAAGCATGCGTGCATGCTAAGTCACTTCAGTTGTGTCCAACTCTTTGTGACCTCATGGACTGTAGCCCACCAGGCCCCTCTTTCCATAGGATTCTCCAGGCGAGAAAACTGGGGTGGGTTTGCCACCCCTCCTCCTGGGGAATTGAACCCATATCTCTTATGTCTCCTGCATTGGCAGGCAGCTTCTTTACCACTACCACAACCTGGGAAGCCCATATTTTACCTATATTCTTATAATTTTATTTTAATAAAAAATAATTACATCCCTATGAATCTTGCCAGAGCAAAAAAGCACCTCTATTCTGTATCTAATATTTGCAGTTTTGGAAAGCCTTTTTAATACACATCTCATATCTTATTGGACTCATTTTAATATAGGAGAAATTTTAATGGAATGAAGGATTTGTGTAAGCAGTAACTGGCAGAACTTGGACTCAAAGCAGGTATCATCACTTCCAGTAGAGTTTTGAGGTTTTGCACTTTGAAACCTCCAGCCAGATCAGCCAGGGATCTCTTCCTTTTTCATAATCATTATTGTCAGTCTTATAATATTTATAAATGCTGGAAAGCATTTGGGAAGAAAGAGAAATCTTTCTCTTCCTCCTCTTTGCCTGATGAACAATAGCTGTCCACTTCCTGGCAGTCTGCCTGTCACCAATAGGACAGGTAAATAATTATTTGTCCATTTGTGAAATAAGCAGTTGAACATTTAAAGTAGAGATATTAACTGTAGAACATATAGAGACACTACAGAGAATCAACCTCTGTATTATAAAAATATGTAAAACATTGCAAAAGTAGTAATTATACATGAACAGTAAAGTTGGCTCTTCTAATAACAAAGGGGAAAATAGAAAAAAAATTTTTGTGGGTCTCTTCAAAATAATTAAAGTTAAAATTAAGAAAAAGAGTTACCTTTACATAGTTTTGATTTATCTTTATAAAGTATATGGTTAGGTAGAGAAAAAGTGGAAAATACTTTAGAACTAAAAATGACATTTAGATGCTCACAAACTAGAAGAAATAAAAAGTGACCAACATGCAAGGTGTGTTCATGCCCTCAATGTTTGTGTCTGTTTAGACACAATTCATGCTTCTCAGGGTGGTGGTGTGTATATGTGGTCATGGCAGCCCACTCCAGTACTCTTGCCTGGAAAATCCCATGGACAGAGGAGCCTGGTAGGCTGCAGTCCATGGGGTCGCAAAGAGTCGGACACGACTGAGCGACTTCACTTTACCATGACTGACTGAAACCAATCAAAAGTCAGCCATCCTAGAATCAGATAGTCTGATGGAATAGAATGATTCCTGAACCAAAGAAGGTTCACTTAGGAAGTAGAGAAGTAGTTCAGATAAAAATATGCATTTGATACTCCAAAAGCAGGGATGTGGTCAAAATGGAAATACATCTACCCACAGGAGCATCACTTCTTGAGAAGGAAAGTATTGAATGCTGGTTGAGTACAGAGGAGAGAGCCCAAAATCTGGCATCAGAGAGGCTTAGTGTTCCAGCTCTGCCACTTCCTAGCTGTGTGGTCTTCACAGAGTTTCTTGCCCTTTCTGGGCCACAGTTCCTCGTACCTGTCATGATATCATAGTTATCTCTAACTCATAGGAGGATTAAGTAAATTGAAGTGTATAAAGAACCTTCCAGAGTATAAGCACCATGTAGATTCTCAAAACTGGTGCCAGTATCATGATTACTCCCTTAAGCACATCAGGTGTTAAATGAAATTTTGTGGTTTGATCTGAGGATCCTATTAGATTTTTATCAGTTCTTCTATGGGAGGATAGAATCTAGGTTCCAAATTGATTCAAAAATAAACTTTTGAATCAAAACCGGTGTAGAGTTTGGCAATTTCCCAAGGTAATGTACAGAATTCTAAGGTAAAGGATGTACTTTCTAGTTCTAAGGTTGCTGAGAAATAGTCTTGGAACCATGCAAAGGGGAATATAGTATTGCTTCCTTCTAAAGCAGAAGAAGCACTTGTAGATGATTTTAGACCCAATGTTCCTGTCGGGAGGAGGTAGGGGCAGGGATCCTTCGTTCTGTCTCTGTCACTGGCCCCTCCCAACACGACGTGTCCCTCAGACTGAATGCAGATGGTGCAGAAGAGTTGGCAAACAGAGGGTGCAAAGCCAGCCAGTGGGGAGCTCTTCTTAGATTAAAAGCACTATTGATCTGCTTCGTAGAAGCTTTTATACTTTCTGATGTGACTGAGCAAGTGACCTAGAAAGAGAATTGTCAGGTTTGAGCTCGGCTCTAAAGATCGGTGCACTGAAAATTTCCAAGCAGAATTTTGAAACCAGAGGGAACATCAGAAAGAATATAGATAATAATATGACTTTGAACAGATACAGTCTTACCCTTCCATTTTTTTAATCTATAAAATAGAAAAAGGGAAAAATAAACCCACTTGCAAAATAGGAAAAGGGACAAAGAAACCCACCTGGCTAAGTTATACCATATGGACTGTTTTTTAGTTTTTCAGTTTCTGGTACACAAAATTCTTATATTTAGAGTCAGATTTTTGATCAGACATCCTAAAATTAAATATACAGATTTTTTAATTTTTTTAAATTTTATTATTAGAGTATAACTGCTTTACAATACTGTGTTAGTTTCTCCTGTTCAGCAAAGTGAATCAGCTATATGTACAGATTTTATTAATCTACTCAGTGATTATGTAGTTGAGCTGAGACTGTATACTAGAATTCTTCTAGTTCCTGAAAGTCTTTCTGAGAACAGCATGGAAATGCTTTCATGAAGCTTAATTTAAAAATGGTAAAGGAGACCAAAATATTTTTTTTAATCAAATGAAAATGACTCTAAGTCATTTTAGTCGCTGTGAAATGAAGAAATAAAAGCTGAATTTTTTAAAAATGGAACTCTTAGGGTTAAAGGAGTATTCTCTAGATGAAAGTATCAGTTGAACCTTCTCTTCAGCTGAGAAGTGGAAGGCAAGAGGAAGCCAATCTCCTTAAAACTCCAACTCTACTATTTTAATATCTCTCTGTGGGACTTGATATATCATTTTCTGTCTATGACTTGATTTTCTCATCTCTAAAATAGGGATGATTTCTGCTTTACATGGTGGCTAAAATACTTAGTATACTGTATGTACAAAAACAGCCTTCACTCACTCTTTTACACAATAGGCACTTCACAATTATTTAAGGAGGAAGAAATGTTTCTAATTTGACCTCTAATGGAGGTCAAATTCCCAACTTTCCTGAAATATTTATAAATTATGATTTAAACTTAAAAATAATCTAAATCCAAAAATGTACAATAAAATTCCTTTTTTTTTTTTTTTTTAACTTTTGGCAAAGATCACTGGACTTTCTGGGGAAGACGATAGTTTAACCATGTGCTGGAAACTGACTTTTCCCATCTCTCTTTTGATACCAGAGATAGCTCCAGGTGTAACTGTAGATGATTAAAAAAAAAAAAAAAAAAACTGGAGTAGAACAAGATTCTGCAAAACAAGAATGTCTGAAAGTTCCCATTTATTTCATATTCATTACATTTTGTGTGCCTAGTGACTTTACAAAGTTTGAAATAATTATTGGATGGAACCAAGCTAATCTGTTTATATAATAATTTTTTTTACAAAGGCAGATGGCTTATCTGGAATCATTAATAGATTTTTTTTTTCAGATCTCTGCATAAAGACTGGAGGTAGTATGGCTTCTTTGGTTATTTTTTGCCTCTTAAAGAATATTAAGAGAAGGGATAGGCTACCCACTCCAGTGTTCTTGGGCTTCCCTTGTGGCTTAGCTGGTAAAGAATCCTCCTGCAATGCAGGAGACCTGGGTTCGATCCCTGGGTTAGGAAGATCCCTTGGAGAAGGGAAAGGCTACCCACTCAAGTATTCTGGCCTGGAGAATTCCATAGACTGTATACTCCATGGGGTCTCAAGGAGTCAGACATGACTAAACGACTTTCAAGTGAGTCTTCCCTGTGACTCAGTCTGTAAAGAGTCTGCCTGCGATGCAGCAGACCGATGTTCAATCCCTGCTTCAGGAAGAACCCCTGGAGATGGAAATGGCAACCTACTCCAGTATTCTTGCCTGGAGAATTCTATGAACAGAGAAGCCTGGTGGGCTATAATCCATGGGGTCACAAAGGGTCAGACATGACTGAATGGCTAACATACACACAAAGCATGTTAGTGCCAAACTTTTTTTTTTTTTCAAAACTCTTTTTGCAAATGAAATAAATCTTTGAGGAAGCATGGTGTCATAAGTCTATGTATAAAATTCTGATTCAATCTTCTTACTTGCTGTGTGCTCCACATGTTCTTCTCCTCACTCACCTGTGAAGTATAGTCATGCATATCTTGTTCTGTAGTTATTGTTGCCATGTAGCAAATCACCTCAAAATTATAAGAGCATATAAAAATAACAGTCATTTTTGTCATTATCTCTCATTCTTCTGGAGGTTAACTGGATTTGGGAAGTCTCAGTCACTGCAGATGGTAACTGCAGCCATGAAATTAAAAGAAGTTTACTCCTTGGAAGGAAAGTTATGACCAACCTAGACAGCATGTTAAAAGACAGAGACATTACTTTGTCAACAAAGATCTGTCTAGTCAAGGCTATGGTTTTTCCAGTGATCATGTATGGATGTGAGAGTTGGACTATAAAGAAAGCTTAGTACCAAAGAATTGATGCTTTTGAACTGTGGTGTTGGAGAAGACTCTTGAGAGTCCCTTGGACTGCAAGGAGATCCAACCAGTCCATCCTAAAAGAGATCAGTCCTGGGTGTTCATTGGAAGGACTGATCTTGAAGCTGAAACTCCAATACTTTGGCCACCTGATGCGAAGAGCTGACTCATTGGAAAAGACCCTAATGCTGGGAAAGATTGAGTGCAGGAGGAGAAGGGGACAACAGAGGGTGATATGGTTGGATAGCATCACCGACTCAATGGACATGGGTTTGGGTGGACTCTGGGAGTTGGTGATGAATAGGGAGGCCTGGCGTACTGCGGTTTATGGGGTCACAAAGAGTTGGACACGACTGAGCGACTAAACTGGACTGAACTGATGCAGTTGCAACAAGACAGTAACAGAGGCTGGAGTCATCTCAAAGGCTTCTTAATTCACATGTCTGGTGGCTCTGTTGGAGCTCTAGCCAGAGCAGTTGGTTGGACATACCTATGGCCCTTCTTCCCATGTAATTTGTGTTCTCTCAAAAACTGCTGGCTAGGTTCCAAGAGCAAGTGATCCAAAGAGTACCAAGCAGAAGCTCTATTGGCTTTTGTAGCTTCTTCTTGGAAGTCACATAGTGTAATTTGTTCCACGGTCACAGATCTACCCATGTTCAAGGGGAGGGAACACAGACCCAACTCTTGATGGGGGGGGGGTGTGATTTTTACATTGTAAGAGGAGTTTGGTCGAATGAGAGATCTTGTACTTATGTTAAAAAAAAATGCAGTCTGCCGCAATTTACAAGATTCTTATGAGAGATGGTGCTCAACTGAGAAAAATAGCTAGCACGCTGCCATTATTAATAGGTATTCAGCAACAAGTATTTTCCTTATTGGTGACTGCTCAGTTTAAGTAAGCTTGTACAGATCTTCAAATTATATTTGAAGTTATTCAGATTCCTGATTAAGAAGTTTGAGAGTGTTTTTGTCTATGGTTATCACAGAGTTTAAGTTCTGCCATGGAGATCAATCAGTTGCTTTCCATCCTAAGTGAATGAAATTTCAAATTTGCCTGGGAAGAATTTATGTTATGTAATTTGTAAGGTATTATAGGTGAAAAAAACTGAAGTCCTGAAGGTATTATAGGTGAGAAAACTGTTAAATTGTTCAGACTAGCACATGGTGTCTTGAAATATGCCAAATGTGATTTCTGTTCTAGGGTTTTAAATACTTTAAGCAAGTTCATCTCACTTTGCCATTTTCTCTAGAACAGTCTCTAGTTTCTACCTTCATTAACAATATGATTTTTTGTTTTTCATTGATTATATATAACAGTCTATTCTTCATAATATTTTAAGAAATATTCCTTAAATGTTTTAACCCTACCTTTTAATGAAACCACACTCAAAATGTAATGTCAAAATTAAAATAGATAATAACTTTGGTTGTAACCTGTTTTATATGGATATATTTCTTAAAATAGATACCCATATGTAATTATGATTCCTACCATAAAATCCACCAGAACATATCATTACGTATTAGTTTGTGGTCTTTACCTATAAATAATATCAGCACCAAAATTAAATGATGCTAAGTTAATCAACACAAATGAACTGAACTTGCAAGGCAACATAAGTAAATGTGTGGTAAACAGTGATACATTCAGTGTCATGGGGTCCACAGCTACTGGAAAATGTTTTATTTTAAACTGGAACTCGCTTAATCTTGCATTTGTAGAGTAAAAGATAAATTCTTTTGAAGGAATATCTTATTTGATAGTAATGTAGAATAACTGAAAGTAGCATGAAGTTAGTATGTACAGAAAGTATTTTGAGTCATGGAAAACTTGCAGACATTTTTTTAAAACTATGGAAATATTATAAATTAAACTCTTGGAGAAAGAAATCATCTTTGAAATGACTGATAATGAATTGACAGTATTGTTATGTGATTTTATTTCCAGATCATCTGCCTGCTGTTGAGTTACAGAAAGTCATGTGCCTCTTTTATGTATATCAAATCCAGATTTGAAAGATTAGCATTTTAACTATTGGTGTTAGTTCAGTTATTCATGGTATAATGATGCCTATGTTGGTACATTTAGGAATAGGAACACCTCACAATAAAATTTACTTACAGTGAACATTTATGAATGTGTTTATTAGGTTTCTCTGGGATCTCTGGTTCATTTAAAATCTTAGTACATTTTATCTTCATTATAACGTGTCCCAAGGAAACTTTTGGCTAAAAGATTAGCATTATAAAAAGAAGGCTTTAATTAGAAAATTCTATACTGTGGGTCAGATTGCTAAATCCAGTGGCAATTATCTGCTTCCTGAGATATGTAGTTCCCTTTCTGAAACATTAAAATTTACTTTATAATACCTCAAAAAGTCATTTCAAGAGGAATTTTGGATCATTAATGGAATTAGAAATAAGATGTGCCCATGGATTTCTCTACTTCTCTTTCATCATTTAATTTTCATGTGAACCAGGCAATTAAAGGCTTTTTAACTAC
>SJYA01003483.1:1572286-1585465 GCA_006410615.1 Neotragus moschatus
AATGTCAGTTACATGACATTACCCACTTAGAGAACACTTGGAAGTATATTCATATTACATGTCTCAAATGTAGAAAGCTGGAAGCTAGTATGAACAGTGTTTTTGACTACTACAAGATCTATGCAATGATTTTCGCAAAGATCAAAAGAAACAATTAAATAGGTAATAAAAGCATAGCCATACCTTCAAGAAATCGGTTTAGTGATGTTAATTCTTCAAATATAAAACATTAATTTATGAAACTAAAAATATAGTCATTTAATGGCTAAAATTCATCAGAGCACATTCATAATTTTTAACTAGTACTTAACTTTCTGATAGAAATACGTAAACTTTTAATAAAATGTTTTGGAGGATGACAAGCTCTCTGTTGAATGAAGTGTTGAAGCACAGACCAGATTATGAGACTGGCTTAAAAGCAAATCAGTCATTGGACACATGGTTCATTAACCTCTTCATGTGCAGGAACTATATAGCTGTTCAAGATGATTTCTGGCTTTTTGATAAGCCTGAAATCCATGATCCTAATTTATGATTCTTATTGAACAGTGGTTATTATTCAGAAATGAGTGATGATGGACCAAGCATGGAGTACATATATAGCTACATATATAACCCTTAAGGAATTTACCAGTTGAGTAAGTAGAGATGATGTTTGGAATAGCTGTCATCCTGGAGTAACTTTGCTTTACATGCAGAAGAAAATACAAAATCCCCACATGATCTGTTCCCTACATAGCCTACCCTTTTTCCTACCTCTGTCCTTGTAACTCAGCTCCAGATGCACTGGCCTTCTAGCTTTGCTTCTTCTTTTTTAATTTGAGTTTGGTTGTTTAACACTGTTGTGTTAGATTCTGCTGAACAGCAAAGTTAATCAGCCACATATATACATATATCCCCTCTTTATCACCATAGAGCATTGAGGAGAGTTCCCTGTGCTATACAGTAGGTTTTCATTAGTTATCTAGTTTATATACAGTAATGTATATATGTCAATTTCAATCTCAGTTTCACAGTTCATCCCAAGCCCTTCTCCCCACTTGGCATCCATGTTTGTTCTTTGTGTCTGGGTCTCTATTCCTGCCCTGCAGATAGGTTTATCAGTACCATTTTTCTAGACTGCATATATATGTGTTAATATATGATATTTGTTTTTCTCTTTCTGACTTACTTCACTCTGTATGAGTTTCTAGATCCATCCGCATCTCTACAAATGGCACAATTTCTTTCCTTTTTTAAAGCTGAGTAATATTCCGTTGTATATATCTGCCACATCTTCTTTATCCATTCCTCTGTTGATGTACATTTAGGTTGCTTCCATGCTCTGCCTACTATAAATAATGCTACAATGAATATGGGGTGCATGTATCTTTTGTAATGATGGTTTTCTCTGAGTATATGCCCAGAAGTGGGATTGCTGGGTCATATGGGAGTTCGATTTTTAGTTTTTTAAGGAACCTCCATATTGATATCCTTAGTGGTTTTATCAATTTACATTCCTACCAACAGTGTAGGTGGGTTCCCTTTTCTTCACATCCTCTGCAGCATTTATTGTTTGCAGATTTTTTGATAATGACCATTCTGACCAGAGTGAGGTAATAACTCATTGTAGTTTTGATTTGCATTTCTTTAATGATTAGTGTCATTGAACATCTGTTCATGTGCCTCTAGCTTTGCTTCTAATGTACAGACCATGCTTTCAACTCAGTGATTTTATAGACATGTTTCCCTCTTCCTGGAAGGCTCTTTGCCAGTTACTTACATGGCTTGCTTCCTACCCTTATTCAGGTGTCAGTGAGGACTTTTCTGACTACCCTGTTTAACGGATCATCAAAATCACTCCTTTCCTCTTTTCATACTTTTATTTTTTTCCTGGTAGCATAAATTACTATCAAAAAATGCTATATATTCATTTATAGGCAATTTTCCCCTAATGAGTGGAAACTTCAAGATAGAAGAGAGACAATGCCTAGGATACCTAGTAGGTCCTCAAAACATATTGATGCAATAAATGAATGATTAAGAGGATAGTATATAATTTTTTGTGAACAATCATTCTATTATATTCCATATTCTAGGACAGAATTGAGGGAATGGCATTACTGTAGGGGAGCAGCTCTCCAGGTGTAATGTGTTCGTGCCACTCTCATGACCCTAATATCACTAAATTATTCCTGCTTTTAGACCTATACCCTACAGTCTAAACCCTGCAGTGACAGAGGTTTGCATCTTTTTCCTTTTTTGCTGTGAATTATGAATTCCATCCACCATACTTGAACAGAATATCTACATATAAAAGAAAAAGGACATAGCAGGTTAGATGACATTTCCAACATGTCATTGGTTTTCTAAAGTAACATCAAGGATTGGGGAGGGGATGAAACTACTGGTTCATGAGGTACATCACAAGCCTGTTGGATGGGGTGCAAGAATCTCCAATTTATCCAGCCACCCTGCAGGGGTCCCTGGAAAGATACTTGGGCCTGTTTTGATAGGGTAAATTCATCTTAAAAAGGACTTCTTAGGGTTAGATAAGTGATGGGAAGAAAGAAACTATTTTAAGTGGAACATGACTTTAATAAACAACATTACTACAGCCAAGGGGGTAAACCTGTATTCAGTAGATGAAAGAAATGGATAGCTCTGGGATCTTTGCTGCCCTAAGAAGCTTTATTACTTCAATAGTAATAAGAACAAGTAGAGAGCAAAATTACCATTTATTGACCGAGGGTGGAAAAGATGTAGAGAAGGAATTGGTGAAAAGTGATATAGAGTGTAACTAAGAACTAAGTAAAGCCCTGAGGAGAAACTGTAAGTAGATTAAGTAGATAATAAACTTAGAAATGACTCCCTTCAGTTATGAGAGTTTTGAATAGCCTGTTGTCAACAACGTCTACATCTATATGTGTATATGTGTGTGTGTGTTTGTGTGCGTGTGTGTGTGTGTGATGGCAGGGACTGGGTTGTGACCATAATGTTTAGGTTCAAAATGAAATGTCTAATGCATTTTGAAAATGTCACATCATTGGCTTGTGTGAAGTTTTAACAAAATTTTTCATAGCAAATATATGATCACATGGGCTTCCCAGATGGCACTAGTGGTAAAGAATTCACCTGCCATTGCAGGAGGCGTGAGAGACACCAGTTTGATCCCTGGGTCCTAAAGATCCCCTGGAGGAGGAAATGACAACCCACTCCAGTATTCTTTTTTTTTTTTTTTAACTTTATTTATTTATTTTAATTGGAGGATAATTATTTTACACTATTATCATGGTTTTTGCCATACATCAGTATGAATCAGCCATAGATATGCATGTGTCCCCTCCGTCCTGAAGCCCCTCCCACCTCCCTCCTCCTCCTCCATCCCTCCAGGTTGTCACAGAGCACCAGCTTTGGGTGCCCTGCGTCATACATGAAACTTGCACTGGTTATCTATTTTACATATGATAATCAATATATTTCAATGCTGTTCTCTCAAAGCAAAGGAGACATAGACATAAAGAACAGACTTTTGGACTCAGTGGGAGAAGGAAAGGGTGGAATGATTTGAGAGAATAACACTTCAGTGTTCTTTCTTGGAGAATTCCATGGACAGAGGAGCCTGGCCGGCTATAGTCCCTAGGGTTACAAAGAGTCAATATGACTGAAATGACTTAGCACACATGCATATGATCCCGTTAATATATTTTACTTTAATAATTTGAGATGTGATACCTAAGTTTAAGTGAAAGGAGTCCCATTCTTAAAGTCTAGGAAATCTATGGTGCTTTCTCACCTTTCATGAAAGCACATTTTAATAGTGCCCCAAAGTAAATTAAGTCATTTATAGACAAAAAGCCTTTGCTTTGGTGAGACTTATTCAATTCACTGACTGAAGGACTATTTGCGAGAGCAATTATTTTTCAGTTAGAGAAAAAGTTCAGACCTTTAACAGAACTAACATTTGAAATATCAGTTTCAGTTCTATTTTAATTTCTTAGTGATTTTTTAAATGTTAAAGTATCCCTAAAATAATAGGAAAAATAAACTCTATAAGAATTGAACAAATGAGCTCCTTTTAATATTATGGATAGAAAAGTCAGGTGTATATAATTCCTGGAATTTCCAAAATAGAGCATTTTCTTCTGGAGCAGAGTCATTTTGATTTTCTTATACAAATTAAAATCCATTCAAAAATCAGAAGGGTATTTTCCTGTGTTAGAGGAGAAATCTATTTAGTGTGTTAGCATGGCAGAAAGATTTTTCTAATAAAAAAATGATAGATAAGGTTGAAGCTAAATGTATTGTTTTTTCCCAAATGGTTAATTAGTTTGTGATCTATATAGCAATTATTCAAGTGAAACAGGCATTTTTAATGAACATTAGGTATACCTTAATTTTCCCAAAGTACAGGATAAAATAGAAAACGAAAATCTATGTGAAAATACACAAAGTCCTGGCCACTGGGATTCATTATGGCTAGGAAATGTTTTAAAAAGTTTTCCCCAATTCAGATACTTGAAAAAAATTTACCAGACTCTACAGAGTATGCTCAGGTAAGACTTTTATTCAAAGGCAAGTGATGTGATGAGGGCAAGAGAGAAAGAGTACAGCAAACATCCAAAATTGACGAGCCATGGAAGTCCAAGAGCCATTCAGAGCTGAAGCTTGGAACGACCTGAGTGAGGAAATCAGCTTTGGCAGAGCTCAAAGAGAAGTTCTCAGGAGAGTGCCTTTAAAGCCTGCCATGTCAAATTGGTTAGGCCAGTTGCCAAGGATCAGTAAAGAAACTGACCCTGGGGATCATCCAGGAGTTTGGGATCTTAAAAAGCACACCTTTAATCCCACTACCCTTACTTAAGCCAACAGTCAAAATGCATACTCAAAGGTCAAGACAGTTTTTCTGGCATAGCCATAAAGCCATTCTATCTCAATATGTATCGTGTCCTTTTTGATGTTCTTACTCTAGACCACGTGTGTCAGGATGCATCTGGTATCAGAGTGATGGGATTGCAATGCCAAGAGCCATTAATACAGTCAGGTCACCTACTTATGACTGGGTCACTGCTGAGAGGAAGGAGGGCCTGTCTTATGTTTCATCAACTGTTTCACTAACATGGAATTATTTAAAATTCTATGAAGTTTAGCAACTTAAATTTTATGGTTTTATGTGTGAATCATATGAAATACTATAGCTACCTTTTTAGGAGTACAAAAAGGCAGAAGGAAATGAACATTCAGGATTTAACAAACATTTGGGGGGGGCAATTTCAGATCCAGTTTGCTGTGGGAAGAGGGTGAAAGAAAAATGATAAATAGATTTTTTTTTCAGGAATTTTAAAATCTCATGTTCTTACTTTGACTATTATAACGTTTATTTTCTTCTTACTGTCCTCTTATATTTATCTGACAAAAAAAGGAACAAAAAAATAGTACTTTTATTTTCATGAAAGGCATCACCCCCATCTTTAGAAATCTGCATTGACTTTCCACTTTCTCTCACTGCCTGCTATTAAAATGCCTTCATGTGTTTGAATTACATTTAATTCCCAAGAATCCTTTTCTATAGAGTTTAAGACCATTTGAAGATGAAATTGCTGCTTTTATTCATTCATTTAACAAGAGAGAGAAAAAGAGTTAAGACAATTTTCATGCACTGTGTATGTGTTTTTAACCTTTTTTAAAAAATTGACCAATGATATATATTTTTTTAAAGTTTAAAAACACATACACTGTGCATGGAAATAGTCTCAATTCCATTTTCTTTTTCTTTTACATGGAACTCTGTTCAATGTTCGGAGAAGGCAGTGGCACCCCACTCCAGTACTCTTGCCTGGAAACTCCCATGGGTGGAGGAGCCTGATGGGCTGCAGTCCATGGGGTCGCTAAGGGTCGGTCGGGCACGACTGAGCGACTTTCACTTTTCAGTCTCATGCATTGGAGAAGGAAATGGCAACCCACTCCAGTGTTCTTGCCTGGAGAATCCCAGGGACGGAGGAGCCTGATAGGCTGCCGTCTACGGGGTCTCACAGAGTCGGACACGACTGAAGCGACTTAGCAGCAGCAGGAGCTGCTCAATGTTATGTGGCAGCCTGGATGGGAGGGGAGTTTGGGGGAGAATGAATACATGTATATGTATGGCTGAGTCCCTTTGCTGTTAACCTGAAACTGTCACAAACAATCATTATTTGTTAATCAGCTATACTCCAGTACAAAATAAAAAGTTAATTGAGCTATAATTGACATATAATTGTGTTTAAGTTCAAGATGTACAACATGTTGGTTTGATACATTTATATATTGCAATATGATTATCCCCATGGTGTTAGCTAAATCTCTATCACATCACGTAATTATTTCTTCTGTGGTGATATCAAGACCTGGTCATTTTCTAACTGCAAGTTTGTAACCTTTGACCATAATCTTTCCAATTGCCTCACTCATGTGCTGTATTTTTCTAAATCTGAATTATGTATTATGGAATCAGTAAATTTCAAGAATGAGTTAACCTAAAGAAAATCTCCTGTGTAATAGGTCTAACCACACAGTTCCATGAAGCGTATAACTGAACAAACGTAAAATGTTTCATTGTGACATTAGACTAATTACTGACCAACCTCTCCTAGCATATCAGTATTAATCCCTCAGACTATTTGTCACTGTCATATCTTTGTAAGACACATTTAAAAAAAAATTTTTGTAACATTCTTTTTTCCTAATGTCTTTAAGAGTTATATATTTTCTTAGTGTGCTAAATTTTTCCGTGGTAATTTCATTTCTAGAAATTACCTCATGGTCCTTGATTTTATCTTTAGTATTTATTTCATTAAAAAAATTTTTTATAATAGATTGATTAGTATATCCAAATTTAAAAAAATATATATTTCCAAGGTAGGTAGTGGAATTAAGAGAAGTTACCCATTTACTTACTAGAATTCTTCATAGGAATGACAAAGTAAATGATTTTTTTGATTGACTGGTCTAATTTTCTCTTTTTCACAAATGACAAAGTGGAAAGCTCAGATTATTTTTTGGTCATGGGTTAGGGAAGGATACTGTAACTACGGTTTGAGAGAAGGAAGGAGAAAGGAAGGGGTAGAGATTACATGTTAATGTTTGTTTTCATTGGACGGGGAGAACATCTCTCCCCTGAGTTGAGCATGTAGTCATATTGGTTTAGGCAGCTGCCCTTTAATTTCATGTAATTAAAATGTCGTAAATGCGTGTGCATGTGCACATAAACACACACACACAAACACACTATAATCAGTCTGACTTTGCCTTCTTAGTCTGGTTCTGCTACTTACTGATCTTGTGAATCAGGATATATTATCACAATTTTACTCATTTTAAAAAGAGTCTTAAGAATAGTTTTTGCCTCATAAAAGTAACAAAGAAGTCATTGAGCTAATAGGTATACATATGATCACAGAATAATTATGGTAGATATTACTTTTTATTGCACATGGAAGGACTTTAATAATAAGTTTTCATAAAGGTGGATCTTTCTTTTCTCTGTAGTTATTGGCATCCATTATTTTTAATGGAGTATTTTAAATTTTAAGAGATAGAAGCGAATACCTCATGCTTATATAATTCTTTTGTTTCAGTTTTAAGTATGAAGTTACTGAATAACGTTCACATGAGACATATGGGAAGAAAGGTAGTTTACTGATCAATTCCTTAGGTATTTTTTAAACACGTATTTATTTGTTTATGGCTGCTCTGTGTCTTCGTTGCTGCATGTGGGCTTTCTCTGGTTGCAGGTAGCGGGGCCTACTCTCTAATTGCAGTATGCGGGCTTCTCATTGTGGTGGCTTCTCTTGTTGTGGAGTATAGACTCTAAAGTTTACAGGCTTCAGTAGTTGTAGCTTGTGGGCTATAAAGTGTGGGCTCAGTAGTTGTGGCTTACTTGCATGGGCTTAGTTGCCCTGCTGCATGTAGAATCTTCCTGGACCAGGGATTGAACTCATACCCCTTATATTGGCAGGTGGATTCTTAACCACTGGACCACTAGGGAAGTCCCATTAAGTCTTTTATATTTATTTTTCTAAGGATTTGATGTGCTTATAAAAATTTGCATTGTTGAATAATCTCTATTAGTTTCTTTAAATGAGTTATTATATCTCCAAATGATATACTACCATAGAGCCACTAAGAAAAAAAATTATAAAAGAATATCTAATGGCATTGGGAAATGTTTACAATATACGTAAAAAATGTAGATGGGATAACATTATGACTCATTTTGAAAGAATAAAATGTATTTGTATGTTTGTAAATTGTTCTACAGTGACTCTTATAGGAAGGTTTTTGATCTTTGAATTCCTCACATTTTCTTGTTCTCTTCAATGAATTTCTGTATTTTAAATATGCATGCAAATATATTTTATTTTTAATGCCAAAAAATCCTCTCACATGTACTTTCAACTTTCAATAAATGAAAAGCATGAAAAGAAAAGAATTAATGACATAAAATCTCAAATCTCTTAAAAATCTACATTCAATAAACAAAACTGAAAACAATAAATTGTATTTTAATTCCCTGGTGGCTCAGATGGTAATGTGTCTGCCTGCAATGCAGGACATCCAGGTTTGATCCCTGCGTTGGGAATATACCCTGGAGAAGGAAATGGCAACCCATTAAAGTAATTTTGCCTGGAAAATCCCATTTATGGCAGGCTACATAACATGAGGTTGCAAAGAGTCAGACAGAACTGAGTGACTTCACTTTCACTTTAGTCTATAAATAGTAGCAAAATGATAAATAGTGTACTATGTATATAATAAAGTTCCATATTTACAAATATAACCGGATGATATTATAGGCCAGTACATGTGTGATTGTGTTGTTAAAGAGATTTTGTAATGGAGTTGGTTAACATTACTGACTATTGAAGAATATAGAATTTTATCTGACCCCAGAATGGTAGGTCAGTGCATACTATTGAAGTTAAAAGGATATAACTATTAAAGTCTGTAAACCCTAAGAGTTCATTAAATGTGAATAAAAGTATCTATTAACTCATTAGCATAATGTTCAAAATGTTTTGTAGGTATGTATAATCAGTTGTAGGGATAAAGGATCCACAGGATCCATCATGTATTAGGGAACCTCGTTGTCTACAAATAGTAAAGAACCCCTGCCAAAAATAAAATATGGTGATATGCTGAGGACTTGGGAAGCCAGGCAAAATAGATAATTGTTTCATGTTTTGTTGTCCATGTCTAAAATCTAGTAGATTGAGAAGCATGAAAAAGGATTTATGTTTCAACTAAAATTATGCATTCATGGAAGGAAAGAAACGGATGCCATGTGAGTTGAGCCATTCCCAGAATAAGCAGTGAAAGGAATTCTGTTGATTCAGCTGAGGAATATATAATCTCCTCTGTATAAAAATAATTCCTCACATTTTGTCACACTCATGCATCCCTTTTATATGCTATGTGTCATTTTATCCCTCAGTGAACTCGTGAGATAGGAGATGGAATGTAATTCTACAAATTAACATGTTGAATAATTTAACCAAATCACCACAGTCAGAAAGATGGGACACAACACCATTTTTAATTCCTAGGCTTTTAACCATTGCAATCGCCTAAAGCATTCCCAACTGTTGATCTTAGTGTTCTTAGATAATGTCTTTAGTGATGAATACAAATACAAAAATTGATGATGCTCTTTAAATAATGTGGCTCAGCTGGTAAAGAATCTGCCTGCAATGTGGGAGACCTGCATTCGATCCCTGGGTTGGGAAGATCTCCTGGAGAAGGGAAAGGCTACCCCCTCCAGTATTCTGGCTTGGAGAATTCCATGGACTGTATAGTTGATTGGGTCACAAGGAGTCGGACACAGAGTCGGACACGACTTAGTGACTTTCACTTTCACGTATCAAGCATTGCTCTTAAACCCTCTCATATATTAACCCAGTATTCATAAGAACCCCATGAAGAAGATTGTATTATTATATTCATCTTGTACATGAGGAAATTGATAGACTAGTTAAAGTATCTGTTCAGTCATGCAGATAAAAAGTGGCTAAATGAGGATTTGAACACTCAGTGTCTGACTTCATAATTTATCCTGTTATCCCCTATCATCATGACACTGTGGACTGTAGCCCCCCAGGCTTCTCTGTGGAATTCTTGAGACAGGAATACTAGAAGGGGTTGCCATTCATTCCTCCAGAGGATCTTCTCCACCCAGGAATCAAACCCAGATGTCCTGCATTGCAGGCAGATGCTTTACTGTCTGAGCCACGAGGGAAACCCAGTGACACAAAACGGAGCTATAGTTGGTGAACAAAGTTTACATTTTTTTGTATGCACACACACAGATTCTTTGTCATTTACTAAAAGTGAATGAATGTATACACAATTTAGTGGCAGAAACTGCAAATCAGGCAACCTGAAAATAGAGAGGTAAGGAAAAGACAAACGAAGGGTGAAGGGTGAAGGCTGGGTAACTGGTAATCGTGAAGAATAATTGATGTGACAGCTATCAACTGTTGATTTCAGTAATCCTTTTTTCTTAGGAAGAGATTCAGATTATATCACCCTTAGGTTAGTTGAGAGAGAGAAACAGAGAGATAGAAACAGAGGGGAGATAGAAGAGACAGAGGCAGAGAGAGAGAGAGAGAGAGTTGTTTTAAAGATTCTAATTTATAGCCAGCTTGTAGAAAAATATGGTGCATTAAATTCCCATTTGGCAACCTGATTGTAATAAGATAGTACACCCTTTCTAAAAACTTCCATTTGATGAATAAGTGAACCAATTCAAATTGTCTTCATTTTATTGATAATAGCATCAGTGGCATTAATGATAATGCTTTTTGAATAACAGCAATTAACTAGATTTGGTGAACTGAGCAATTGAATATTGAATTTGAAATCAGAACATTTGGCACTGAAGATGTTATGAGTACATATTAAAATGATTGTTGATTATTTAAAGATTTATTAAGATGATGAAGAACATTAAAGTGTATTATATCCTGTGTTATTTAGGATGCTCTCAGTTTCAAACCTACTTAAGCTACATAAAAATGTATTGACTCCGTAAATAATAAGTTCAAGGTTGCTCAAGGGTTTAATACAAAGTTTCATCACTGGAGTCAGGGCTGGATCTCTGTTTCTCTTCAATTCTACCCTTCACAGCTTGTCAGATTGATACAGACTAGCTTTCTTCAGCAATTCTTGGAAACACTTGTTTCCTGGTTCACAGCCAGGAGTTAATAGTGTATCTTCCCCCAAATAATAGACAAAAAGTGTGAATTTCTCTCTGATTGGAACCTCCTAGATCATGTCCGTGACTGCACTGAGCATATCACTGTTGCAAAGGGGATAGAGTTACCTGCACTGTTTTGCATGAATCCCAAATTTACATGTGGATTTGAGGGTGAGCTCTATCCTGTCCCAATCTCCAGGCATACTGCTATCTATGGGGAAGTAGGATAAGGGATATGGGGTGGGCAGTCAGTCACAGTGTCTACTACAGTCTTCCTTTACAATTTTTATTTATTTTGTATTTGACTGCACTGGGTCTTCGTTGCTGCATGCAGGCTTTCTCTGGTTGTAGAGAGCAGGGGCTACTCTTCATTACGGTGCGCTGACTTCTCATTGGGGTGGCTTCTCTTGCTGCGGAGCACAGGTTCTAGGCACATAGGCTTCGGTAGTTGCAGTGCTTGGGCTCAGTAGTTGTGGCACACTGGCTTAGTGCTTCGTGGCATGTAGAATCTTGCTGGACCAGGGATCAAACCTCTGTGCAGGCGGATTCTTATCCACTGGGCCACCAGGGAAGTCCCAGTCCTCCTTTTTAAACATCCAGTGTTTAAGTTGCAGTGCAGTCTCCGTAGCACATATTCACTTTTGGAAATGCCAATGTAACATCCTTGAAAAGAGTGTGTGTACAGTATGTTCCAGCAATGATATCCCATTCCACATTTGAGAATTTTGGGTGATCTGCATTCCCTTTCAGAGAAGGCAATGGCACCCCACTCCAGTACTCTTGCCTGGAAAATCCCATGGACGGAGGGGCCTGGTGGGCTGCAGTCCATGGGGTCGCTAAGAGTCGGACACGACTGAGCGACTTCACTTTTGCTAGTCACTTTCATGCACTGGAGAAGGAAATGGCAACCCACTCCAGTGTTCTTGCCTGGAGAACCCCAGAGACAGTGGGCCCCCGTCTCTGGGGTCACACAGAGTCGGACACGACTGAAGCGACTTAGCAGCAGCAGCAGCAGCAGTCCCTTTCACTCAGACTGTGATTCAGGGCTTCGTGGTCCACTGGGCAATGATTAAATGAAAAAAAAGAAAAAAAGGTTGAAGTTCAATACCCCTAAATAAAAATGAAGAACACAGAATATCTTGACATTTAAAAAATAAATGCATAAACAAACAGAATGCATAAAATTGTTTATAATATCCTGTACTGTCCAAGTTCCTGGCAAATCTTATTTCTGTTCATTAAAAGTCTTGCTTAATAGTTGTCTTCTAGATTCTGAGACTGACACTGGGGAAAATGGCGTTTCAGTGGAGCATACCACTTTAGTCTTCTGTGTGGTTTTTGGGGTCCTGGTGTTTACCCAACGTATTTGGTACCCAGTCAGACGGGATTTCTTTGTAAAATCAGATTTATTTACAAGTTTTAGACATTAAGTATCTTTTCCTTTTTAAATCTGTGACCTAGTAATGAAGGTCCTCTGATCTAGTTCTCGTCTTCAAATGTGAGCCCTTTTGTCTTCCTTAATATGTCTCTGTGCTTTGCACATCCCCTGACTGAAGCAATTTGCAACAGAAGTTTTGGATAGGAGGCCCCGCCCATCTCCTTTTTGACTGGGCAGCTTCTTCCTCATAGGCGTGATCATTTGCTTTATCAGAAAAGTGCTGTAGGGAAGCCCTATGGTTGATTTTTTTTTAAGTATTTATGTCTTAAATTATGCCCCTTCTGCCTCTCATTAGATTTGGAAGAAAAATAAAAATTGACTTATCCAGTCCCATCAGGCTCTAAATTATCAGCCTTTCAAGCCATTTATGTTCTAAGCCAGAGGCAGCAAAGATCTCTTAAAAAAAAAAAAAAGCCAATTGTTTTTCAGTATTTCAAATAGGTGACCTTTAACATGAGGGTTCCCCTCCCCCCCCCCCCCCCCCCCCCCCCCCCCCCCCCCCCCCCCCCCCCCCTCCCCCCCCCCACCCCCCGGC
>SJYA01003483.1:1586750-1601143 GCA_006410615.1 Neotragus moschatus
AGCCTATTGCAGCAGTGAATTAGACTATATGAGTTTTAATTTTTATATTTGTGTTAAATAAAATGCATTTGCTTTACATAGAGCCATGTTAGTGCTTTGTCTTGCTAACATAATATAATTTCCAATTGACCTTCACCCAAAAGACAAATTTTAATACACATATATATATACAGAAAGCATCTGCATTGGAAACAAAACAGCTTTTCTTTCATTAGAGATTTCTTGTGATTATACTTTGGGAGTTACTGGCTTTTGTCATAGAAAATTCCAAAAGAATGGTGGGATTCTGGTGAGAATTCAGCCCAACTTGTCATCACACTGTAGCTCCATTATTTTGATTTATTGGATCTATCCTCCTTCACTTCTTCAATCAAGTGGTTTATATTTTTCCAGGACACTTTAGTTATAATAGCAAGGTGACTACCGGAATTTCCAATGGTTGTTTTTTAATGTCCAAGGGAAAAGGACTGCTTCTATTCTCAGCAATCATACCAAAAGCCTGGTGACTCTTTTGGTTAGAACGTGTTAGGAAAAGTCTCTGTGATTGTTACACTGTGGCCAGCAGAAAACCATGTGTATGGGTTTATATTCTATGCCCCTGAGCCAAACACTGTGGCAAGGAAAATTGACTTAAACTAGTCAGGGCTCATATCTGGATTGGGGTTGAGATTAATCCCAAGCCAACCATAGGGCTGCTATGCAAGGTGAACTTGGTTGAATATATTTGGGGAATTATTTTATAGTAATATTTGATTGAGTTCAGTGTTTTTCCATGGGTTGATCATGAAATCTTTAAGGGAATAAGAGCTATCATATAGGATTGTTCTAAAGTGTGTGTATCACTTATGTTTGTGTGTGTATGTTTGTGCATACGCCTTTATATATTTTTTCATTGGTTCTAGAAATGTGTTTCATTTTTTCTTGGTAAACTTTTCATTTCCACTAAATTTTTTATCTTCGATAAATTACAGTTGGATACTTAAGAAGCTGTCCCACACCAATCAGTTATGCTTAGTGCAGGTCAGACTATATTTCTAGAGCTGTACTTTAGACTCTGTCACAGAGCTAAACGTAGTCAACACTTAGCAAACATTTATTGAGTACCTGTTATAAGCAAAGTGCTATGCTAGGTACTCTTGTATATATGAAGATAAATATATGTCATAAAATAATGACAAATTGCCTTTCAAAATGTGCTTATTTCCAATATCATCACATTTTTCTTTTCTGTCATTTTTCATTTTATCATAGGAAGACCTTGAGGTGTTTTTTTTTTTTTTAAGAATAAAGATGAAATAATTATGCATGAACTCACTTGAGTTAGTTTCCTGCTACACACCTTATATAAGAACATAAACATTTATGAAGTGTAATGCATGCATTTACATAGTTAAGATTGTTATTAAATTTGCCATTTTTGTATTTTCTTCTCAGAGATTTCTGGCCTTCAAAATTTGGCCAGCTTCAAATTGCTGGCCTTTGAATTTACAAAAACAAAGAAGAGAATTTAATAAGCAGTAAAATGAAGCTATTTATCTGGATAGATTACTTTGTAAAGTGCAAGTATAGAAGACCCTCCTAGGTCAACCTAATAACTGATTTCCAATTTTTCAAAGTAAATTTTATTGACTTACACATTTGACTAGAAAGTAACTAATTACCAAATAGCATCTACATTTACCCACAAATTATGATGGTACTGGTGTCCAATAGTCAAATATATGTCTACAGAAATTATTAAGCAGTCTCTATTTGTTAACAATAATAGCATTGTAACCCCCATATAATTACCTAATTTAAAATGGTATATTTCTGTAACATATTTATGTAACGTTTATATAGGGTAGATTTTGGAGATAAATAAGAACCTAGTAAACTATGTATGTGTATCTATGTGTTAAGGACATAAATTTAAAAATGGAAGTTGTTAGTTGGAATAGAAAATGAAGTTTGATGAAAACAATTTGATGTCTGATAATTGAAAACTGTTTAAGAACCAGACATAATTCCCTGAATAGTGGAGAGATATATATTATTCAGAACATTCAATAGGCACAAAAGCCAAATTTGAGAAGGAACCAAGGAGAGAGAGGAATAATTTTGAGTGATTTATCCTAATTATTAGTGACACTAGAATATTAAACATTTTATACCTACCTACTTGTAGCTGAGGCTACTTTCCTAAGTTTTTATTTTTCCCCAATATGTGTACCTTCAATAACACTCATGGATCTTTACAATTCTTTGTTTTGGCTAAGTTAAGGAAACCTAAAAGAATCCTATGGAATGTGTTGTATATACACTTTTATCTCACTCGCCTACACGCATTCTCCCTGTTTACAGTAACACATTTGTCTTAGCATTATAATGCTTTGGGCCTTGATAGAATCTTCAAATTAATAGAGTGTTCAGTACTGCAATAACAGAATAGACAGACTGTAGTTCTGCAATTTCTATTTTCTAATCATTTGAAGCAGAGAAATCTGACTGCACTATTATGGATCTTCAGTACAAGATAAAGGTATCTGTTTCACTGCAAATAATTCTGTGTAAGTTATTAATCAATTGTTTTATCTTATTTTCTTGAAATTCGAAATAGGCTAAGGTTTTCAAAATGATCATATACCACTATTAACAGTGTTAATTGCTATTATGATCATTTTGTTACCATTCAGTGGATACTCAATATATGGCAGGAACATGTGGCAGTTGCTTTGAAAACAGTGTCTGTAATGCTTACCACCAATCAGTCTTCCCACTTTAGAGAGTCAGTTAAATGATTTGCTGAAAGCACAAAGCTAGCCAGTGGCAGAGTAAAATGGAATCCAGGCATCTTGGATTCCTAAGCCTAAAATTTTAAAATTATACCTTTTTGCATTTTCATTAAAATTTATTTTTAGCATAATAGCTCTTAAACATTTTACATAATAATGTAGTATGTGAAGGTCAAACACTGATAGCTCAATCCGTCAACTATTTATAGATGATCTCAGTTGTGTTAATTACTCAGTATTATTTGACTTACCCTCCAGGTCCTTATGGACTTGAAGAGCCAGACACTCTTCCAACTGCTTTGAGACACAGTAGGATTAAGAAGTGTAACAGACATTCATACAGTTTGGAAGCATGAAACATTGCTTCATAAATCTTGACTTTGCAGATTGCTGGAGGAGGTGTAACTGAGTGATGAACCCTGACAGGCCAATAGGATTTTTCATAGGAGGGTTTTCCCATGCAAAGCTCAGTCTCCTTTATGGAATCACATGAGAAAGACATAGAAGCACAAATCTTTAGTCTATTTTGCATATGACATGTAATGTAGATGGTGGTAGGGGAGGAGTAGGAGAGGCAACTGGGAAGGAAAGTTGATGACAAATTGTGTAGGATCCTTATATTATGCTAAAGGGAATACACTTTATTGAAAAAGGCCATTGGCAGGTTTTGAATATGAAGCTCTGTGTTTCAACCCAAGGATTTAAGGAGCTAACTCCAAAGAACTTGGAGCATTAGAAGGATGAATAGAAAGGGCCATGCTTAATTGGAAGTGTCAGTGACACCTCTAGGAGGAGGTGCCTAACTATATTTGGAAATCAGGATTTATTCTCAAGGTATCTGTTAAGACCAGTGACACAGACATACAGAATAGGGACTAGGATGGAAAGAGATAGTAGAGCAATTCATAAGAGGGTATGAGATTTCACATACACTTTGAGAGAGAAAAAAACCCCAGTAAAAGTTGGAAGGGTTCAAGGAGAGACTATTTGAGGTAATATGGTTAAGCAGGCAAAGTAACAGCAACCTGAGTTGGTGCAGAGATAGGATAGGGAGAGGAATAGTTAGGTGTGATTACAGAACCGCCTCATAAGAGTACTATAACATGGATGATTGAAAAAAAAAAAAAAACAAAAAACTGAAGATAGTGTGCATGTTCAGTGGTGTCCAGTGCTGCAAAGGAATGGAAAAGGATGCAGATTGAGGAAAAGCAGTTGGATCTGCTGTTTTAGAAGTAGACTTGTACAGTTTGAGAAGGCCGTTTCCATGGAAGGGTGGGAAGTAAAAAAGACTGCATAGGTTAAAGGTTGATGACACCACATTGGAAGCAGAAAAGTAGAGTAATCTATTTGGAGGTTCAGTGATGAAAGAAAGGAGGAGATGGAATAGTAGACTGAAGAGTGGTAACATTGGACAGATGTGTTTTAGATTGGGAGAGATTTTAAGCAAAGGTGTTGATGTGCTCTACAGTAGTATACTAAGTGAGAGGAATCTATAGTACACTATGTATACTATACCATCTGTTATATGTATCAATAGTATGGTATAAAGCTACAGTGGCTTGATATTTTGGAAAAGCCGGTGCATAAAAATTGACATGAACATTCATGATGCATCTTCAATAACAAGTTTTTGTTCCATTAATATTTAACTAACGCAGTTCCATTTTTAGCAAGCGATTATTACTAGTATTGATTCCTGCTTAATCCTTTGCAATACCTTAAAGTCTCAGTGTATTTCCTCCCTTTATTAAAAAGTAATCTTTCATGTTTGAGTTTTGTCAGAGGGCAAGATGATACAGAGTATAGAGCATAGACCATGACGCAGCTGGAACATTTTAACATGATTTGATTTTATAAAACACAATACAGTAGGGATCAGGCAGTGCTTTGTTTTAAAACATTCACTGCTGGAATTCAGTTATTTATGCAAAAGCTTGCTGATCAGTAGGGCTCTGTCCCCTGATGCCAAGTTGTTAAGCACTCTCTATAGCTTATTGTGAATAATGCAGAAGGTCAGTGGGACCCTTTAAACCCAACTCCAGAGACAAGCCTTCTGAAACACATGATCTCCCACAGTCAAGCATTGCAACAACTTTCCGATCTAGAAAAATGCCAGTGAACTTTCTGAGTATTGATAGTTGATAGTTTTTACACTTGTAAAACTGAGGGAAAGGAAAATATTCTTTACTCACAGTCCACAAAATCAATACACATATGGTCATATCAGTGTTTGCATTGTGGATGCTTAAAGATTAAATATGATTCAGAATTAAAGGATGACAGTAACCAGAGCTCAATTCTTAGACCACAGTCATTTCTCTGATGATGTCATCTAGTATCCTATTATCAAATACCATCTGCAGGTTGACTGCCGCCCAAATGTTTCACCCAGCTCAGAAATTTCTGCCCAGCTCCAAAGTTGGATGCACAATTCAGTAACTCGCTCCTAGTCAATTCAAATTGAACATGTTCAAAACTGAATCAACTAGCCCCCAAATCTGATTCATCTGCAATGCTTCCTATCCCAGTAAGTAGCAACTCCACACTTTCAGTTGCCCTAGCTAAATACTTAGTCTCCATCTTTCTCACCCTTTATATTATTGCTCAGAAAATTATGCCAGGTCACCATGCCCAATCTGTATCCAGAATCTGGCCACTACTCACCGCCTCCATTGTCCCCACATCATATCTGGTCTGGATTGTTGAAACACTCTTTTCAGCTGGTCTGCTTACTGTGGCCCTTGCTTTACCTACATTCACTGTGTCTTCCAGAGGGTCCTCTTAAAATGGAAGTCAGGTCCCATCCCACTGCTGCTGAAAATCCTCCAATGGCTAGTCACACACTCGGAGTGAAATGTAGCCCTGCTGTATTCTGAGTCTGTAGACAGTCACCTTCCTCTCCCCACTTCATCCCTTCTTTGGCCTTCTCGTCCACAATTCTTGCCATCTCTCATTCTACTGAAACCATCCTAGACTCCATGCCTTTGCCTCTAGGCATGTGCCCCCTCTATAGTCACACAACTACCTCTCACATCTTTTAAGTCCTTTTTTCTCAAATGGCACTCAGTGATATTTTCCCTGAACTTCCTAAATTAAATCCCCTGTGTCCCCCTCTTTCCTTGACAGTTCTTATTCCCCTTTCTTCCATTATTTCTCTCCATAGCACTTACCAGCTTCAAATTTACTTATTTCATTTGTTTAGCATGCCTCCCCTAATAGGGTTAGTTCCACAAAGACAGGATTTTTATCATTTTTGTGTATGACTGTATCACTGTTGCCTAGAACAGTGCCTGACCCTTAGTAGTTGCCCAGTGAATATCAGTATTTGTTGAAGAATCACTAAAACATGGTAGAGTCAGAATTTCATATGCTTTCAGAGCCCTTCTCAACAAAATGAATAAAGATGTGATGTGTTGAATATATATAATCTGTTTTGCTAATTGTTCCTCTACCTGGCAAATCTGTAATTATAACAACTTTATGACAAATCATGAGATCATGGCATCCAGTCCCATCAATTCATGGCGAATAGATGGGGAAACTGTGGAAACAGTGGCTGACTTTATTTTTCTGGGCTCCAAAATCACTGCAGATGGTGACTGCAGCCATGAAATGAAAGGATGCTTACTCCTTGGAAGGAAAGTTATGACCAACCTAGACAGCATATTCAAAAGCAGAGACATCACTTTGTCAACAAAGGTCCGTCTAGTCAAGGCTATGGTTTTTCCAGTGGTCAGGTATGGATGTGAGAGTTGGACTATAAAGAAAGCTGAGCACCGAAGAATTGATGGTTTTGAACTGTGGTGTTGGAGAAGACTCTTGAGAGTCCCTTGGACTGCAAGGAGATCGAACTAGTCCATCCTAAAGGAGATCAGTCCTGGGTGTTCATTGAAAGGATTGATGTTGAAGCTGAAACTCCAATCCTTTGGCCACCTGATGCGAAGAGCTGACTCTTTTGAAAACACCCTGATGCCTGGAAAGATTGAGGGCAGGGGTAGAAGGGGACGACAAAGGATGAGATGGTTGGATGGCATCACCAAATCAATGGATATGGGTTTGAGTGGACTCCAGGAATTGGTGATAGACAAGAAGGCCTGGCGTGCTGCAGTTCATGGGGTCGCAAAGAGTCAGACATGACTGAGTGACTGAACTGAATTATGACAGATCATAAAGTTTTCAATATTATTAGAGAATGGCTTGACAAAGATAAGTTTACTGGTTCATTGTGAATATCTTATTAAAAGGCAAAATAATGACTGTGGCATTACAATTTGTATATTTAAGGATATATTACCTATAATGAATAGAAAATAGATTTAATTTTCTGAGTACCTTGCTTCTTCCAAAAACAAGGATATACATATGTATGTGTAGTCTAGATTATGATTGAAGCATTTGATGATAATTGTTTTTAAGTAACATCTATATTTTTTTGGTAATGTTTTGAAAAAAATTCCTTTTCCGATAGGCAACAAAATAGCATTTTGGCTTGATCTGATACTTCCTGTGAAAGAAAAATACATTGAATTTTAAATCTATTGATTCTACCCATGAATTTCTTTTTAAGCCAATTATACTGACTGAAGTAAGCCAAAAAGAAAAACACCAATACAGTAAACTAACACATATATATGGAATTTAGAAAGATGGTAATGATAACCCTGTATGTGAGACAGCAAAAGAGACACAGGTGTATAGAACATTCTTTTGGACTCTGTGGGAGAGGGAGAGGGTGGAATGATTTGGGAGAATGATATTGAAACATGTATAATATCATGTAAGAAACGAATCACCAGTCTAGGTTCAATGCAGGATGCAGGATGCTTGGGGCTGGTGCACTGGGATGGCCCAGAGGGATGGTATGGGGAGAGAGGTGGGAGGGGGGTTCAGTACTGGGAACACATGTACACCCATGGCGGATTCATGTTGATGTATGGCAAAACCAATACAGTATTAAAAAAAAAAAAAAAAAACCAGATTGGTGACTTGAAATTTAAACCATTGTCTCATGAACTTGATGTGAATTTGGTTATGCATTTGTACACATTGTTCATGCTGTGTTTTGGGTGATAAGTGTTGCCTCCTGAGAAAGTTCAGTTTCATTAAGGTCTATATTAGTATAGTCAGTGTTTTTATATTTCATTAAACCCACATTTCACTGGTCCTTAAATAGTGATGGTTGGATAAAAAAAGGGGAGGAAGAGAATCAGTCATAAGAGATCAAGTGTGTGATGAATAGAAAGGAAGTTCTTTTAATCTTTTCTGTATGTTTTATTTTTAATGATTTAAAAATATCATTACCGACATCACCGTTATAACCTGTGTGTGTGTGTGTGTGTGTGTGTGTGTGTGTGTGTATAATACATTTTAAAGATTGTTTCCTCTATGTCATTCCCTATCTTAAATAATGTTTTCTGAACTATGCCTTAGGTTCTTTTATTTTAGCCTGTATTTGATACATAGACATTTATATTGATAAAGAAAAATCAGTATTTGTCCTGTGGAAAAAATATGTGCTTATATATCTGTCATAAAACTATTAGATTCCATAAGAACCCAAGGCAAACTCATTTAGCCATCAAGTGTAATTGTGCTTTACCTCAAATGGTTTTCTTTCCCTAGAGGACAGTCAGGATTGCGGGTGGCATCAAACCTACAGGTCGGCCTGAAACAAAACAAGGAACTTTTTAGCTCTGTCCACCAGGCACACTCTTTTCTCCCCCAAGTAACTATTGAGTCATAAATCTTCCTCTGGAAAACTGATTTTCAATTTCTCATCTTCACACTAAAAAATTCTCAATATATCGGCAATGAGTGTTATGTATTGCTCACTGGCAAGTGATATCTTTAAAGGGGGCCTGTTACATCCCAAAAGCAAAGGGCTCTGAGTCCTGTACAATGCCAAAACCTCCAGTCAGTTTAGTCAATATTTCAGACAATATAGTTGGAAAGAACATGTCAAGACACACTGCCGTTGTACACATTAAATATCTTTGTGGATCCCATTTTGGTTAACTTTTTTGGCATTTCTAAATGTTTTTGCTGTATATGCTGCTGACAGGGAGCAAATTTCATTATTTTGAATTTCGGCAGCCTTTCCTTCTTTAGCCTTAACTTCCTTGTTGAGGTGCTAATGAGCTGTGAAAAGGCCAAATGGAAGAGGAATAAGAGCTCCAGATAATCCATATTCTGATAAACTACTCCCTCGATAATTGGCAGTTTATGGTTCTTCTGGGACAGTGGCAGAAATAAGCAATGGTGACCAAGTATATGGAGCAGCGTGTGTTAATAACGTTGTTAAAGAGGTTTACAAGGTGATCAGAATTGTTTTAAACAAATGTCATGTGCGTACCTTCAGGCCTAGGCACAATTTGATTATCCAAAAAGCTTTATAGGTCAGATTGAGCTGCATCCCAGGATTTCTAAATCACAAGTTTCTAAACACATTTGTGACTATCTCCCTTCTAGCTTCAGTGAATTTCCTCTTCATGATTTATAGTTTCCCCAGAACAAAGACATACTTGACCTTCCTTTCCTGCTCATTTGCATGTTTTTAAATCATCTTCACTTTAAAGTTTTTAATTGCTGCTATATTTTAATACTCAGGTTTTAATTTGTGTTGTGGTGATAATTCTGTTTCCTTCCTAGTGTAATATGAAATAAGGCCAATATATTAAAAAGTATCTTTCAATAGAATAAGTAGTGATTTTGTAGAAAATTTCCAGGGGTTATACAAATCAAGAAGATGATAGCTGACACTACTCAAGAGTATTTAAAAAAATGAAAAATTGTTTTTCATAGTATTGATTATCTCAGTATGTGAACAAAGAAAGCATTTTTATCCCTTTTCTTTCCCTTCCTATTTCCCAAAGTAGAGCAAACAATTTGAAATATGCCAATAGGCATTTTTTACATTTTGACGTATGTTCCAAGTATGATTATATATCAACCAAAAAGTCCCACTGATATTGTCATTACGTATTTTATAGTATCCATAATTTTATGTGGTGATTAAAAATTTGAGTGTATCAGTAAATTTTAGGGCATTTCACTAAACAAGCCCATTGTAAATATTTAAAAATCTTTACATGAACAAGTTATCTGTTGAGAATACAGAAACTGTACACCAAAGCCAATCATATTTTAAACATATGAAATTATTCATAGAAGGGTCTAAGGGAGAGACAGACTGGATGAATTAAAGAATTCTATCAGTGTTTCCTGGGGTATGTGAAAGGCATGTCATCTTTACATTCACATAAAGTATGGCACAGTATTACAGTTTGATTTTTAAATGCAATTTTACCAATCTAGCTATCTTTGGGAAATATTTCTTCAAGTTATTAAAAATATGTGAGGTACCTTAGTTACAATTACAGGCTTCTATGAAACAGATACTGAAACGTTTCCCATCTCTGCTCTTTATTAATGGTGACCTTGGGCAAGTTTCTAACCTCTATGTATCAAGTATCCTTCCTGTAAAATGTAGACAATCAGTCAGTTCAATCACTCAGTCATGTCTGACTCTTTGTGACCCCATGGACTGCAGCACGCCAGGCTTCCCCGTCCAAGAGCTTGCTCAAACTCATTTCCATCAAGTCAGTGATGCCAGCCAACCACCTCATCCTTTGCTGTCCCCTTCACTTCCTGCTTTCAGTGTTTCCCAGCATCAGGGTCTTTTCTAGTGAGTCAGTTCTTTGTATCAGGTGGCCAAGTGTTGGGGTTTCAGGTTAAGCATCAGTCCTTCCAATGAATATTGAGGACTGATTTCCTTTAGGATGGACTAGTTGGATCTCCTTGAAGTTAAAGGGACTCTCAAGAGTTTACTCCAATACCACAATTCAAAAGCATCAATTCTTTGGTGTTCAGCTTTCTTTATAGTCCAATTTTTACATCCATACATGACTACTGGAAAAACCATAGCTTTGACTAGACAGACCTTTGTTGGCAAAGTAATGTCTCTGGTTTGTAATATGCTATCTAGATTGGTCATACCTTTTCTTCCAAGGAGCAAGTGTCTTTTAATTTCATGGCTGCAGTCACTGTCTACAGTGATTTTAGAGACCCCCCCCCCCAAAAAAAGTCTCTCACTGTTTCCACTGTTTCCCCATCTATCTGCCATTAAGTGATGGGACTGGATGCCATATCTTCTTTTTCTGAGTGTTGAGCTTTAAGCCAACTTTTTCACTCTCCTCTTTCACTTTCATCAAGAGGCTCTTTAGTTCTTCTTCACTTTCTGCCATAAGGGTGGTATCATCTGCATATCTGAGGTTATTGATATTTCTCCCGGCAGTCTTGATGCCAGCTTGTGTTTCATCCAGTCTAGCATTTCTCATGATGTACTCTGTATATAAGTTAAATAAGTGGGGTGACAATATACAGCCTTGATGTACTCCTTTCCAAATTTGGAACCAGTCTGTTGTTCCGTGTGTGATTCTAAATGCTGCTTCCTGACCTGCATACAGATTTCTCAGGAGACAGGTCAGGTGGTCTGGTATTCCTATCCCTTTCAGAATTTTCCACACTTTATTGTGATCCACAGAGTCAAAGGCTTTGGCATAGTCAGTAAAGCAGAAGAAGATATTTTTCTGGAACTCTCTTGCTTTTTCTATTTGTAGACAGTAGAAAAAGCAAGAGAGTTCCAGAAACATCTGCCTGCAATGCAGGACACCCGGCTTCGATCCCTGGGTTGGGAAGAGCCCCTGGAGAAGGAAATGGCAATCCACTCCAGTATTCTTGCCTGGAGAATCCCATGGAGAGAGGAGCCTGGTGGGCTACAGTCCACAAGGTCACAAAGAGTTGGACACAACTGAGTGACTTCACACATACAAGCATTCCTTAAGTTGTAAGTTTAAATTAGGTAGTGTAATGGGGTGCTTGCAACACATCTTACAAATAATAAACACTCAATGTATTATACTTGTGTTCTGTTTGTAAATTCTATAATAGTTTAGAGGGTGAAAAAAGCATTATATATTAGAGCATAGTATAGAATGGGGAGCACCTAACCACAATTTTTTTGTGGGGGGGAGGCGCGGTGCTCCAAAATCACTGCAGATGATGATTGCAGCCATGAAATTAAGACACTTATTCCTTGGAATGAAAGTTATGACCAACCTAGTTAGCATATTCAAAAGCAGAGACATTACTTTGCCAACAAAGGTCCGTCTAGTCAAGGCTATGGTTTTTCCAGTGGTCATGTATGGATGTGAGAGTTGGACTGTGAAGAAAGCTGAGTGGCAAAGAGTTGATACTTTTGAACTGTGGTGTTGGAGAAGACTCTTGAGAGTCCCTTGGACTGCAAGGAGATCCAACCAATCCATCTTAAAGGAGATCAGTCCTGGGTGTTCTTTGGAAAGAATGATGCTAAAGCTGAAACTCCAATACTTTGGCCACCTCATGCAGAGAGTTGACCCATTGGAAAAGACTCTGATGCTGGGAGGGATTGGGGGCAGGAGGAAAAAGGGACGACAAAGGATGAGATGGCTGGATGGCATCACCGACTTGATGGACATGAGTTTGAGTGAACTCTGGGAGTTGGTGATGAACAGGGAGGCCTGGTGTGCTATGATTCCTGGAGTCACAAAGAGTTGGACACGACTGAGCAACTGAACTGAACCACAGTATAAAAAAGATGATACACTGGGGTTTCAGAAGAACATATTACGATGTCTCTTCATATGCATGCTTTGTTTGAAATTAAGAAATTAGTAAATTTTACTAATATGCAGGTCCTCAGATGATGTCATGTAACATATGGTACTTCATGTCCTCAGCGAATGCTATTGGGCCTCATTTATTGGCGTTACTGGTGTTCTATGTCTGTTGCATTGCCTATGAATGGTTAGATGGATTTACCAACTGTATTATTTTAAGTAGTAAAATTGTTGTTGTTCATTCGCTAAGTCATATCCAACTCTCTGCAACCCCATGGACTGCAGCATGCCAGGATCCTCTATCCTCCGCTATCTCCTGGGTTTGCTCAGATTCATTTCCATTGAGTCAGTGAGGCTATCTAACCATCTCATCCTCTTTTGTCCCCTTCTCCTCCTGCTCTCAATCCCTCCCAGCATCAGGGTCTTTTCCAATGAATCAGCTCTTCACATCAGGTGGCCAAAGTATTGGAGTTTTGGCTTCAGCATCAGTCCTTGCAATGAATATTCAATGTCAGAGGTGCCCAGTAGTAAAATACTTATTTTTCGGTAAAATAGCCGTGTCCCAGAAAATATTTATTGCACAGAAGTGTTCTACATAATTTTTTCAAAGGAAAAAAAGTGTTCCAAATATGCTGAACATTTCTGTGTCAGCAAATGGCTATGTATATTATGCTACTTCTCAGAGATTTCCAAAAGCAGGAAAAAACACTTGATCTCTCCTTTCAAGGCAAATTTCTGTATTAACCGATGATTAAGAAAGGAACTACATTGTATAGGAAATTTGTGCTATGGAGAGTGCTTTTCAAAATGTATATTTGACAGTAGTTTCATGATCATGTCAGTTGTGAAGTCTTTAACATCTACACACAGAAACTTGAAAGTAAAAAATTTTGTTTATTTAAAATATACATGAAATGTTTTTGTGAGGTTTTGAATGTCTATTATAAATATAAGCATGTTTTCATTTGATATTGTAAGAAGTACTGATTTAGATGATATAAGATTAAATTGTTATAGCTAAAAATTCTGTAATATCTAGTAGATTGGGTGAAAAATGAATAGGGGAGCTAAGTTGAATCACTCCTCAAAACTGCTATGGAACAAAGTGATTTAAAAAGTGGAATATAAAACCCCAAGTGTTATTTTAATAAAGATGAACAGTTTACAGAATTGAAGAGCATTATTGCAAGGTTTAGGAAAAGTCATGCAAGAGATGAGATTTGAGCTGGAACTTAAAGGAGAATATGATTTAAGTATTGTGGAAAGTGGTTTTATTTACTTATTTTATTATTCTATGTTGGTAATAGTGAAATAAACAAGTAGGAAGATAAGACATGAAAATTGATGATTTGTAGGATCATGGAAAAAGCAAGAGATTTCCAGAAAAAAAACATATATTTCTGATTTATTGACAATGTAAAGCCTTTGACTGCATAGATAACAATAAACTGTGAAAAATTCTGAAAGAGATGGGAATACCAGACCACCTGACCTGCCTCTTGAGAAACCTGTATGCAGGTCAGGAAGCAACAGTTAGAGCTGGACATGGAACAATAGACTGGTTCCAAATAGGAAAAGGAGTATGTCAAGGCTATATATTGTCACCCTGNGTACTTTGGTCACCTCATGCGAAGAGTTGACTCACTGGAAAAGACCCTGATGCTGGGAGGGATTGGGGGTAGAAGGAGAAGGGGACAAAAGAGGATGAGATGGCTGGATGGCATCACCGACTCGATGGACATGAGTTTGAATGAACTCCGGGAGTTGAGGATGGACAGGGAGGCCTGGCATGCTGATTCATGGGGTCGCAAAGAGTGGGACATGACTGAGTGACTGAACTGAACTGAAGTGAAAGCTGGGAAAGGGAGAATGGAGGAAGACATCTTAGACCATTAAATGATGCGGTATGAATTTGGGACTGTATTCTAAGATTAAAATTGCCCATGTTTATTGCCTGTAAGGG
>SJYA01003483.1:1601791-1634113 GCA_006410615.1 Neotragus moschatus
GTGAAAGCTGTCATTTGCCAGACAGCTTTCAACCAAACTGTTGAAGATAAAAGAGCAAGTCATTTCAATAATAATAGAATTTTTTTTTTTTTTTAGACTAAAGCACACATATGTCTTTAAAAAAATTATTTGGCTGCTTTGGGTCTTAGTCGTGGTATGCTTGGTCTTTCACTGTGGTGCGTAGCCTTCTCTAGTTATGGCACTCGGGCTCTAGAGCGCATGGGCTTGTTAGTTGCAATATGCAGGCTTAGTTGCTCCAAGGCATGTGGGATCTTAGTTGCGCAACCAGAGATGGAACTTGTGTCACTTGCATTGAAAGGCAGATTCTTAACCGCTGGATCGCCAGGAAAGTCCCCACGTATGTCTTTCTGACATACATTTTCTATGTCACACTCACTTGGGGATCTGTTTGGCATTCCTCCTTATGTTTTCCACTGCCTCATTTTATAATATACATGTATATACCCTTAAATCCTCTTACAGTATCTTCCCTAAATCTGACTTTTGAATCTTTCATTCCAAGATGTGAAAAGAAATGTTAGCACATCAAGAGACTGAAAAGTTGTCAAAAGGTTTCACACTTTTCATTTCTGTCAAATACAGTGAGCCTTTGTGTACTCTTCTCAGTTCTCTAAAGCTTCAGATTAAGAGCTTTCATGGTCAGTGAGACCCTTCAGTGTAAACCTTGAAGCAGGCACAATATTGTTAGGAGCCAGTGATAAAATGGAAGAACTACCCGTTGCCCTCAGCTGACTAACCTACCTCCAGGAGTTGGGCAGAGGACTGCTTCAGGCCTTTATTACTTGGCTTGAGGCAGAGAGCAGGATTTGTGGCTGATAATGAAATCTATCCAGAGTCTTCCCAGGGCTTAATATCATTTGCATTTTCCTTATAAATGTCAAGCTCTCAAGGCCTTAAACAAAGGATCTCTTTCTTTCCTTCAAGAGAGCAGGGAGACAAACAGTATACTAAGGCAGTAGGTGCTTTCAGTAGAAGTGAGGTATGCTGTTTCTTCTCTCTGCTCTGATGTGGAAAGATGCAATATCTTTGGTCTAACTGACTTATGAAAAATGCCCTAATATTAATATAAAGTAAGATGGAAAATTATTACCTGGTAGGCACTAGGAGATTCACTGTTTTATTCCACAAAGATTTAATATGTTCTACTATTTGTCAGACACTGTAGTGAACAAAACAAACAAAACTCTTTACCCATGGAGGTTACATTTAATGCACCATGAGAGTTTTTCTGAAAGATATACCACACCAACCTGCTAGGAACAGGGGCAGAAGATGAAAAGCATGCAAATTAAAGAGAAAACCCAAGGAATTTAAATGATATATAAAATCTCTGTATATTATCTGTAAGCTTTACATGCACCAAGTTAGTATAATCATAGCCATTTTCAGGTGTGTACCCGGACTCTGAAATGAAATAACTTTGCCAAGCACACACTGCTTATAAATTCTAGAGGCTCAGGAATTTGAAAGGTTTAGCTGACTCTAAAGTGAGACCAAATTGAAGTTTCCTGAAGGCAGGCACTGCTTCTGTGTACAGTGATGCCTTTGGACTCTGCTACACACAGGAGTGGGGGTGGGGCCTGGGAGGGCAGTGAGGTTTTAGAGGCTTGGTCCTTCAGTGGAGGGGCAGAGCCACCCAGTAGGGCCAGTTTGAGGGGGAGAGGTTGGTGGGAGAAGAGATAATTAACTGTTAGAAATTCTTGAGTCTGTGAACATAAAGTGATTTCATATAGGAAGCAAATTATCAAGCAAAGGCAGCTGCTGTGAAGGGCTTAAGTCAGTCTGGCACCTGTTTTTTGTACTTCAAAGTTTGATTGGAACACCTCCAGACTCATTCACTTTTGTGTTGTCTACATCTGCTTTTGTGCTACAGTCTGCAGTGACAGAGCTGAGGAGGTGCAGCTGGCCTGCAGTGGGCTGCAATACTAGAGGGATTCACTATCTGGCACTTGACAGCAAAAGTTTAAGGTTTAAGCATCCTTGGATTATATAATAAAGATTCTCCATTGAAATACGAAGTGAGGAGGCTAGGATGAGTACAGCTGTAGCCATGTTTGTGTATTTTGGTGGAATCTAATCTGATAACTCGTTGAACAAATGAATAAATAGCTAAGAATACTCTGATAAATAAAGCAAGAAGTTTTCAATGGCTCCATGGAAACGCATAATGGTTAATTTCCTTCATAGCTCACTATTGAGCATTCTCTGTATGTTATAGTAAACTCTATTAACAGCAGTCTTTTGGGGAGATGTTATTTATAACTGGAACTTTATATCAATTTTATATAATTTATATAAATACATACAAACTTGGCAAATAAGGAGCCCGGTTTCAAAAATTTTGGTAAGTAAAAAATCATTTGCCTAAAGCAATATGCTTATGAATACCTTTTAGCTCAGTATCATCCAGTGAGTCATATTTGTATTAGATATTTATAAAAGACTGATTAAAATAAGTAAGACTTGGTATATTTGCGTTAGGCCTACTTTAAAGTAGGTAGTTGAGGAAAATAACATTAGGAATTGATTTGGTCTTCTTAGATATTTTGTAACTGTCTTATTTTAAAATTACTTTTAGAAAATCCCTGATTGTTTGAATTCCCAGCTTATATGAATTCCAACCAAATATTGACTTTTAAAATTATTGAAACATACCAAAAAATATCACAGAGTTTATCTTCCTTCTTTGGAATCCGTGGATCTTATAATATTCCTCCAGCCCTTCAGAATGACAAGAAGGAACGTAGGGAGTCTGATTCGTCCTCAAGCATCTTTTGGTGTGAGCTCAAGTTTTCCTCATCTGGAAAATGGGCCCCTCTATGGATGGTTATAAGAGTTATATGATTTAATGTGTGCAAAAAAATAACTACACTGGAAATCCTTCATGAACTACCAAGTTAATTTTGGAGAAAGTTGTTTCATATAGTTTTTTTTAATATTTATCCAAAAATTGATTGTAAACTTTATTTTTTTAATGATATCTTCTTTATTGTATATTTTGTTTTGTTTATTGGATATTTAATTGGATATTTTGTTTCTATTTAAATCCTTTGTTATTTCTAAACTTCCTTAGGCTTAAGAGACTTTGCCATAGAAAAGGAACTAATGAACACATAAATTATTAAAAGAAATATGGAAAGAAGTACATACATGTTTTTTTTTTTTTTCATATCTTTTATCAGGTTGAGGAAGTTCTTTACTATTCCGAGACTGTTATATGTTTTTGTCATGAAAGGGTGTTGAAAATTGTTGAACGTTTTTCTACATCAGTAGAAATGATCATGTTTCCCCCCCCTTTATTCTATCATTATGATGTATACATTTTTTTTAATGGAGTAGAGTTGATTTACAATGTGTTAGTTTCAGTGTGTACAATAAAGTGAGTCAGTAAGACATGCATATATATTTGTCTAAGATTCTTTTCCCTTATATGTTATTGCCAAATGTTGAGTACAGTTCCCTGTGCTGTGCAGTTGGTGCTTCTTGGTTATCTGATTTAAATATAGTCGTATGTATGTCAATCTCAGATTTAAAATCATGGATATATGCTACCATGATGCTCCTGTTTTTTAAAACATGATAGTTGGTTTGTCGTTGTTCAGTCACTTAGCAGTATCCAACTATTTGCGACCCCATGGACTAGAGCCTGCAGGCTTCTCTGTCTTTCCCCATCTCCCAGAGCTCAAACTCATTTACATTGAGTCAGTGATGTCATCCAACCATCTTGTCCTCTTTCGTCCCCTTCTTCTCCTGCCTTCAGTCTTTCCCTGCATCACAGTCTCTTCCAATGACTCAGCTGTTTGCATCAGGTGGCCAAAGTATTGGAGTTTCAGCTTCAGCATCAGTCTTTCCAATGAATATTCAGAACTTATTCCTTTAGGATGGACTGGTTGGATCTCCTTGCTGTCCAAGGGACTCTCAAGAGTCTTCTCCAACACCATAGTTCAAAAGCATCAGTTCTTCAGTGCTCAGCCTTTTTTATGGTCCATCTCTCACATCCATACATGACTACTAAAAACACCATAGATTTAACTAGACGGACCTTTGTCAGTAAAGTAATGTCTCTACTTTTTAATATGCTGTCTATTGTTACAGCTTTCCTTCCAAGGAGCAAGCGTCTTTTAATTTCATGGCTGCAGTCACCGTCTGCGGTGGTTTTGGAGCTCCCAAAATAAAGTCTCTCACTGTTTCCATTGTCTCCCCATCAGTTTGCCATGAAATGACAGGACCTGATGGCATGATCTTAGTTTTTTGAATGTTGAACTTTAAGCCTACTTGTTCACTCTCCTCTTTCACCTTCATCAAGAGGCTCTTTAGTTCCTCTTCACTTTTTGCCATAAGGGTGGTGTCATCTACATATCTGAGACTGTTGATATTTCTTCCATCAGTCTTGATTCCAGCTTGTGTTTCATCCAACCTGGCATTTCATATGATGTACTCTGTGTTTAAGTTAAATAAGCAGGGTGACAATTTACAGCCTGATATACTTGTTTCCCTATTTTGAACCAGTCTATTGTTCCATACCCAATTCTAACTGTTGCTTCTTGACCTGCATACAGGTTTCACAGGAAGCAGGTAAAGTAGTCAGGTATTCCCATCTCTTTAAGGATTTTCCAGTTGTGGTCCATACAGTCAAAGGAGTTAGTGTGATCAATGAAGTAGAAGTAGATATTTTTCTGGAATTCTCTTGCTTTTTCTATGATCCAACGGATGTTGGCAATTTGATCTCTGGTGCTTCTGCCTTTTCTAAATCCAGCTTGAACATGTGGAAGTTCTCAGTTCACATACTATTGAAGCCTAACTTGGAGAATTTTGAGCATTACTTTGCTTGCATGTGAAACAAGTTGGTTAAAACATATTTTATGTGAAATATAAATTAGAAGAACAAACAAGTTTTAATGATAAATGATTGATAAAAATCAACTATCCAAAACAATTTAATTCAGTGAATATTTATTAGTTATTTTTGCTCTGTCTCTTCCATTACATGTGGAGGCAGGGTCTCTGTTTTCATAGAACGTAAGGGCTTGTGTAGTATCTCGAGGCACATACTGTATTCTATATTCGAAGGTTGCCAAGAGAGTGGATCTTAAATGTCTTCACCACAAAAAGAGATATGGTAAGTATGTTACATGATGGAGGAATTAGCTAAAGCTGTAGTGTAACATATGCTTCCATGGTGGCACAGTGGTAAAGAATCCTTTTGCCAATGCAGGAGACACGGGTTCAATCCCTGGGTTACCAAGGTCCACTGGAGAAGGCAATGGCAATGCACTCCAGTATTCTTGCCTGGGAAATACCTTGAACAGAGGAGTCTAGTGGGCTACTGTCCATAGGGTCACAAAGAGTAGGACATGACTGGGCATGCACACACGTAGTATACTATAGAAGTGCATCAGCTCAACACATTGTACACCTTAAACTTACAGACTATTCTGAATCAGTTATATCTCCATTAATTGGAAAAAAAATGAAAGGTGAATGGATTGAAAATGATGAAGGAAAACGAACTACGGCCTTCACTGAGAGTGTGTTTTTGAGAAGATGTATTATCAGACAGACATAGGATTTTACTATAGAAAATTTATTTTAGAATCATGTATTAGCTCTTATAAATATCTATGTTTTTGTGGTAAAGTCTCATCCCTCAGAAACTTAAGGCATGATAGTGTGTTAGAGGGGCTGTGGATTTTTATGGCAGTAACCAAGACACACTTTAGTGATAGATTTTCTAAGAAATTAGTTTATTTCTCTTTCAGAACTGTTTATCTTAACTGGCTAGATGTGGGTGATCCAGGCTTCAGAGGAGAACTCTGGTCATTCAGGGACCGAGGCCCTTTTGTCTCGTTGTTCTTTCATCCCCTAGTAACCACCTGCATCCCCATGGTCGAGGACAGCTCAGCCCCGCGTCTGTGTCCTGGTGTGCAGGAAGTAGAAAGGACCAACAGGCGAGTGTATCTGTTCTCCTCAGGTCTTGACTAGGAAGTCACACACATCCTAGCACTCTGGCCAATATTTGGTGACATGCCAAACCTAATTAGAGGAGAGGCTGGCAACCGTGGTTTATATTCTGGGTAGCCAAAGAGTCCCTTCAACTGTCTGTGACTATAAAAACAAAAGTGGAAAAGAATAGATACTGAAGGACTAGCAGTCTTTGCAGTGGCTAGTTTTTTCTAGGTACCAAAGTGAACACTTTAGATCCAGATCCATTTTTAAAATAAGTTTTTGAATGAGGTTTTTTTTTTAATGTAAATATACACATGTGTCTAACACACGTCTGTACAGTTGATATACTGTTCTTAAACAGAACGTCTAAGCAGGACATTGCATTTCTGTGAGGCAGTCTGTTATAGTGCACACAACCAACTTTGCTGATACTGAAAATCACAGACAAGTAGTAGGAACTGTAGAGGGTATAGGGTTCAAGGAGTGGATGTGGCACGTGCCTTCTTGTGGGAAACACTGATGTCAGCTTTACTTTTCGCTCAGCTTCCTCCATCTTCTGAAAGAGAGTCTGCTTCACCACCTGGGCTGTGTCATGTGCTTGCCTTTCTGCTGTCCCCGTCTTCTGTATGATTTTGGTATCTGTGTCTTGAAGGCATCATTTTGAACTTTACATCTGATTTCTGATTCACTGACATAATGGGGTCCAGGTGTTTTCTTCGTAGTTTTGAAACCATTGACTCTGAATTTGTAGAGATGAACACAAGAAAAAAAGTAATTAAAAAAAAGGCAAAGTTGCTCAGCTGAACTGTGCTCTGAATAGAAATAACTTTGGTCAACTTATCAACTCCTTTTAGCTTTCTTTAAATAGACCCATCTTGGGAGAGGACTTTGGGGCAGAATGGATGCATGTATATGTATGGTCGAGTCCCTTCTCTGTTCACTTGAAACTATCACAGCATTGTCTTTTAATTGGCTATACCCCAATACAAAATGATTTTAAAAATATAAATAAATGGACACATCTTACATACTTGGCATATGATGGCTTGCAATACAGTTACTATAATAATTTGAAATTATAATCCTTCCCAGGTGATGAAGGAGATTTGAATTAGAATGGTAGTTCAAATTTATTTATGAATCTAGATATCACTTCATCTAATAATTTTACTTATTTTATTGATATAATTAACATATACCATCATATTAGTTTCAGATGTACAGTATACATGTGATTTATGTATATATTGCAAAATGATTATCACACTAAGTCTAGTTAACATCCATCACCACTCTTAGCTATAAATACATTTTTATTTCAGTTTAAATAAGTTATACTAGGATATTGGCTTCTTAGGTGGCACTAGTGGTAAGGAACCCACCTGCCGATACAGAGGCATAAAAGATGTGGGTTGGATCCCTGGGTTGAGAAGATCTCCTGGAGGAGGGCATGGCAACCCACTCCAGTATTCTTTCCTGGAGAATCCCATGGACAGAGGAGCCTGGCGGGCTACAGTCCAGAGAGTTGGACACAACTGAGCGACTGAGCAGACAGCACATAGTAGGATATTTTGCAAAAGCACTGTTTCATAGATTTTGTTTCTTCCTAGTAGAGATTTATCAAATTGTGCTAAGGATGAGTGTTTTAGAGTCTGAAAATCCTAGTTGTAAATACTAGATCAGCCAATTNGAGAGTTGGACACAACTGAGCGACTGAGCAGACAGCACATAGTAGGATATTTTGCAAAAGCACTGTTTCATAGATTTTGTTTCTTCCTAGTAGAGATTTATCAAATTGTGCTAAGGATGAGTGTTTTAGAGTCTGAAAATCCTAGTTGTAAATACTAGATCAGCCAATTACCATTGTGACCAATGTTTCTGCTCTTTTTTCCTCATCTTCCTATTTTCTGTCATCCTGACCTGTTGTGGTGAAAAATGATAGAATGCACGTTAAGTGCTTAGCAAATTGACTGACACTAAGTGCCCAATCAATAATGGCAGCTGTTGTTATTGCTGTTATAGATGTAGTTGTTGTTGTTGTGATTTTTGTTTTAATAGTGCCATACAGCAGGCCATCATTTTTCCTAAATCCTCATTAGGGCTTAACTTTGAACTGAATTTCAGGCGCAAGCAATATTAAAAATTACCTGTTTCTGGCATCATTAGAGTGAATGTCATGTACAGTGTTGCATGATGGATTAATTCCTCATAAATCACTTCTGTAATCATTTTTCATACTTTGAATAATACCCTGGTTTACATGTTATATCTCAGAGGAAACACAGTGGAAATGTGGCAAGAATATTTCCAGATACTAATCCTGGTTCCTCTGAACTGTTCCTCTATTATTTAGTAAAAGAACCACTTGGTTATCCCTCTGTAATCCTTTAGCTTTCAAATAATCTTTCACTGAAGGATAAAAAGATTATAGACTACACCAAACAATTCACCATTCAGGCACTAACTTGAGACTCTATAAAAACGAAGTATGACACATTTAAAGGAGCTAAGTGATAACATTTTCAAATGTACTTGAAGCATTTATACATTCAAGAACAATAAAACTGTTTTTTATCCAGGTTAAAACTCATAACACATTTTAAGGTTGAATTTGGGGAAGTTGCCAAAATAGATGAGTTTCAACAGAAATATAAAACCACTCAGTGATAGATTGTGCCCTCTGGAAGAGTCCCAGCTATTTTTCTAAGAGCTTTGTGGTTTGCTGGATTGCTGGTTTCACTACCTATATGTTGCCATTTGATGACTTATCTCAGTTTGAATTGCCAAAATCATGCTTCTAAAAATACACACAGCTCATTCAACTGTGTTTCCTCATAAAAACCATTTTGCTGTTTCAATGAACATTGGTCCCCAAATACAGGCATCACAGAGCATTTCTTGGAAACCAGAATATGCTGAGCATTTTATATGCCTCATCACATACACTGTTTTAAGCAGTCCTACGGAGATATAGTTTTATTTTCTTTGTTTTACAGATGGGGAAACTGAGACACAGAGAAGTCAAGTAACTTGCCCAAGGTCAGATAGATAATAAACTGGATTTTAAAAAATATTTACGCCTGGAGTAGTATCAGGGCTATCACTCTCCATTTTATTAGGACAATTTCTGTCACTGGAAAAGAGTTTCCAGACATTTGTCCTGGACATCGCAGGACTAATGCCCATTTGTCTTTCCTCATTACTTTACTTTCCCCCTCTCTACTCCTTCACCTTTATGCATTAGCAACATCTTCAAGGAGCGTAGTTGGCAATATCTAGTAATTCTTCATGCAAAAGGGTAGTAATTAAGCCTCTGGAGCATGTGGATAATGTTGAATAAATTTTAGTGTTCCTAATTTTGAAAACAACTAGAATTGTTTCATCCATTCATTGTTATGCCTCTCATCTGAATCATTTTTTGTCCAATGTACTGTAGAGAAACATAAACTACTGTTATAAAGATGGAAATTAAAATAAGATCAAAGCATAGGGAAAAAAATTAGTTCTAGTTGATGATACTGGCACTTCCATTCATGAAATGATTGGTATCTCTTATGCATCACTTTTTTTTTAATAAAAAACAAAGATCAAGCTTCCTAAAAAGAAAAATTCTTTCCTGTAATATGTATGAATTAGTCACAGGCTAAGGTCAAATGTGTAACAGTAAGACAATGAATACATATTTTGAGAAACTAAAACCAAAAGCACAAGCCTCTCTGTGTGTCCTTGTTTGTTTCAAAATTCTGTTTTAAAGATGAATATAAAGATGTTCTTCCAAGGGTTTTATTGCAAATGTGCAAATGTGGAATTCAGCAAATTTCTTCTTTCATGGGGTTTACTTGTACTGCAGTTCTAGAATCATTTCCAGTTCTGTTCCATGAACTATCATTTTTTTATCATGATGCAGAGCACGCATATTCATTTAACAGACATACATATATATGCATACTTGAAACAGAAAATCACAGAGCAGTCTAGTCCTTAATATCAATTACACAGACTGGTATTTTTATTCTTTTTATTTTTAAATAGACTATTCCTGGTCATCCCCACTGAAATGATTAAAAATCACTGATGGATCACAACTTATAAATTTGAAAAACAGTGGTCTAGACAAATAAAAAATTATTTACAGCCTAACTGACAGTTTTGACCATAATCAAGTATATATGTAGAATTGATTTATGGATATAAATAATGAGTTATTTGTATAATTTCACACAGCTTATCTGTTTGAATTTAGCTTTAATATGGCTGTCTTTGCCAAGTTTTTGTTTTATGAATATCCTCAGACAAAACTTTTAGATTCAGAATTTATGAGTGCTAGACAGCATGTCCTTGAGTATAAAGATTTCCCTTCTAAAATTTTCTCCAAAAATTCAAGCCTCTGTAAATATCAGTAAATCATGAAGTGTTTACTTTTTTAATCTAAATTGTGCAATGGTAAAATATAGTGTTGTGTTACTTGAGTAATAGTTTCATTTGCAGTTTATCATTTGCAGATTATTTGAACTCAAGATTGTTAATAATTTTTAGAACTTTTAAATGGGAGCTAGGTTGAGGTTCCCATTTCAGAAAGGTTTCATTTAATTGATCTTTACTCTTAGATGTTTCCTGGGTAATTTTTTTAAATAGGAATTTTCTGGCCCTTGAAATGTGAACAGTGACTTAAGAAGGTAACCTTTGAGCAGGCTATGTTTCCAAATGGTTCTTATGTGTAGAAAATCTAATAATAATTAGAGCTATCAGCTACTGTATTGGGTTCTTATGCAGGTTCAGGCATTCTGGCAAATGCTTTATATACTCTCCTTTAATTCTTCTAGCAGTCTTAGGAAAGTATTATATTATTGTTCTCATTTTACATAGGAGGAAGCTAAGGCTAGTGATGTAGCTAAGTAACTACCAGGGTAACAAGACCTCAGCTCCAAGTCAAGATCCAAAAACTGATTGACTCTAGAGTCCCTGGGTTTTTTAACCACTTTCTACTGTTCATAATAAAGGTCCTGTCTCTTCTCACCTATAACCCAGGAAAGACACACTATCCAGGATTTGATTGTACTTTCCCCCCACCTACACCCAGAGCTACCGATTTGTATAGTGCAGTGAAAAGTAAAATTTGGAGCCCCTTGTTCAAAAAAGCAGGAAGGAAAGTGCTGTTCAAATGACCAAAATATAAAGCTGTTTCCTTTGTTCTATGGCCTTTCTCTCAACTTGCCATTGTGTTTTTTATTTGCTATTCAACATCATACTGAGTAAAGAAAATTAAAATTTTAAAGTATTAGCATGAGTTTTACTGCCCATTGTTATATTGTGCAATTGCAGTTGTAAATGCAAGTATAAGATCGTTTAACTTAAGCAGAATCACCAGCATTGCACAATTTGTATTTCACAGCTTATATATGCATCTCTATTCCATTCTTAACATGAAAACATTGTATGACTAACTCAGCTGTGTTCATTTCACTCCTTGATAGGTGGACTTTCTACTTATGTTCTGTGCCTTTAGCTTACTGAAAAGTAAGGAAGGAGTTGAAGGAAAGGAAAGGAATCATCTTGCCCTATCTTCCCCTTTCTTTCTCTGTCATCGGTTGTAGCATAAATGGTTGGCTAACACAGGAAAGAAATGAGTATGAAAGGATACCATTGGGTTCTTGGTTGTTGTTGTTGTGTTTGTTTGTTTGTTTGTTTGTTTTTAGCATTGCTGGCTTTCTGCACTGGAAGATAGTTCTGGTTCAAACAGAAACCATGATTTCCCGAGGCTGTCAGTGCCATCTGTCATTCAGTCATAGACACTTGCACTCTATGGGAGTCTGCTCAGCTCCCACATATTGTGGGTCCACCAGAATTCTAGGCTCAGAGGACACAGAAACACTATATGCAAATGGGGAAGAGATACATAATGTATCTGTGTCCTCTGCTCATATGCATATTTTATCACTCCATTGAACTTAGAAAACCCGAGTTCAAGGACAGAATTATTAAGAATTTTAAGGCGGCAATGTCAAGAAGCAGATAAAACAAGCAAGGGATTGTTTGAGCATTGTAAAACTGCTCAGGTTTTCCAACCATGACGCTATTTCTGTCTGCACACATTTCCCAGGCTATCTTTTTGTGACTTTTTTCCTCCTACTGATGACTTTTAATATTATTTACATTATTTGGGAGTAGAGGAAAGGAATACATCGTGGAGGTTGTTGTAACCCTTAAGACCTTCAGAACTTGCCTTGACCTTGGGGAGGCCCATGCGACTAGCTCTCTCCTGACACTTATATTCTGTTTGAGATCCTGAAGTTGGATAATTTTGGCTTAACAGACTGACATATTGCTGCCAGTTCTCTAGAAACAGATAAGAATGCATCCTTTGATGAAAGGATTACACCAAAGACTACCTCTATGCTTTTTCATCCTAAAGGGTTTAATCGTTCAAGAAATTTATCATATTAAAGTTTCAAAATTGGGGCATTTATCAGAAGAGCACAATTAAGTTGGTGCTAGCAGCTCAGTGGGAGAGAAGGCCCAGAATTGCTGGGGACTGGAAATTCAAGGCAGACATGGCAGAGAAGAACCATCAGAAGAATACAGTTTCTCTAGGCAAGATCCAGACCTCTCTCCCACAACAAGTAGCTTCTTGTGGTTCTACACTGCCATTTGTTTCCTTTGCAAAATCCCATTTGTTAGGGACCAGTGCTTGCTTGCTATCGATAGGGTGTTCAGAAGATTCCTCTCCAAATATTTTTCCCATGTTTTTGCCCTGACTACTTTATTTGCCTATGTCCCTTACCTCAGCAGGAAACCCTCTTGAATGTGGTCCTCCTCAGGATTTCTAAAGCCCAACCACCTACCATGCATGTGCTTGACCTAAAGAAAAATTTATGCAGATACTCCTATTTGTTCTGATTTTTTATATTGATAATTGCCTTAAGGTTAAAGCAGCAGGCACGTAGTTTATCCCAAGAGCTATCTCCTGTCACTTGGTAGTACTGGTTCCATAGCTCCTGAATCTCTGCAAGCACACAGCCAGGTTCAGAGGTCACTCTTCCATTCTGTCAAGTGCTGTCTGCTCTATAGGTCTCTTGAGGTCTCCATTGCTTGGCTTGAGGTGATACAAGATATAGACATGCATTGCTCTCCAGAGGAATCCTTCTCACCAGATTTCTTCCGTCAGTCTCTTTGCTGCTTCTTATATACCTTAGAGCTTGGTAGTTGATGAAGGAGGGTGCAACAGTTTTGTGGTCCCTTCTTAGCAATTCCTTCATAGGTGGCCTGGATCTTTGCTTTAGAATTATGAACACTTTGTAACCAGAGTTTTCAGCTTTAGGATCCCAGGAGAAATTACAGCTGTTGAGAATCTCAGCTGACATCCTGCTAAATATATTTGATAGCAAATACTTTATATTTTGCTTTGCCTAAGATAATGACTTATTATTTAAACCATGGCCTTCTGGAAATGAAGGCTTAATTCATAGAAGTCATTCTCCCATTAGAAGTTTCAGATGTATGAATGAAGTATTTTTTTTAATTATATCTTTCCCTCACTTATTTTCGTATTGATAACTTTTCTGGTCTGGAGATTTTCAGAAATATTTCATTAGGGGATCTTGGGAAGAGATGTTTCCTTTACTGTCATTGTAAAAATTACATAAATATAATACCAATAATGTATATATAGAGGACTCAAAATGTGAATTTAAAAAGTTTGCCTATGGATGAAAATCTGTGGCATTTAACATTAAGAGATAATGTACCAAATCACTCCTTATAGTAATCCAGAAAACTTTAATCAAATATTAACTTGAAGTGGATTCCAACTGCTATTTGAGAATCTGTGTGTGTATTTGTGAGGATGTTAAAATGCAGGCTCATTATCATGTATGTCTGCTGTCCATGTCTCTGATAATGCAAGTGGACGTTTCTAGCATTTTAAATATTTCATTCGATTTATCATGTAATGTATTGGAACAGCCTGCAAAGATACTAATTATATAACACCCAATTTGTTTTATTGTTCAGCTTTTGGAAGCTCCTGAAGACAAGTCATTTGGCAGTCCATTGATGGAGACTGAAGTCAACCTGGACAGTTACCAGACAGCTTTAGAAGAAGTACTCTCATGGCTCCTTTCAGCCGAAGACACATTGCAAGCACAAGGAGAGATTTCTAATGATGTAGAAGAAGTGAAAGAACAGTTTCATACTCACGAGGTAAAGGCAAAACATCGATTAATGAAATAGGGCAGATGACATAATGATAATTCTGTCTGTTTTCCTCACTCTATAAGATCCTGGTACTCTGGTAATTTAGTGTTTATTTTGAGATGGAAGCAAGATAAATGTTCATGCATTTGGCTTTCCAGTAGGCGGCTTTGGAAGTTTTCCTTTGGAGAAGAACACTTTGAAGGTGCTGAGACTTGATTTTGCCAGAGGCTCCTATAGGAATATGAAAGACCAGCTCCTTTGTCTTGGGTCAAGGTCAATGCTGAGATAGAACTTACACTCCAGAGTACCTAGGGGATATCAGGCGGCACTACCCCCTCAGTCGGAGACTTCTCCTGGGATGGCACACTTACTTGGCCTCCTCCCCTCCCCTTTCCTGTTTCCTGCTGCTTCTGCTCCCTTGCAGATCTTCCCGGGGATCTTTTTCTTGATAAATCACTAGCATATAAGTCCTGATCTCAGGCTCTGCTTCTGCAGAAGGTGACCTAAGCTACTAATATCCACTAATTCATATTATAAACAGTATTGGATTTACTTTTACTGGGAATAAACTTAAACTGGGCTACAAATATAAAATCGCCAAAAAAAAAAGAGAGAGAGAGAGATTCAAAACCATAATGCTTTCCTTAATATGTTAACTCTTAGCACCTTCTTTCTTTGTCAGGGATACATGATGGATTTGACATCCCATCAGGGGCGGGTTGGCAATGTTCTCCAACTGGGGAGTCAGCTGATTGGGTCAGGGAAATTATCAGAAGATGAAGAAACTGAAGTGCAAGAACAAATGAATCTTCTAAATTCACGATGGGAATGCCTCCGGGTAGCAAGCATGGAAAAACAAAGCAAGTAAGTCTGTTTTTAATTTCTATAAGTAGCAAGTTTGGGAGTCTTAATAGTGTCTTGATGCAGTCCCTTGCTTAAGTTAGGATCCTCAGTTTTTTCCTAAAGTACACAACTCTTCTTCAGGGGCATTTTGGTTAGGTTTTCATGTCCATTACATTTTGGTTTTCACTTTTGTAATTGAAGTGGAGCTATTGGAGAGAAGGACCACTATCTATAGATACTTTAAAGGTCGCTGAATTTGTTGTCATAGTTAATATTTTCCAAGCTTTCCCCTAAAATTACAATGTGAATATAGAAGGCATGGAAGTTTGCACAGGAAATCATGCACATAAAATCACATATTAGGTACAGATGCCAGGAAACTTCTCTTCTGAAGGAAAAGCTCTCAAAATATTTAATAGTTTTTCATATGTTTATGGAAGCCCTCTTGAAAAAAGTTTCTCATCTGTATCTGGTGATCCTTTTTCAAGTACTTGCATGTGAATTATCTTAAACTATATATTGACTTAATAAAAAATGTTGAGACATTTTTGAAAATGGCATATTTCTTGTAAAGGTAACAAATGAATCTCATCGTTTTAGATGTGTTGCTTTGATTTATTTTGTTAGGTGTGTGTATTCATGTAGTGCTTATTGAGACAAGTTGATTTATTTTTAAATGAAAAGAAATGAAGTGCCAACTGTGGGTTTGAATACATTAAGCTAAAGAAATTGTCCAAGTGTCTTAAGTTTACTTAGCTATTATTTATGAAGATTAAATCCATTAAAAGAGGACCAAAGAAACTCATTGGATATGCTGGGAGGATTGTTATTCTAGTACTAAATTATAGTGTGACAATAGGGAGGGGAAAAGCACATTTTTAAGGTCATATATTTTGAACAAATAAATAAAGCATATATAAGATAGAGTTTTCACAAATATTGGTATTCACAACCAGAAGATACTGCTCTATACATATTGACATTTTCCTCAGCTGTGATCATTTGGAGGATTGCAAGAAATTCTAGAGGTGAGAAGTATAATGGTTGTATTATAACTATTAACTCTCCTCCCACCCATGCCCAGGCTTCCCTGATAGTTCAGTTGGTAAAGAATCTGCCTGCAATGCAGGAGACCCCAGTTCAATTCCTGTGTCAGGAAGATCCACTGGAGAAGGGATAGGCTACCCACACAAGTATTCTTGGGCTTTCCTTGTAGCTCAGCTGGTAGAGAATCTGCGTGCAATGTGGAAGACCTGGGTCTGATCGCTGGGTTGGGAAGATCCCCTGGAGAAAGGAAAGGCTACCCACTCCAGTATTCTGGCCTGGAGTCACAGAGAGTAGGACACCATGGAGCGACTTTCACTTTCACTTTCTGCCCACGCCCAAGGCTCAACCAGTTCAGTTCAGTTCAGTTCAGTTCAGTTCAGTCGCTCAGTCGTGTCCGACTCTTTGCGACCCCAGGAATCACAGCAGATGGGACCGGATGCCATGATCTTCATTTTCTGAATGTTGAGCTTTAAGCCAACTTTTTCACTCTCCTCTTTCACTGTCTTCAAGAGGCTCTTTAGTTCCTCTTCACTTTCTGCCATAAGGGTGATGTCATCTGCATATCTGAGGTTATTGATATTTCTCCTGGCAATNGATTATCCAGGTCATGAAGATCTTTTTTGTACAGTTCCTCTGTGTATTCTTGCCACCTCTTCTTAATAGTTTAAGCCACCCGTTTCTCATCATAGATCATAAGATAGAGAGCCTCCTACTTGTGGTCATATGACAGCATTCTTCAGGTCATGACTTTGGTTTGCATCCATTTGTGCAACTTAAACAGAGTAACCTTAGGTAAAATTTGCAAGTCTTTAAAATCCTATTTCCTGCTTTACTGCATATCCCATAGTGGCACCACTGTCTTTTCCTTCTTGCTTTCTGTTTTCCCATCTTCTTTTGGAAGCTAAATACATTCTTGTTCCTCATTCTCTTTTTTCAATAGGGCTAACCATATGGGATTAATTATTCATACAAACAATTAATTAATTGCATCTTCAAAACTGAGTGGAGAAAAGGTGGCCTACAGTTAAAACCTCAAGTTTTTAATCTGCTGCTATACCACTTAAAAATTGTTTAATTAAAAAAAAAACCTTGTTAAAGAGGCATCTACCATTAGATGATGAGTGACAGCACACACACACGGATGAGACCATGTACACACACACGTGTGTGTGTAATTTGCTCACACCCATCCCACTGGAGTATGAGAAACCTAAAATGGCAATATCACTAAGCTAAGANATACCACTTAAAAATTGTTTAATTAAAAAAAAAACCTTGTTAAAGAGGCATCTACCATTAGATGATGAGTGACAGCACACACACACGGATGAGACCATGTACACACACACGTGTGTGTGTAATTTGCTCACACCCATCCCACTGGAGTATGAGAAACCTAAAATGGCAATATCACTAAGCTAAGAGTGTCAGACTGTATTTTTGGGGGGCTCCAAAATCACTGCAGATGGTGACTGCAGCCATGAAATTAAAAGACGCTTACTCCTTGGAAGGAAAGTTATGAGCAACCTAGATAGCATATTCAAAAGCAGAGACATTACTTTGCCAACCAAGGTCCGTCTAGTCAAGGCTGTGGTTTTTCCAGTAGTCATGAATGGATGTGAGAGTTGGACTGTGAAGAAAACTGACCACCAAATAATTGAGGCTTTTGAAGTGTGGTGTTGGAGAAGAGTCTTGAGAGTCCCTTGAACTGCAAGGAGATCCAACCAGTCTATTCCAAAGGAGATCAGTCATGGGTGTTCTTTGGAAGGAATGATGCTAAAGCTGAAACTCCAGTACTTTGGCCACCTCATGCGAAGAGTTGACTCATTGGAAAAGACTCTGATGCTGGGAGGGATAGGGGGCAGAAGGAGAAGGTGACAACAGAGGATGAAATGGCTGGATTGCATCACGGACTCGATGGACGTGTCTGAGTGAATTCCGGGAGTTTGGTGATGGACAGGGAGGCCTGGAGTGCTGTGATTCATGGGGTCACAAAGAGTCGGACATGACTGAGTGACTGAACTGAACTGAAGATTGACATCAAAAATAGGTTGTCCTTAGGGAAATTTTAAGGACTTTGTTTGGTATTTAAGCTTTTAAAATGACTAACAAGAAGGTAAGGGCAGCCTTTTAGCTGGCATGGCTTTACTAAAACATAGTTTTTAAAATGAGACATTAATGTATAAATGCTTGTAGCATATCAACTAGTCTGGACAATTTGTTGAGGTACACATACACAAAGTATTATTTAAGACAAGCAAATTCAGAAATCTCTTGTAAGTTTGTAATTAACAGTCTTACATACCACTTTCACTAACTTTGTGGATTTTCATGAATAAAATTCTAAAGGTGAGTAGCCATTATGCAAACTATCCTGGACCTGAATTTTGATAGATATTTTTAGAGGAAACAAAAAGCTGATTATCAAAATAGGATGTTGTCAGTATTTAAAAAAAATAATTTTAGTTTCTATTTAATCCTTTAGTACATTGCTACCTGTTCAGTTTATACTTTCATGGCCATGTTGATGATTAGCTTCAATTTGGAGCATTACCTGTTATTTCCATTCGTATGATTACTTAGGAGTAGGAAAGCATAGTAGACCGATAATAATCAAAAGTGGATTATTCCACACCTTTCACTTTGTTCCTCCAAAGAAAGAAAGGGTATGGATAGATACAGTCAAAATCCATTTTCCCTGCCTAAGCATGGTTTTAGGGAGAGATAATTATAATTAAGGTATAATAATAGGTAGATGAGATATAACAAAAGCCAGCTATAATTCTAAAGTTGTTGTCTTATTCAGTCAGTTCAATTCAGTTCAGTCACTGATTCATATCCAACTCTTTGTGACCCCATGGATTGCAGCACACCAGGCTTCATTGTTCGTTACCAATGCCCGGAGTTTGCTCAAATGCATGTCTATCAACTTGGTGATGCCAACAAGCCATCTCATCCTCTGTTGTCCCCTTCTCCTCCTGCCTTCAATCTTTCCCAACATCAGGGTCTTTTCCAATGAGTCAGTTCTCCACATCAGGTGGCCAAAGTATTGGCATTTCAGCTTCAGCATCAGTCCTTCCAATGAATATTCAGGACTGATTTCCTTTAGGCTAGACTGGTAGGATCTCCTTGCTGTCCAAGGGACTCAAGAGTCTTCCCCAACACCACAGTTCAAAAGCATCAATTCCTTGGCACTCAGCTTTCTTTATAGTCCAACTCTCACATCAAAGCTGGAAAAACCGTAGTTTTGACTAGGTGAACCTTTGTGGGCAAAGTAATGTCTCTGTTTTTTAAAACACTGTCTAGGTTGGTCTTAGCTTTTCTTCTAAGGAGTGTCTTTTACTTTCATGGCTGCAGTCACCATCTAAAGTGATTTTGGAGTCCAAGACAATAAAGTCTTGTGACTGTTTTCATTGTTTCCCCATCTATTTGCCATGAAGTGATGGGACCAGATGCCACAATCTGGTTTTACTACAAAAGTGAAAATAAATAAATAAATAAATTAATTAATTAAATGGCTGGGGATGCAGATAATCTGATAATTAAAATCTATTAATATTTATACTTGTCAATGTTTACTTTCATCTAAGAGCATGTCTATGTGCGATAATCCAATTACATTTTATATATATATTCATTGGGATATATTACTGTATATATCAGGTTTCCAAGGTGTCGCTCATGGTAAAGAATTCACCTGCTAGTGCAGGAGACACAAGAGACTTGAGTTCAATCCCTGAGTTAGAGGATTTCATCCCTGGGTGAGGAAGATCCTCTGGAGTAGGAAGTGGCAACCCACTCCAGTATTCTTGCCTGAAAAATTCCATGGGTAGAGGAGCCTGGTGGGCTAACTACAGTTCATGGGGTTGCGTTCACTCAGTCATATTGACTGAGTGACTACATATGTAACATGTATGTATGTAGGTAGGTATCTGTATCTACATCTGTGTATGTATCTATATCTGCATCTATCTATATATGCATGAATGTTAATAATAATACTCATAAATATTAGTGGAGTGCCTCAAAATACCATCTGCATTTCAAGGCACTGGGTATACAGTAATGAATACAAAAGGCAAGGTTCCAGAAGCTTTACAGTGTCTCACATCCAGTAAAATAAAATAAAATTTAAAAAAAACACAAGAAAAATATCAGATAGGAACATGCCTTTTGAAGAGGTTAAAAGTTAGTGTGGTAGAGCCTGAGGGGCCTCTCTTGCTTGTGTGACCCAGGAATGTTGTGTCTAGCATGGTGCCATCTAATTTCAAATATGAATGACAAGGAGGAGTCACCATTTGCAGATCAGGAGGAAGTATACTTCAGACAGAGGGAAAAGCTCATGCTGCTGCTGATGCTAAGCTCATGCAGGGGCCCCAAAATAGGGACACTCTGGCTTGTTAGAGAAACCAACAGGCAGTTTGTGGCTGGAGAGTTGCAGGAGGGAAGATTAGATAGCTGAGGTACGAAATGGGGTTGAAATCTATCGATAGGTAGGGGTCTTGTCATGTATGGCAGTGTCAGGGTAAAATCAAGGACTTTAAGATCTAGCATAAACGTGACAAAAAGTCATCAGAAGGTTTTAAGTAGGGAAAAAACAGGTAAAGAAAATATTGGTAATGCCACTGGAAGAAGACAGGACCATTGTAATACCAGTATCTGGTAAGAGATAATATTGACAGTATCTCTTACTATTACTTTCCTGATACTAACCCAGGTAAAAGGTGCTCATATCTTATGCCAGGGGGTGGTGGTAATCATGCATGTGTTTACTCTACGATCTTACCCCAGTCACTAATGTATAAACCATTTGTGATGTGTTTATTTTCCTTTTTTTTACCTTTCTAACAGTCAAGATTCCTCCTCCCCACCCCAGGAAATAGGCATCCTTGCCTCACACATACAGATGCTACCTTTAGACAAGGTTGTATCTAGGGAATTTATCCTATAAGCCATTAACAATTTCGGAACAGAATGAGAAGTTTTAAAAACACAAAGGTAACAAAATGCTCTCATTTCCCACTGATGCTCCATCTACTCTAATTTTCCTAAGGAATAAGGTCTCCCTTTCTCCAGCTCCTGTTTATGTGAACTAGGTGACATCCCTCCCCTCTGTGGTACTCAGTTACTGATTGCTGACACACCTCTAAAAGATACTGGCCAAGATAGGGTGTAAAAAGTAGATTGTGGACATTATTATGAAGTATATAGAAATTATTATGAAGTATAAAGAATGATCACCATTACAAATGACTAGCCGTGGGTCAATTATTTTAACCATACTATGTAACTATGCCCATGTGAAAGTGCTAGTCTCTCAGTTGTGTCCAACTCTGCAACTTCCTGGAGTGTAGCCCGCCAGGCTCCTCTGTCCATGGCATTTCTCAGGCAAGGATACTGGAGTAGGTAGCATTTCCCTTCTCCATGGGATTTTCCCTACCCAGGGATTGAACCCAGGTCTCCTGCACTGCAGGCAGATTCTTAACCATCTGAGCCACCAGGGAATATATATATATATTTTTTTTTTTTTCACTTTTCCCCTTCCAGCTTGTTCTAACTGCCTTGCTCATTTTTTCCCAAAGGACTTGTTTGTGGATGTTTTCTCTGGGGGAAAGGGACCATAAGCAGGGTGATTAAAATTATATTTGAAATTATAATTTGATTATTGAAACATTTCTTGCAAAGGAATATAAGTGAAAAACATAAACATATAGGCACTTTTTTTGTTCCTGTTTTATTCTGTTCTCATTTGATTCTTCCCTTAATAATTTCTTTTCTCTCCAATCCTGATATATTTGTGAACATGAATTCATAATGAGACAATGAAGCAAAAGCTAATATAATAAAGAACTTTTTAAAGATACTTCTAGCCACCACTACTTTGGCACAAACATGCTACTACTGGTCAGTTATCAATCTTTAACAGTGATTATGAGATTGAAATAAAAAAAACTAAGTTCCATTGATTGCATAATTAAAATAATTAAGACAAGACAGTATCTGTTGACATGCTCGAGTTGGAACCTACAGACGAGTAGGCAAAATGATTTTTATTTTGTTTCATTTTTACGCTGCAGAATACCCTTTGGGTGGTGGGAGGTGAGGGAGAGAGAAGAAAAAGACAAAACTTCCCACTGTGGAAGGACAAGAAGACTATTGGCATAGGGACAACAGAAGATTTTCTTCTCTATGGATAAACTAATTAATTTGATTGAAAAATGCAACCTGCAGAGAGCAAAAGAGATTTACTGACATTTCTACAAGGACTCGTAAAGATAAGCACAGCAAGTTCCATCAACTTCTCTGATAACTATGGTTAGGACATGCAGGGGGAAACTAAAACCTTTGTGATGATGAGGGAAGAAAAATGAAGGCAAGCCAGTAAGGAGGCCAAGTGAAGTTATGTTCTGGTTTATATCAGCAGGAGGAGAGATATGAATAGTATCTGGGTGAAAATATAAACCATAACATGGGAAATAATTGTGAATCACCGTCAACACTTTGACTGGAGAGAAAAATATGTCTAACAACTCTGGCTCATCTTTTTTATTTTCCTTTTAAATTTCTGTTTCAACCTGGAAGTGAGAGAACATATGTGAGAGTGAATAGAGTAAAAGAGGTGAACAAGTAGCAGGGTTGTTTTCTCCCACGTGAAGTGACTAGCACATGGCACGTGTGAATATCTGAATGAATGGATCAATGAATGAAAGTGTTTCTTAAAATGTTTCTGTTACATGTGTTTCTGTTAAATGAATTCACTGCAGTGAACTTTTTAGCAGAGTATAATCTTAGTCTCTTACTTGCCATTATATAACACTGTTTCATGAATTCATTTTTTTCTAATCATATTAAAATTAGAACTCCTGACAGATCAAGGTAGTTCAAGAACCACTAGCAACAACATCACCTGAGACCTAATTTAAAATGCAGACTCTCAGGCCTCACACTGCATGATCAGAATCTACAATTTAATGAGATCTCAGGTGATTCCTAAGCCCCCAGTTTTTCTATCAACTGAGGTGGGCCAAATGTATTAACTACTTTCTCAGAAACTCCCCAGATGGTGCTGGTGATGTCTCATTCAGTACTCAGATGTTGCCAGCATCTCTCATGGGTCATTGATAAAATAGCAAGATTCTTGTGAAAGAATATACAATAGACAATGTGAGAGTATTGACAGTTCATTGGTGGCCTAATGAACAGTTATTAGCATATAGTAATTTGATCAGGTTCAAATCAGTATGATGGTCCATGACAACCTTTTTTGTAAACAATGCTCAGTTAAAATGTGGACACGACTTGTTCCAATAATATAAAGTATGTGACTCTCATAGTTTAAATTATGAGCAGGAAAGCCAGATCTCTGGAATTCATAGAAATGAGAGCCAAGCATAACATTTGTTTGGAACAGTGCTTTTTCATAGAGATAAATAATGATAATTAGAAATTAAGCTTAATTATTCATTCATCTGTCTAACTAACAATTCTTATCTCCTACGTTCCCTGCACTGTTATAGATACTGGGGAAGTATCAGTGGACAAAACAAACTAAATCTTAGTCTTATTGAGCATGCCTTCTTCATGGGACGAGACAGTTGAAAAATATGTAAAATATGTATATCATTGGAGAAGGAAATGGCAACACACTCCAATAGTCTTGCCTGGAAAATCCCATGGACAGAGGAGCCTAGTGGGCTACAGTCCAGAGAGTCACAAAGAGTGACTGACAAAGAGTCAGACATGACTTGGTGACTAAAAAACAACATATATGCCATAGCACATGGCTTTAAATGATGGAAAAGGAAAAAAAAAAAAAACAGGGGCTAGATTTAGAGAATGACCCATTTAATTACTGTGCATACTTGATCAGTTATGGAAGGCCTCCCTCTTAAGGTCATATTTAAGGGGAGGCCTGATCACAGGGAGGGAACAGCCATGCTGATGGCTATGGCAAAAGAAAGTGAATGTAAAGATTCAGTGTGCTGGGTAAAATGATACCATTCTCATTTATGGCTAAAAAAAAGATGAAATGATGCTAATTAAATCAGTGAACTGTCTTAACATGAGAACATTTAATGGAAGTTGATGTTTTTATATTATAATCTTAATTCTGATGTTTCTGATTAGAAAAGTACATTTTTGTACTATATCTTCTTATATCTGATAATTGATACCATTTATGTAGTCAAGCAATATTTATCATGTGTCTAGTGTGTGCCAGATATTATAGAGTGACATAATTTTTGAAGTTGAGAGTGGGCTTCTATTGTCGTGCAAATGATTATGATCTCAGAATGTCACCATACCTCATTTTCACTAGAGATAATTTAAACAGATTTCTAGTCATTGTATTTGAGTCCTCTTTGGTTTGTGATGACATCTGGGATTTTCATCACTCGCTTTGTAGTATTAAATCAGGAAGATTGAATCGAGTGTCTCTATAATGTATTTGCCACAAGAATCTTTTGCATCCAGCCATGCAGCTTCTTTATTATGTTACTGTTTTGAATGTAAACGTGCAAAATGCAAATGAATGTGTTTGCATTTTTAACTTTAATTTTGCTCTGTATAGTCGAAGAATGTCAATAATTAAACTGTTGTTGAGCTTTATGGATGGAGGGATAACATAGATCAGTATTTTGAAAACTGTGTATGTATGTTTCACAGAATCCTTTTAAGCACAGAACTACTTTTCAACTCCATTTTGTGGGAAAATAAATACTAATACACGTTTGATTTTGAGGCAGTGTGGATACTTTCATTTCTGTTGAAAGGCAAACTTTGCAGGCAAGTTCTTTCTAAAATATTTCCTGTGAGGCTGTTGAATTAAGACTGTGCTCTCCAAGACCGGGTTGCAGGGTGTAATAGAAGGGCAACAATGAGAATTAGTGGGAGCTTTGGGAAAATGTATATGACCTGGTCTCTGTGCTTTCTCCCCTCACCGAGATATCAGTGCACCTATTGGTGGGAGTGCTGATGCTATAGAGAAGAGAATGAGCATTCATTTTGGTGGAAAAAAAAAAAGAAACCCTTCGTAGGATTCTGTTAGACTTTTATCTGCCATTCATTCTCCAATGGAAATTCCTACTATTCCAGTACCTAAGATTTAGAGACAGAAAACCACTGATCAGTGTCAGATTTTGCAAGTGGGTCTTTTAAGATGCCATTAGGACTTGGAGGAGAGAGGATGGACTTTCTTGAGGCAAGGAGGTGCAGGGCAGCAGGAGGGATTAACCACCTGCAGAAATGCTGGTGATAGACTTGAAATGTAGGGAACTGGCCGAGATTGGTGGTGGAGATACAGTGACAGTAGAGGGGTAGATGACGGTGGCAGTGAAAGTCTCATGCGTTTGGGGTCTCTATCTTATTGGATGCGTAGTTTTGAGCTTTATGTTTCACAGGGCATTCAGTGAGCTTTGAGAAATGTTCTAAACTGTGAGAATTGAAAAACATGGATGTGCTTCATATAGCCCATTCATTACTGCCATATGACAAAAAGCCTTTATGTGTCTGTACATGTGTTACTGAAACTTTTCTTTAAATTTACCAATAAGCAATGTTTGCTTTTTTGGCCAGGGGTTTATCAGGTTTTCTGATTCATACATTTAATGAAACGTTACAAATGTTTAAAATGTCTGTGCCGGGGACCAGCCCCAGTGGATCCAGGGTGATTCGAAGCATGGATGGCATTGGCATCTTAGAAGTATTTATTTATTAATAGAAGATTAGATTAGGAAGAAATAGTGTAGTAGGAAAATTAAGTGGAGAAAAGAGACTGAATAACTTGGTTTACGTGGAAAGCCAATAAAACCTCGAGACAAGAGGTTTGCACCATCTACGTGGGTCACCGGCGTCCTNCCCCCCACCCCCTTTGCTTGCCTTTTGACTCAGGTAAACCTTTGTTTACCCATCTGTAAACTGGGGCTAATAGTATTTCCTATATCATTAGGATTGATGGTAATACCTCTATTGTCTGGCAAACCTAGACAACATATTAAAAAGCAAAGATATCACTTTGCCAGCAAAGGTCCATATAGTCAAAGCTATGGTTTTTCCAGTAGTGATGTACAGATGTGAGAGTTGGAACATAAGGAAGGCTGAGCACTGAAGAATTGATGCTTTTGAATTGTGGTGTTGGAGAAGACTCTTGAGAGTTCCTTGGGCTGCAAGGAGATCAAACCAGTCAATTCTAAAGGAAATCAACCCTGAATATTCATTGGACGGACTGATTCTGAAGCTCCAATACTTTAGCCACCTGATGGGTGCAGATGACTCATTGGAAAAGACCCTAATGCTGGGAAAGATTGAAGACAGGAGGAGAAAGGGACTACAAAGGATGAGAGGGTTGGATGGCATTATCGACTCAATGGACATGAGTTTGAGCAAGCTCCGGGAGATGGTGAAGGACAGGGAAGCCAGCCTGACATGCTATACTACATGGGATCACAAAGAGACAGGCACGACTGAGCAACTGAACAACAAGAGCAGATCTAGAATAGAAACTACTTCCCTGGTAGCTCAGCTGATAAAGAATCTGCCTGTCATGCAGGAGACCCTGGTTTGATTCCTGGGTCATGAAGATCCCTTGGAGAAGGGATAGGCTACCCACTCAAGTATTCTTGGGCTTCCTGATGGCTCAGCTGGTAGGAAATCCACCAGTAATGAGGGAGACCTGAGTTTGATACCTGGGCTGGGAAAATCCCCTGGAGAAAGGAAAGGCTACCCACTCCAGTATTCTGGCCTGGAGAATTCCATGGACTGTATAATCCATGGGGTCACAAAGAGCAACTTCCACTTTCACTGAATGTCATGACTGAGCAACTTTCACTTTCTACTGGGCACTACTGATTAGGGAATAAATGCTTCCCCCAAGTCCAGCAGAGTCTCTGTGAAGCAAATCCTATGTTTGCGTTGATCTCTTTTCTGTTCATGAAGGTGATGTTCCTGCAGTGGATGTGAGGTGGGGGACAGACCTCCATATACAATTATTTGAAAATGGTATTCCTTAAGGTGCTTTTTACCACCCCAACAAATAACCGGACTCAAAGTGGTTTGCAGCATTGCTTCCTGAAGTGGAATCCATGTACCAGTACCATTGGCATCCCCTGGACATTTGCTAGAAATGAATCTCAGCCCCCTCCTCAGACCCACTGAGTTAAAATCCATGAGGACATAGTAAAATGTTAAAATTTAAAATTTGAGAAGCACTGGTTAAAGCCATTATCTATCATCTTATATTACAATAAATCTACAGTTGGAGTGACTCCAAACCATTCAGTCTGTGACTCAGTTGTGTCCTCAGAGTCGCAAGCTCTTTCCATGTATTGGCTTCACTAGTCTGCGTCTGTCCTCAGGTACTTTTACAGTGGGAGGCCGGCCGCAGCAGTTCGTCCTGTCATATCCTGACATGCTTCTGTCTCTAGACTTTGTCAGGGCTGTCTCCTGTCTGGAGCTATTTTATTCCAATTCAGCTGCCTCCTCTCTCGAGTGCCAGTCATATATTTATGCTCCATTCTCCCTTTGATTTTATGTCCCTTTCCAAATAACCACTTGAAAACCATAAAATGAAACCAAGAAAAATGCAAACTCTTTCCTTGCCTGTGGGTGGTAGATTTTTATTTTATGAATTTGATAAATTTCCCTAATTTATTTGCATCTTGAGAATGTTAGTTGGAAATGTGGACTTTCTCGTTTTAATAGTATTTTCAGTTGAACAGAATGAAAAGTATTATTTTTACAGAATAAAAACCTCAAACACCAGCAACTTCATATGACCCAACCTAGTATAACATTTTATCAATAAAGAAGGAAATGGTTCAAATTAAGAGCACAGACCTGGGTCACAGCTTAGCATTTATATACCGACATATATGTCACTGAGATACACTGAGCAAGTTCTTTAACCTTTCCAAGTTTCAGTGTCCTCAGAATTGAAATTTAACTACTTCATTAAGTGATAATGAGGACCATATGTAATCTTTAAGTGTTTTTCAAACACAAGTTAATTATGCTCCACTTTCACAATTTCTCCTATCTCTGCACTTGTCTTTATCATTATATATTTAATATTTTTCCTTAAAACAGTAAAATTTTACATAATTCTAGTTGATTTTTCATCCTAAGCGATATGATCTCTTATATACATTAAAATCATATATATACACACTATATATAAATATGTATGTGTATATACACACATAAGCTTGGTGTGTGTATACACACACACACGCTAAGACATCCCCCAAGAGGATGGAATGATACTGTTGTTTCAAGTGACCATACTTTGAGAACCATTGGTCTAGAGAGGAAAAGCAGGGATTTCTTTGGCTAGGATACAGTGATGTGATTGTACCAGTCATTATAATATTGAACCACACAGGCTGCACGCTGAGTGTCCCCATACACCATTTTCCACCCAGCCAGGCCAGCCCCTCCTCCAAGAACCTTCAGCTCCATATTTTTACATTCCACCTATAAAAGATGCAGTACCGGAGAAGGCACTTTTTGGTACATCCATTCTTAGTGGTTAGTCTCTGAGTCTAGGTTCATAAGGTGAAATCACTGTTAAACATAAAAGGTTACTTGAGGTTCAGACTTCACATTTTCAGGCAGAGCTCAAGAAATTTCCCAGAACTCATGGGTTAGTGTAGGGTATGACATTGTAGAACTCTTCCACACCGTATATCATCAAACTGTATTGGCCTTCCTGATCCTCTAATGCCTTAGGAAATTTGTACAGATGATTCTTTCTATTTAGAAAGTGTTTACCCCATCCTCTTCACTACCTCCTCTTACTTAAGACTTTAGAGTTATTCAAATATTAGTGCTTCAGAAAAGTCTTTCCATGAACTCAATTCAGTTACTTTCATTTCATAGCATGATCTCAATCACAATTAATTAATGGCCTCAGGAGCTATATATTATCTGTGACCCCCATGACTGTAAGGGTCTTTGTCGCTTCACCATTCGTAGTATCTAAGTACTCAGTAATTCCACATTTAATAAGTATATGACTCAGTTCTTCAAGTCTCAACTCTCAGGCTCTGTGTTGTGTAATGACATCATTTGTAAAGAGCCCAGGTTAATGTGGAGCCATTTTTATGTCCCCTCTGAATGTATACAAATATAACTATAATGATTTCCTCATACTATTATAATTGTTGACGTAGATATTTCCTTAAAAGTCTCTAAGCTACTTGAATATGAGGATGTTTTCTTTTGTCTATCGCTAACAAAAAGAAGTTTCTAGGATATTTGTTGGATGAAACATCTCTCCAAAAGTTAAAAAATATATATATTTTAAAATGAATGGGGTGGGAGGTGGGAGGGGAGTTCATGATTGGGAACTCATGTACACCCGTGGCGGATTCATGTCAACATATGGCAAAACCAATACAGTATTGTAAAGTAAAATAAAGTAAAAATAAAAATTAAAAAAAATGAAATCTTTTATTAACACTAACACATGTATGTTTGACTTGAAACATTTCTTCAACTATAAATAATAATATGGAATGTTTTTCTTTAGTTTCTGAAATGTGAGATTTTTAGCTCAATGTAAGGACAAACCAGGCAGGAAAAACAGCAAACACAAGGAATTATATTGCAGCCAATTCTCATGAAATCTTATTATCAAGTCAGTTCTCAAGGGATAGACTGAACCAATAAAGTAAAAGATTTATATACCTTGCAATGCCAGGATGGTGTTCATTTTTTAAGAAACTTAAACTAGCAACTTTGAGTTTTTGCTTCCACTTAAATGGATGCTTTATGTTGTTTCCCATAAAAAGAAAATGTCTACTTTTTCTGTTTGATAAACAAAAGCTTGTTCTCATAGACTTCTGATTACAACGTGCCTCGGGACCTGTGTCTCTATAAGGTTAAAGCTGTAATGATAAATGGTGTAACCAGTCTATTCTAAAGGAGATCAGCCCTGGGTGTTCTTTGGAAGGAATGATGCTAAAGCTGAAACTCCAGTACTTTGGCCACCTCGTGCAAAGAGTTGACTCATTGGAAAAGACTCTGTTGCTGGTAGGGATTGGGGGCAGGAAGAAACGGGGACAACAGAGGATGAGATGGCTGGATGGCATCACTGACTCAATGGACGTGAGTTTGAGTGAACTCAGGGAGTTGGTGATGGACAGGGAGGCCTGGCATGCTGTGATTCATGGGGTTGCAGAGTCGGACATGACTGAGTAACTGAACTGAAATGATTTTAAACACTCTCAGTTATGTGTGTATTTTTTATGTTTAAATATGTTGATTAATGGAAATTTCTGGTAAAAAATTTTATAAATAAGAATAATAAATAAGTGAAATTATGTCTTGCTTATTGACATTTTAAAATCGGTGCGCAGTATACTATGGTTCTCAAAAATGCTTTAAAGATGCCTTCGTAAAGAATATTTACCTTAAAATTTGTACTAACACTTCTCTTTTGTCTCTCAACATTTTGTTGAATTAATAGATGAAATAACCTAAATTTTACTTTTCATCCTTACTATGAAGTTGTGTGGTTGATAAGCAAGATGTCATCTCATGTCTGTGTTGCTGATATTCACACTGAGAAGATTTAAGACCTTAGTTCTAAGGCGTATAGCCAGGCTGTGAACTAAAACCAAGTGTTTGGACTTTAAATTCATTTCCTGCCTACTAATGTATACATCCTTGACAAAAAGAAAAAAAAAATTCTTTCACTTATCTATTTGTACATAACAAATGACTCCAAAATTGCAGCTTAGTACAAAAATTTACAATTACATCATGATTCTATAGATCAAGAATATGGTCAGGGCTCATCTAGGTGGTGGTTCTGAGATTGTGGTATAGCTGGGGTCACTCATTGGGCTTCATTCATCAGGAAGCATAACTTTTAAGATTGTCTTTTATCCTCCAGAGTTACTCTCAGGATGGTCTCTAATCATTCGGTAGTCAGCTTGGGCTTCCTTGCAGCATTGCAGCTGGATCCCAAGAGACAGAATACAAACGGTGCTCATTCCCTTACAGCCTACGCTTAGAACTTGTATAATGTCCCTTCTGCCATATTGTGTTGGTCAGAACAAATCACAAGGCCAGTCCATATTCATGAGCACGGAACACTGACTCCATCTCTTAATAGCATGACAGAGAATTTGTAGCCATGTTTTATCACCACATGTATATTAAAATAATGGACATAAAAGCATACAATTGCCAGGGTACATTACTAGCTCAATTACCAGAGATGGCTCCCACTTTATTTATCATGTTCACATTTAGTTAGCTGTGTGAAACGTTCTAAAAATTGGAATGTGTGGACTATCATATGCTGAAGAAAGAATACCTTCAGAGGTGATTGATTATGGGTTTTATTCACCTTCTTTCTTAATGTCCAACAAATGCCAAACCATGTTAACACACATTCAAATGTCACTAGTTTTACTTAGTGATAGGTTTAATAATAATAAAGTTGTTTCGACAGAAGCAATAATTAGGTATCTTTCAAATTTTCAGTTTGCATAAAGTTCTCATGGATCTCCAGAATCAGCAACTGAAAGAGTTAAATGCCTGGTTAACAAAAACAGAAGAGAGAACAAGGAAAATGGAAAAAGAGCCCCTTGGACCTGATCTTGAGGACCTAAAACGCCAAGTACAGCAACATAAGGTTAGTATATTTGATGCTATTTGCTTTCATCTGGAAAACAAACTGTTAGATGTGTATTATGTACATACACATGCATGGTTTGCAGATAAGCAAGAACTAAAGCTTCAAATGAGAAAAGGTTTAAAATAACTCTTGCCTAATATTTTTGCAGTGTTTACTTTTTTGAATACAAAATAGCTAGGCTTTTCATACTTGAAAAAAAACCCAAAACCAAATATATTCCTGGAAAAGAACAATGCGGCTATGTGATTTATTAAAATTTTGGTTTCCTGGAAGAGTTTCTGTAGGGATTACCTGAAAAGCAAATTTACGTAATAAAGCAAGATTTTTTTAAAATGTGTTTTTACCTTCAATTCATAAGGTCTGCTTACAGCAGGCCAAGCTTAATGAAAAATGGACATCTGTAACATTGCTTTCCTGTCAAATATAGCATCTAATAATTTTAATATTTCCATCTTATCTTGTACATTTACAGTTATGCTCCCTGATTACCTGCAAATATTTATTGTTTCTGTGATTAGAATTTCTACAGGAATTTTCTTTTCAGCATCCATTTTTTTTTATTGAGGTGTAAATGACATATTCATTTCAGGTGAGCAGTATAACGATTCAATATTTGTAAATACTGC
>SJYA01003483.1:1636700-1664670 GCA_006410615.1 Neotragus moschatus
TTTTTTTTTTTTTTTTAGTAAATGTGTGTCCCAAATTAGTTATTATTCAGCTGAAATACAGATTTTATTGTGCATCCTGGATTTTACCTGACAGCTCTGTTCAGGAGTCTGTGCTTCTTGGATTTATGGTTTTGAAAGGAAATATCTGCTGTCTTAACTCAGACCTTCTAAATCTGTATCTCACCCAACTTCATGTTATATATATATGTGTGTGTGTGTGTGTATGTATGTGTGTGTGTGTATATATATATATATATATATATATAATTTTTACAGAGTTACCTTCACAGTTCCTTCATGCACATGAAGGAGACCTTTCTTTCAAAGTCCTAGAATTCTTTATTTCATGAACTTCAGTTTCTCTGACAAATGGAACTGGTTTTTGATCTTGCTGCAGCCAAAACCATCCTTTGGCCACAATAGCTTAAGGTTAAGCAATATGGGGAGAGTTAGAGCTATGGTAATCCTAGCTACTGTGCCACTGGGGGAAAATAAAGCATCAACTGTATTCTAATTTTCACATGTAAATTGTGACTAAAAGAGGTTCCCTTTGTCACATAAATTTTATTTGAACATCTGATAAACTTAGAGCCACTGCTAGGCCTTGACCTGGACCACTTTTGCTGTGTGCGTCATATGTTCCTCTGATAGACCCTATACCCATTGGCTTCCCCTTGGCCTACACTGGAAGTTGTGTGAAGATGGATTCTATATATACCAGTGACTTCCTCTCAGTTTGAGGGCATTTGCTGGCCATAGGAGAATCTCAGCCAGTTCAAACAGGGGCAAAAAGTAGTTAGTACTGCCAGAGCTGCCACTAACCAAGGAGGGATTGGAGATGACAGATAAATATTCTCGAATCCCTGCCCCATGTCAGGATGATTCCAAAGCATCTCTCAATTTCCAGAGTTCCCCAGAGGTTTCCCAGCAAGACTGGGCCCCAGAAGTCCACATGGTCAGCTGTCTCACAGTCCTACCCTTTCATAATATCTCCTGAGATGACTTCTCAAATAAACCATTTGTACCCTAATACTTGGCTTAGGGTCTGTCCAGGAAGGAACCCAAGCTAAGACAACCTTCTCACCTGAGAAGTCTGAGGGTTATCCCAGCTTACCATCAACTACATGCATAATTTTAAGAAATTGTTGAATCTCTCAGGTTCTCCATATCTTTACGCTGGAAATGAAAGTGTTGAGCCCACTGATTTTTAGTGTTCCTTCCAGTCTTGGTTTCAAAGTTTCCATTAGTCTTGAAATGTCATGCATTTCCAGCAAGGGCAAAACTATAGGCAGTGACCCTGAATATCAGAAGGAAGAATGTCAGCCCTGGATGCCTGCAGTCTAAAGAGGAAGCCAGGAAGCAGGCCCACAAGAGAGAAGTGGCAGAGAATGGTAGGGCAGCCGTGAGTGTGAATGACTTAGGACAGCTACGTGCAAAGGTCTCACCTGGAAACCAGGAACAGAGCCCTCATCGAGGTTAGGACATCCAGGGTCTTTGTATTCTTCCAGTTACCTGAGAGGTTTTGCACTTTCCTGTGGAAGATAAATAGTGAAAGGAATGGAAATTTGTCTAATATTGTCATAAAATTTGAATAGATTGTCCATTACTTGAAAATGGGCTGTTTCTGATGAGTATGAAATTGCTTTGAAGAGAATAATTTGAAGCAAAAAGGAAGCAACATAATTATATGCAAGTTGATTATGTAATCATTTATATCTAGGATTTATTCATATAAGTGCATAAGGAAAACCGGAAGGGATTGTTTTACTGGCACAGAAAGTGAGGTTAGCTTCTACCTTTAATTAAACCCACTTTACAATATATTATTTTTTATAAAATTAAGACAAGGAAAAAATATATTACATAGCAAAGAGAATATCTGACAGTTAATAATTCTCTTTTGTTACTTGAAGTAATTACAGCGAGAAGACAAAAATTTGACAAAATCAAATAATTTATAAAGTAGACTGATTTGTTTAAACTGGAAACATATATTTATTAGACATATACACTAAAAGAAGTGAATTATTTGTGTTAGTCTTTCCATGGGTCATAAAACAGAAGAAAGGATAAATGTTCTTGCTTAGGTAACTGAATTCAAACTAAAGCCTTATTTAAATAATCACTGATTTACTTTGCAGCTTTTCTTCCCAAGGATTGTTAGTGAATGAAAATAAGGAAATTTCTCCTTCTGACAATGAAATACATCACTAACCTTGGAGTAGTCAGAAAGTAGCCCCACCCTGCTACATCACCATGCTTCTCACCTAATAGACCACTTAGTTGTTTTAGCTTCATATCTAAAAACATTATGTCCATCCACTTTATTTTGAAGAGATAATTAAAGATAACAAAATTAAAGGAGAGACACAGGTTTTGTTCCTAGGAATGGGTTTACATTCTCACATCAGAGGGCTCTGGTGTGCGCTCTGCTGTTCTCTCACTCCCTCTTGCTCTCACTCCCTCTCAGTTGGAAGGCACATCTTTCAAGCACACCATGCATATTACAGATATGCTTCTCTATGTTCTGTGACAGCATCCTTTGCTATCTTCATTTCAATAGCATTTTATTACGAGGCAGGCTAGAAATTCAGCCACCGTGAAATGTCATGGAAATAAGTCACTTTTACTGAATCTGCCAATTAGGCAAGGTAAAGTGATCGATCCTATATTGGTGGTTACTATTAAATCTAGTCAAACTATTATCTCTGAGTAGCTGGGAAAAGTCCAATTTGCTGCAAAATTTGAAAGAGACCAGTAATTCTTCATCTCTGTTGCTTTGGGGAAAGAATTTAGAGGTTGACTTTAGATCCAAGTCACCCAAAAGTGATTCTCTTTGGAGCGAACAATTTGAATCTCTCAATCTTCTTGTGACATAACATGTCAGAAATAATTCTGGTTGGTTATTTCTGTCTTATAAGGGAAAGATTTTATTAGTGATGTTGATAAGGAATGAAAGGATTTCCCTTGAAGGGCTGACAACATTATTGAGGACAATAGAAGTCTGCTGTGGGCTTGAAGTTTCATTAATGGAAAGAAGTTTGCTATTTTGGAGAGTATTTTAATCAAAAAGAAAATAATTGACTCAAGATTCTTGTCTCATAGCTCAGTCACACTGAGATGAGATTTAAAGCTTAGTTTACTATCTAAGTTTCCAATTCTTTTGAGAAGTTTAGACTTTTGTAATTAGTTACACTGACTTAGTAATAGCATCAACAAAGTCCTTACTTTACAAGTTGTTAGAATGTACAGGTATCAGTGTGACATGTACATGATATTATGACTTTAGTAAATGTTCTTTGTTAAGTACTGATTAATGCAAATTAAATGTTCTCTTAGAAGCGCAATCACCTGTCCTTTCCTTAAAGCTTAGTTAATCACAAACATTTGGATTGCCAAGACTGTGAAATATCTCTTCCAGTGACCTTTGAAATGATCTGGATAGTCATGTAATAGGAAGGTTTAGATGTAAACCTGCCAAAGGATTTGACATTTCATTTCATTCCATTGCATTTTAATCCATATCACTGAACAGACATTTATCAAAACAAAATAGCTGTTGTGAAAAATACAGAGACCTACTGTGCATGGAATCTTCCTCGAGAAGCTCACATGCTAGTGTATCAGATAATGACACAGAAAACAAGCGGCCGTGATATGTTATATAAGGCATATATGGCCAATGGCTTGAAAAAGTTAAAAAATGGTGATTTGTTTGGGCAAAGGAAATGAGGTGGGGCAATGTAAGGTATCTTAATTGCCTTGGTCACGTGTTGCACTGTGCTCACTGCTGGAGGACCACCACCTGACCCTGGAGGGTCTTGAACTCAAGACAGGCATTTGGAGCTATGCTATAGGCAGTAGGGATCCATTACTGATGATAAATTAAACTGAGGAAAGTGGGGATTTAGGAAAGTGTATCTTCTATTTTAGGAAGATACATCTTGTAAGATAAATTAGATCATAGCTGAACAGGAATCCAGGATATGTTAGGAAGATATTGCAGAAAGTATATAGAGCCTGACAGAAAGCAATGTCAATGGAAATTATTTTGGAAATCAAGAGCAGAACCAAAGAGGCTAGAATTAGGGAATTATCAAACAGTTTAAAATAACAGATTCTGAGACTGGGCAATTGGGAGACCCAAGCTGGATTTTTTTAAAAAATAGACAGTACTAGGAGAGAAATACAGTAATTGGGAGGAGGAGAAGTGATTCTGGAAAAGCATACAAATGCAGTAGAATCAAATAGTATAGAATCAAACAGTGCTTTTAGTGATTAGTAAGCTCTCTTCCATTTTTAGCAAGGTTAGACGTACATGTTATGGGTTACTGCTATGAAATTTTTATTTCCAATCGTTTACCCCCACAAGTGCTTGGTGAATATCTGATAGCTATGGTAGTAAAGGTAAATAATATATCAATAATTAGGGGGGAAAATCTACTATGGTATAGCCAGATAGACAGAGAGACTTCTGTGTTTCTCCAGCTCTAGCCAAGCATGTGAATTGCATAACTGATGCTCAGTAAATGTTTTTTGAAGCAAATGCTTTCATTACTTGTGACTAGTTCTATGACACATAGAGGCTTCATCACTGGCAGAGACATGAAACTTAAAATTTAAATAAGCAGTATATGATGAGCAGGAGCAAGAAAGCACTCATATAGGTGAAGAACATATCTTTAAAGCAACTCACATGGGGATATTATCTCAGTGCCCTCTCACTAGCTCTTTTTTTTTTTTCATTCCTTCTCTGTTTCATTCTCTGTTCAAATATCTTAGTGGTTATAACCCTGATATCCTTGTATAAATGTCACAAAAGGTACTACCAGCAGGCATACTTGTGTATGTTCATACAAATCAAGCTTGTGAGCCCTGGTTATGCAGAAAAGCAAAACCATGCAATACAATCAGATTCTCAGCTGGCTACCTACCATAGATGGCCAGTTCATGAAGAAGATGTGCACAGTGGACTAGCCAAAAAACTATAGAGCCCATAATCCTGCAGCTTTGTATATGTGTGTATAGAATTCTGGTCTTGTGAGTTAGATTGAGCTTCATATAGATTGTAAGGTCTCTGTTTTGCCCTTATGTTTTCAGTCTTAGCCTCTATCACGTGTTGATTGCCCTTTTAAGCTAGGCTTAAAAACTTAACCCTTCTTCCAAGATTCTTTAGAAAGGATGGAGAAGAGCTGAAAATTATATTGTCCTGTTTCTCTCATCAGTTTCCACATGGACATTACCTGACCTTCAAGGGGCAGTGAATAGGAACCATGGGAGAAAAACATGTATCCTCTAGGTGGGAGATCCCATGATCATATCAAAAGACATCATTATGAGAAACAGATTGCAGGCGAGAATATCTAAGTAGGAATGATTAACAAGAGAAAAGTAAGGGGAAAAAGCAGTATATAAAGAAACTAAGCGATATAAATAAAAGTAACTTGCACCTCCGACTACTGCTTAAAACTGTATATTAAAAACAGTTTTTGTGATTAGCATTTGTCATTCACACATCACTGTTAAGGCAATCCTGCTGCTGCTGCTGCTAAGTCACTTACGTCATATCTGACTCTGTGCGACCCCATCGATGGCAGCCCACGAGGCTCCCCTGTCCCTGGGATTCTCCAGGCAAGAACACTGGAGTGAGTTGCCATTTCCTTCTCCAATGCATGAAAGTAAAAAGTGAAAGTGAAGTCACTCAGTCGTGTCCAACTCTTAGCGACCCCATGGACTGCGGCCCACCAGGCTCCTCCGTCCATGGGATTTTCCAGGCAAGAGTACTGGAGTGGGGAGCCATTGCCTTCTCCGAGGCAATCCTAAAGGACATCAATAAAAACAAATGCAAAAAGGCACATTGGTTATCTGAGGAGGCCTTACAAATAGCTATGAAAAGAAGTGAAAGGCAAAGGAGAAAAGGAAAGATATACCCATTTGAATACAGAGTTCCAAAGAATAGCAAGGAGAGATAAGAAAGCCTTCCTCCATGATCAGTACAAAGAAATGGAGGAAAACCAGTAGAATGGGAAAGATGAGAGATCTCTTCAAGAAAATTAGAGATAACCAAGGGAACTTTTCATGCAAAGATGGGCTCTTTAAATGATATGGACCTAAAAGAAGATATTAAGAAGAGCTGGCAAGAATGCACAGAAGAACTATACAAAAAAGATCTTCATGACCGAGATAAACACAATGGTGTGATCCCTCACCTAGAGCCAGACATAATGGATGCGAAGTCAAGTGGGCCTTAGGAAACATCACTACGAAAAAAGCTAGTGGAGGTGATGGAATTTCAGGTGAACTATTTCAAATCCTAAAAGATGATGCTGTGAAATTGCTGCACTCGATATGCCAGCAAATTTGGAAAACTCACCAATGGCCACATGACTGGAAAAGGTCAATTTTCATTCTAATCCCAAAGAAAGGCAATGCCAAAGAATGCTCAATCTACTGCACAATTGCACTCATCTCACACACTAGCAAAGTAATGCTCAAAATTCTCCAAGCCAGGTTTCACCAGTTTGTGAACCGTGAAGTTCCGGATATTCAAGCTGGATTTAGAAAAGGCAGAGGAACCAGAGATCAAATTGCCAACATTCATTGGATCATCAAGAAAGCAACAGAGCTCCAAAAAAATGTCTATTTCTGCTCTATTGACTATACCAAAGCCTTTGACTGTGTGGATCACAACAAACTATGGAAAAATCTTCAGAAGATGGGAATATCAGACCACCTGATCTGCCTCCTGAGAAACCTGTATGCAGGTCAAGAAGCAACAGTTAGAACTGGACATGGGACAACAGACTGGTTCCAAATAGGAAAAGGAGTACAACAAGACTGTATATTGTCATCCTGCTTATTTAACTTATATGCAGAGTACATCATGAGAAATACTGGGCTGGAAGAAGCACAAGCTGGAATCAAGATTGCTGGGAGAAATATCAGTAACCTCAAATATGCAGATGACACCATCCTGCTAGCAGAAAATGAAGAACTAAAGAGCCTCTTGATGAAAGTGAAAGAGGAAAATGAAAAAGTTGGCTTAAAACTCAACAAAGAAAAGTAAGATCATGGCATCTAGTCCAATCACTTCATGGCAAATAGATGGGGAAACAGGGAAAACAGACAGACTTTATATTTTGGGCTCCAAAATCACTGCAGATGGTGACTGCAGCCATGAAATCAAAAGACGCTTACTCCTTGGAAGAAAAGTAATGACCAACATAGACAGCTAATTAAAAAGCAGATACATTACTTTGCCAACAAAGGTCCATCTAGTCAAAGCTATGGTTTTTTTCCAGTAGTCATGTATGGATGTGAGATTTGGACTATAAAGAAAGCTGACCACTGAAGAATTGGTGCTTTTGAACTGTGGTGTTGGATAAGACTCTTGAGAGTCCCTTGGACTGCAAGGAGATCCAACCAGTCCATCCTAAAGGAAATAGTCCTGAATATTCACTGGAAGGACTGATGCTGAAGCTGAAACTCCAATATTTTGGCCACCTGATGCGAAGAACTGACTACTTGGAAAAGACCCTCATGCTGGGAAAGATCGAAGGTGGGAGGAGAAGGGGACAACTGAGGATGAGATGGTTGGATGGCATCACCAACTCAATGGAGATGAGTCTGAGCAAACTCCCGTGTTGGGGATGGACAAGGAGGCCTGATGTGCTGCAGTACATGGAATCACAAAGAGTCAGACACGACTGAGTGACTGAACTAAACTGAAAGGAAATCAACCCTGAATATTCATTGAAAGGACCGATGCCAAAGCTGAAACTCCAATACTTTGGTTACCTGATAAGAAGAGACTTATTGAAAAGGACCCTCATCCTGGGAAAGGTTGAGCTTAGGAGTAGATGGGAAGGACAGAAGATGAGATGATTGGAGGGCGTCAACGACTTAATGGACATGAGATGAGTTTTTGGCAGATTGAGAGATAGTGAAGGACAGGGCGTGCTGGTGTGCTGCAGTCCATGTGGTTCAAAAACAGGTGGACATGATGTAGTGACTGAAAACAACAACATGAGCATTTCTTCCAAACAGTAAAAGCATGTAGGAGGACCTCACTATTGTGTGTGTGTTTAAAGCAAGTTTTGTGTTAGTAATCTTTCAGATGTAATAGGTTGAATTCAAGTATCACTAGAGAGATAAAACCTACACTCTTACACACAGGAGCTTTTAAGTTTCTATTTATGTGCCTTATGATGTGGAATTATACGAAACATATATCTATGTCTTATGCTTATTTCATCAATATTAATACATCTTATGTGAGAGGGATTATAGCACAGATTCTGAAGCCATACTCTCTAGGTTCCAAACAGTTCTGTGAGCTGAATGACTTTGTCAAGTTTTTTAACTATGTTGTGCCTCAGTTTCTCCAAGCATGAAGTTAGGATGATGATGATGATGATGTGAATACCTATCTTATACTGTTGATAAAATAGTTTACGAAATAACTGCATAAGCCTGATACCCAGAATTATATAGATGATCTTAGGTGTTAGTATTATATAAGACATGACTTTTACCCAAATGAAGTTGATTAGTATGGTAATAACCGTTTTATGATGTAAAGAAGTGATGAGTTATTTAGAAAAGGGCGGCATCATACTTTATGGTCTACAGAGTACTGTACAGATGATACTCAGTTTTAATTTTTTTAATGTAGTTGAGAAGACATATAATTTCCTATAAATACTGTAAACAAGCAACGGATCCCAAGGATAAGCTCACATATGAGATAATGTCATTAATTCAATTTAATTTAAAAAAGTACAGTCCATACCCATGTTCGTATTTTAAAAAATCAAGTGATTCCAGCTAATAGGTTACTCAGAAACTATTGAGCACTGAGTCAGTTACATGGCTCAAAATGTTACAGCCCTGTTTTAAAGTACATCAGTGCATCAACTAAAGTGTAACTATCCAAGACCCCTTCATCTTACAGATACCCACTTCATTTATTTTGTAATACCTTATTTCTCCAATAATGCTTATTCATTACACGTTTCTGCCCTCTGCAGAGGGTAAAACAAGAAGGAAAGCCAAAACTCTATTCCTCACTTAATTGAGTTGGTGTCTGCTAAAATAGGGCTCTCCTTGTGGCTCAGCTGGTAAAGGATTTGCCCGCAGTGTGGAAGACCTGGGTTTAATCCCTTGCTTGGGAAGCCTCCCTGGAGAAGGGAAAGGCTACCCACTCCAGTATTCTCGCCTGGAGAATTCCATGGAATATTTAGTCCATGGAATATTTAGTCCATGGGATTGCAGATAGGCAGATACAGCTGAGCGACTTTCACTTTTTTCAATCAACTATGTTGCCTTTTTGCATTTCTTTTTCTTTGGGGTGACTTTGGTTCACTGATTCTTGCAAAATGTTATGAACCTTTGTCTGTAGTTCTTCAGGCATTCTTTTATTATTTACCAGGGAAAGAAAAAAAGTGAAAGATTGCATGTGTGCATGCTAAGTTGCTTCAGTTGTATCCAGCTGTTTTGCAACCTGATGGACTGTAGCCTGCCAGGCTCCTCTGTCCATGGCATTTTCCAGGCAAGAGTACTGGAGTAGGTTGCCATTTCCTTCTCCAATCTAATGAAATAGGCACATTTATTATCCCAGTTTTGAAAATTAGAAAACTGATGTTTGGTGTGGTTGGAAACTTTCAGAAGGTCACATAGCTGGTTAGCAATACCTGCAGGAATCAAACCTAGGAATTCTGACATTAGTTCCCACACCTTTAACCATACACATAATTTTTGTCACTCTGTGTTCTTTTTCACATATATTCTGAAAGATACATGGGCACATTAATGGTCAGCTCTGTTTTTACAACAGCATTTATTGAGCCTCCTTCTTGAAATTGATAAGTGTTGGTTGCTTTTTAAGAAACATCATTGAAATGTTCCTTAGTGCCCCACCCCTCACTCTTGTAGCGTAGGAGTTGGAAAAAATATAAACATTTATTTCTAATAAAAAGGTAAAAAATGAATTCTGTTATAAAGACTAATATAACTATAAAATAATGGTTAAATAAGTAGCTATCTAAATAAAAGCTCTTCTAGGAGAGCCTGGTGAGGAAACTTATTTAAAATATTTAGCAAATTGATAATAAAATTGCATACTGTAAATAGATCCTCATGAGGGACTAGATAGCACAGTGACCCGTCAAGTCAATATTGGACTGAAAATAAAATGACCAATCATTTCTGAGTCATTTCACTCAGGGAATAGATAGAATAGGGAATACAGAGCCTAGCCCCAGGTAGAGATGATTGAAAGAAGGATATAAGAATAGCCGTAAGAGAAAAGGTGATGAGAATGATATACTGCCTACCCACCAGTTTTCTGGTTTGCCTGGGATATTTTTATTTGAAAATAAAATCAATTTATGTCCAGATTATTGTATTAACTAATTGTTCCTAAGTATCTAGGGATTTTTTTTTTTTTGGTTCCTAAGCTGGACTTTCTAAGATTATGCTTTCCCAAATGTTGCACTTATCCCATGTTCTTAGAAACTATTCTGGTTTCTTAATATTTTTGCACAGTTTGTACTGAATATAGCCTTTCATTTTGTGTACGTTTAGTTGGATAAGCTAAAGACTATGAATTACTTAATAGTTTATTAAGCATATTTCTAATAATATTACTCTAAAGTGATATGTGAGGAGGCAGTAGATGGCCTTAGAATTGGTGCAGAACCAATGACCTGTGTCATTTCTAGGTATGTTTGTGTGTATGTAGGACTTGCAAGTGTTGGCAGTTTCCTATTAAAGTAAAAGAAACAATAAAATAAACTACACTCATAGGCAACCTGTTTCATGTTGTTTAGCATATACTGTTACCAAGGGAAGTACTGTATACTCTCCTATGTAACTTACGAGAGACCCAGCCTTGTTTTTCTTTTCTTTAACTCTACCTTTCTGTTAATTGTTACTCTTCACTTCTAACTGTCAGCTATAATGATTCTCTTTCCTTAAATATTTCCATGACTTTATTTCCCAAACATTATTTCACATGTATGCTAAGAAAGGACAAAATAGCCTACGTTTGAGGTAAACTTTGAAGTGACTCTTCAGTGATTGCTGTAAGCACATTTTGAAGACCAACTTGACATGGGTTAGGGCAAGAATTCAGTACCACTGAAACATCTGAAGGAAATAGAAAAAAAGTCATACTTAAGTCATAAAATGTGAATATGTACTAAGGGAACAACAAATTTTGTCAGATTTTTTAGATATATAATAATTTATAAGAAATAGAATTATTTACAGAGGTATAACACAATCCAAGCCGGCCAAATCTAAGCATTTTTAATGTTAAATTTCACTGTTGGCCTTTTCTCTTGTCATAACGAAGAAAAAGATTCTTAGTTGGCATTAGAAAACAAACATTGCTGACATTTGTATCAAGTAATGGTATAGAAATTTAATTAGGACCATGACAGATTTTTTAAAATCTGGTACGTGTAACAAATGCATCACTTCAATAAAAGTTCTGGCAAGAAATACATAATAAAACACCTAGTATGTATCTGTGTGTATAAATAATTTATATTATTTTAGTAAGGAAAAACAGGCTTTAACAATCACATATGACACCATTTTAATCTAATGACATTATCTTCTGATAGGCAAAAAGCTTACTGTATTTCTCTGGGGATACATCTCTACTTGAAATAATTTGGCTCATATATCAGGTTTAATTAGTGAGTCAATTGTAAATATCCATTGTGTAAATCCTGCTATGAGAAACTGAAATCCATATGAAGTAAATATTTAGTTAAAAATTAATTGTAAACTAGCTTTAAAAACTTTAATATATTTTAACAATTAATTGCATTTGAGAATCTGTTTTCCAAAGAGGGAAGCAGGGAGCTATACTTTATATGAATGATTAAGGCCCTTATTCATGGAAAGAAAGGTTGGCAGAAAATTTTAACTTTTAAACCCACTATTTTCTGTATGACACTTTTACTTCTTTTAAGAGACAACTTCATTTATAAAAATGAAATCTGGACATTGGATAGTTGATAGTCTTTTGCAGATAAGGGAATTAGCTAATACTATAATATTCATTAATATTTATTTTTGGAGTTAAGATCTGGCAAAATAGAGAATATGATTGAAATGTTTCAGTAGTTCTCTCTTGCAGCTGTTGAGTATGTTCAGAAAGGTCAATTTAAGCTTTTCTGTTTTAATCCCGGATTAGGAGTAGAAAAAAAAATATATATATATATAATTTGAAAAGTCATAAAAGAGAAAAAGAGATACTGGAAGTGACTTAAATACAGTATATGTTAATTTACTGCAGTGCTACACACTGTTCAAGATTTCATCCACTGTGGAGAACATTTTCCATATTCCTTTATTTTCCTCTACTCACTTTGAGTTCAGATGGTTCTCATATTTGATTTTTAAAGCTATTAACTCACAGCTAGCTTAGTGGTACTTTGTGTTAGCACTTCAGCAAAAGCATAACATGTAAACCTTTGATCAATTTGGCAAAAATATAATTTCTGATTGTAGAACCAATAGATAAGCAAAATAAAATAGAAATCTAAGTACTGGAGGGAAAAAACTAGTATATTTGATCACATATGTTTTATAAAGATGCAACCTGAGTTTCAAAATAAGTTTTTCATGAATCAAGCAATGACTTTCTCAGTTTCCTTTGCTTAAAAAAATATGAAAATCATAAAAAGGTAAAAAATGTGAGCAATATTTCCTAATTGTCTTTAATATACTGAATATACCCTCATGCTTGAGTGACAGGGGAAAAAAAAAAGACTTGGCCAAATTAAAGAAACCAGTTTATGATATATTGGCCACCAAAATATTATTTTAGTTATTATTTTTAAAATTCCTGGCTGACACATTTGAAATGTTCCCAATCCTGGCTTATATAACTCAAAAAACACAGACTAAACATGACTTTCAAGGGCAACTCTGAATGTTAATGTTTCCATTTTTGGCCTCACGGCAGAAAGAGTTTTATTAACCAGTGTAAGCTCTGGAATGTCAGAGGCGTGATAGGCAGCACAGACTCCACACACAAAATAGATACATAGTCATTTTATTCTAAATTGCTTCACTTGAAAATGTACCATGAAAATCTGGAGAGAGGAAGTAAAAGTAAGTGATTTTATAGTGCTCTAAAAGTTGAGACTTGAAAAATAAAAGTCCTAGGATAAAAATGCTCCAGCATTCGCGTTTGTGATGTAGCTAATCCTCTTAGGTTCCCTTACACCTGCCATACAGTTTGAATAACTAAGAGCAAGTCCCATAGTTTCCAGGCAGCCTTGTCTGTAGGGACTGCAGGTTTTCTAGAAACTAACAGGCTTTGTGGGCTTCTCTGGTGGCTCCGATGGTAGAGAATCTGCTTGCAATGCGGGAGACCCATGTTTGGTCCCTGGGTCAGGAAGATCCCTTAGAGGAGGGCATGGCAACCCACGCTAGCATTCTTGCCTGGAGAATGCCATGGACAGAGGAGCCTGGTGAGCTACAGTCCATGGGGTCGCAAACAGACATGACTGAAGTGACTTAGCACATGTGCGTGTACAACAGGCTTTGTCTCAAACCTGCTTCTTCTTTCTTGTAATGTGTAATAACCTATTCTAAGAAGCAGAGTAGATGATTAGGAATTTTACGTACTCACTGCGTCATTTCCAGGTAATAATTAGAGTAGCATGATAAGATCTTAGTGGAACTGGAGCTCCCAGGCCAAGTGTCTTGGATCTAGAATGGCCTCTTCTGTTTAGTGCTCCTCTATTTACCATCTCTTTATTCCTCTCTGCCTTCCCCTGTTTATCCTTATAAGAAATCTATACACTGTGATTTTTTAAAGATTGGAATACTGTTTGGGGTTATATATGCTTGCTAGTATAATTGTAATTACACATTAAAAAAATAGAATCTTACCCATTAGATTGTAGTCTTTACACAGTCAAGAAGCGCCAAACTCACCTCTGCATATTGCCCTCACCCCTGCACGTGGTGCTGTTCATTCAATAAAAAATCATTGATCTTTAGTTGTATGGAATGTAGTGAAAAGGACAGAGAATGTCTCTGTTCTAATGGACCTTATATTCCAGTACGTAAAGATAAACAACACATGACTAATACAGAAGAAAAATCTGAATGTGTAAATGCGAGGTTAAGAAAGTTATATGACTCAGGGAACTCAAACCAGGGCTCTCTAACAACCTAGAGGGATGGGATACGGTAGGAGGCGGGAGGGAACCTCAAGATGGAGGGGACGTATGTATCCCAGTGGCTGATTCATGTTGATGTTTGGGATAAACCAACACAACACTGTAAAGCCATTATCCTTCCATTCAGTAAATTTTTTAAATGAAACAGATAAACTGTATGATTTGAGTTAATAAAAAGTTGTAGAAATGGTAACTCAGAATCAAATTTGGGTAGCATCTTCATGAGAAGCCTTTCTGAGCAGGTGATGCTTAAACTGAGTCCTGAATGATAAGAAGGAGAGATTATTTAAAGATATGGAAGAAGAGCAATTGGGGGTAAAGCAAACAGTTTGACACACTGCTAAAGAGAGGGAAGATAAGTATGACTGAAGCATAGTGTTAGAGGGTGAGAATGTATGCAGTTACTTTAGAGAGGAAGGAAGGTCATATAAGAATTTCTGGTTACATAATTTGGATTTTCCTTCTCAGTGTCATGGGACCACATTGGTTTTTATCCAGGGGAATGCCATCTGATTTATAGCTGAATGGAGGAGAAGGAACCAGCAAAGAAACAAAAAAGCAGTTCTTAGTGAGATGAAAGGATAATCAGGTAAGGGTGGTGCCTGCAACTCAAGAAGAGAGAAGGTCCAATATGGTTAATTAGGTTGGTAATTGGCATGTCAATTAAAATGGTATCACAATATGGCTATTAGATTTGGGAACCTGGAGGTTGATGGCAACCTTTATAAGAGATGTTTTAATGGGATAATGAGTAAAGGGAATAGTAGGGTAAGGGAGTGGAAAGAGTAACTGTAGAAAACACAATTTTTTAGTGAAGAGGAACACATAACAAGGCAGAAAGGATAGGGGTTTTGGGGGTCAAGAGTTTGTTTTGTTTTCGTTGTTAATGGAGAACTGCAGAGGAGACACTGAAGACGCTCGAGGCAGCCAGGTATTTTAGGAGAACAGTCCTTGAAAAGGTGACAGGAAGTGGGATAAAGGACAGCACATCTTAGGATGCCTTTATCAGCAGATGCTTTCTCTCTCTTTACTTTCACATTCAGTTGACAAAAATGTGCAAAACTTGCTGAGCACCATAGCAGAAAATTTGCTTGAAATGGTTCTAGTCTAATAAAAATTGCATTAGTCAAAGCAGAAATGGCAGAAATGAATCACACTCATTTGAGAAGAAATGTTTCTTGGCATACAGAGCAGGAGACTTTTAATTTCCTTTAAAAATTTTATCTTTCAGGTGCTTCAAGAAGACCTAGAACAGGAACAAGTCAGAGTCAATTCTCTCACGCACATGGTGGTGGTTGTTGATGAATCTAGTGGTGATCATGCAACTGCTGCTTTGGAAGAACAACTTAAGGTCAGATTGTTTTCCTTAATACAGTAAATATGTCATTCAAAGTAATTAATTGCAATTCAGAAAATATTTAGAATATTTAAAATAGAATGTGTATATGGCAAATATTAAGCATGCAATGTATTTATTTAAACGGATTCAAATTATGTCTCATCTGTGGGACATTTGTGCATAATTCCTTTTCACTATTCACTGTTTGTTCATAGCAGCTTCTTGGCCTTTGGGGAAATACATAACTGCAGATCTGTTTTTTAATTATAGTTGAATGCCATATATGAGATAACTGGTAGTGGAACATTATTTATGTTCTCTTCAAGCCTGCAATCTGAGGATGAAGGTTAAGAAAAGAACACAAAAAGGATCACATTCAATCAAATAAAAAGTCTAACACCTTCATTATGTTTATTCTTAGAAGCCTTCAGTTTTAAGTCTCATTGAGGATGTGGCAGAATTTTTAAATCATGGAAGTTCCGTTGGAGCAGACACTTAGCCTATCAGTCTCTCATTCAATCTGACTCATAGTAATTGTGTCCTTGGAACAACTGAAAATCATAAAGTTGTGTTTTTTAAAATTTCAACAATGTGTATATGCATATACCAAACCATCAACATTAAGGAAAAATATAGCAGTTTATTGTTCAGAATGTAAAACATACATTCACATATTTATACAACCACAGATTATATTTGAGGCATTCATTGTACCCACCAAATGCCTGCTTTTCTTTGTGATGGTTAGGGGCCAATAGTCTGACACGTCTCAGGATCCAATCAGTGTGGGTTTAAATAGCTTTATAAGGGCAAGATTGTTCTAAACCTAGTTTCTCTTACCTAACCTATAACACGATTTCTTAAAGCCTTATCTCTGTTTTCTTCTCTTTTCGTGTGAATTGTATTTTTTTTTAATCCCAATGAAATGTCATTTCCTAAGGTTACTGCTTTAGACGTCAATCTCCAACAATGTTATCTCACTCTCCATCATTAAATGAGAAAGACAAAGCTGTTGAACTGCTACAGTTGAGCATTTAATATATACTAGTGATTCATGTTAATTGCTTATGTTTCAATGAAATTGCGAGGATTACAGATCTAAAAAGGTTTATGACACTCAATAATATAAGGTCTCATTGCATATGTGATCAGATTTGTTTTACACACACACACACACACACACACATATGACTTGCTAAAGGCCTGACAGGCTGCTGCTATACCCATCTTAAGAAACTCCATAGTTCTGATACAATAACGTTGTGACTATTTACAAATAGGTAAAAATCTAATATTCAGTGTTTCTTGACATTTTCAGAAAAGTTGAAAGAAGGCCTGGAGGCAGAGGTTAGATGGATGACTGGTTAAAAAAAAAAAGAAAGAAAGAAACTTTTCTAAGTCATAGAGTATTTCCAGTGAAAATAACAACTGAAAAACATTCAGTTTGGCATCACCAGACCTAGTACACCTAGCTTTAGAATATAATTATTCCAAGGTGATGCCTGTGGGACTAGGCCACCTTGAAAAACAGTCCAGAGCACTCACAGATGGTGACTGGGTTAGAGCTTAGGTAATAAATTAAGAGTGGTGGCCCTAAGGTTTTCTATATTTATTATCCTACTTACTCTCATTTTTTAAACCATACTTTCTGCCTTTAATTCTTTGACCCAGAAACATCTACTAAGATGGCTGTGCACGTATTGGCTGTTCCCGATTCACACAGACTCAGTTCATATTTGTCTGTGATTGCCTCCCCCTTAATTAGTGTTGAAAATGGCCTCCCAGTCTCCTCTTTCCCCCTTAACCTGGTTTCCCCTTGTGATGCCTCATTTCCTGTACTGTCACCTGATTTTAGATAACCTTGACTAGTGTCTAAAAGAGCAGAGTTAAGGGACTTCAGTGGCGAGGAAGCCACTGCTTTCGCCTCTCTTCCTATTCCAACAGTTTCTTCAGTCTCAGAGGAGTCCATCCATGTTTAAATTGTATGCCTTATTTAACCATTGGCTTGAATTGCCCTGAAATACTGGGCTCTCATGTGGCTATGAAATTTTGGTAATTCTTTTTTAGGTCCCTTCTGAGTGATACAATCTTATCTTACCTAGTTTAATTTTTATAAGGGAAGAGAAGAGGCTGAGAAGATGATAGAAAAGGAGGAGGAGAGAAAAAATAATAAAGAGTAAAAGATACATACATTAGAGGAGTCGCTTGAACACCAACACACATGCCCTCTGTGTGTGTGACCAGAGGTCTATGTATACTTCCGAGACTGAACTACCATGCTTCATACTGGGCCCTGAGGAATTCCGTTAGAAGTAATAGTAAGAATTTTAGGAAAAAGAAACAGGTATATGGACTCAGTACAGTGGGCAAGGGAACTGGCTGGAAACCAAGAAGAATCCTTAAGAGCTTTTGTTGAAGTAACATCTGGTCATCCCACACCTTCTTTCTCCCCCAAGACCTCCCATGTCACCACATTGCCTTAACCCATTTCTCTCCAATTTGTAGAAGTATCAGAGCCTCAAAATGGATACCCAGTGTCTTTAGGAAAGAGATACAGATGGGGGAAGACTCGAAAAGGAAGACTTTGATGTAATTCAGTAACAGAGAGAGAGAGAGGCGCTTCCCATCTTGAGTTAGAATTCTAAAAATACTCCTCATGGAATATCTTTACATGTATTGACTTAGTTCTGTGAACTCTGTTAGAAGTTAGATTTTTCTCTAACTTTAAAAGACTTTTAGAAGTCTTCTTTTTAAAAGGTTTGAAGAAAAACAAAGTTAGGTCAGAACATATGCTTAGGGATTCTGAAAGATGGCATGCCTTATGAAGGATAATACTCTGAAAAGTGCAGTCTCTTGTAAATTAATTTGATTCTGTCTCTCAGAGGTTCAGCTTGTCCCTCAGCAATGTCACCACAGGTCAGAAACTTGTCCTTAGCTTTAGAGGTTTCTGTGATATCAGTAGATTTGTAAGCAGTGATGACAGTTAACTAATTTTCCTGAGAAATAGCTTGGCTAAAAACTAAGGTAAGTAATTTATGTGGCATCTTCAGTCATGAAAGATATTATCATACCTCTTTCTTTTTCTTTTTTTGATGATTACTTTTAATGTCTTTACTATGTCAGTTAATGTCTTTACTATATCAGAGGGATTATGCTAGGTAACAGAGGTAAAATGGTGAGCAAAAAAGAGAATTTGTTCTGCCTTCCTGGGTCAGAAATGGGTAATTTGCGAGCATGCTACCTTCCTTGGAACCTTGAAACGAGGGTAGCCATTTCTTAGGCTCCCATTATGAATTCAAATGCTGATTCCTTGTCACCCTTGATCTCCACGGTAGACCTGGTGGCTGCTCTCTTGGCACTTGCAGTCTAACAGAGGAAATAAATACTAATTACATGATTTACAAAAATGAGCAAATATTTAACAATGGAGATAACTTACTTTTTATGAGGGAAAGGAAAAAGGTTTTGTGACAACAGATTGGTCTGACTTAAGCTGAAGTTTGAAAGCATGAAATGATTCCCTAGTAAAGTGATGTTTATGATCTAAAAGACACATTGGATGGAACTGTCTGAAGTATATATATAAGGGGATTGGTGGGTGTGCATACGTTTCCAGAAAGGAGAAACAGTATATCAAGTGAGTGTGGCACTCTAAAAAGTGAAAGTGTTAGTCACTCAGTCATGTCCAACTCTTTGGGACCCTTGGACTGTAGCCCGCCAGGCTCCTCTGTCCATGGGATTTTCCAGACAAGAGATCTGGGGTGGGTTGCCATTTCTTTCTCCAGGGATCAAAACCAGGTCTCCCACATTGCAGTCAGACTCTTTACCATCTGAGCTATGAGGGAGGCCATGGCACTGTCAAGGAATTGAAAAACAGCCAATTTGGTTGCAATAAATGAAGTTCAGAAAATTGGAGCTAGCAAAGGCTTGGTAGTAGACAGGGGCTTATCTAAGAGCTAGACTTAAATGTGTGATACTAAACTCCACTATCATTTATTCAGTCAACAAACATGTATTGAGCAACAGCCTTCTGCCAGGATGGCGACTGGGACCACCATTATGGGAATGGGTGGGGCACACAGTCAAAAATGCCTCCTGGACCTACACTAATTAAATGCAATTAAGTGTAAAATTTTGGTCATGATGAGTTCAGTGTGACAGATATATACCTTACTAGATGATTTTTATCTTGCTCCAGAAGGTAAAGAAAGGCCTACCTAAGTGGCAGAACGTGAACTCTGAAGATTAATAGAAATTGATTAGGCAACAGTATAGAGCAGAAAGGTATTTCAGATAGAAGTACTATGTTTATTCAGTTATTCAAACAGATATGTATTGAGTGCCTACTAGGTGCCAGCCAGAAGTCTAAACTTTGAGGTTAAGTATGGACAAAACATGAATCATTTCTCTCTGAAGCTTACATTCCAGCAGGCATTAGAATACCTAAGCAAGCTTTATATTATGAAAAAGGTGCTGAAAATTATAAGGGAAAATAGACTGGAGAGGGAAGCAGTTTTACATGGAGGAGGTCAAGAAGGTGGCATTTGAGCCAAAACTAAAACAAAATAAGGGAGATGTTTCGGAGGTGTATAGGTCCTATGGTATTTTCACATTTGAAGACTAAAAAAAGACTATAAATAGAGCATAAAGGAAGCCTATTGTTCTAGGGAGATAGCTGTTTCTAGTGAAAAAAGAACCAGAAACCTGGTGAGGCCAGTAGCTTTTACAGAAGATGCTCTAATGAAAACATTTTCTTGATGAAAGGTAGAACTATTAAAATCTCATTTTTAGACATGTTCTTCTATACAGGTTTAACACTTGAGTGTCAAGCTAAACATATTAAATGTGTCTAAGGCCACAGACCTGTAAGGGTTTCTGGCATATAAAAAGTGTAGATTATTTTGCTAAATGACCTCAATCTTAAAGCTATTGTCTAAAATTTTGGAGAATTAAAGGTATGTCAAAAGGTATACATTCAAGTAGCCTCTTTTGAAGAAGAATAACCTGGAAAGTACAGTTTTAGAGCAGATTATTAACATAAGGCTATGCATACATGTATAGTTTCTTGCTCATCTCATGAACTTAAAAAAATGTTATTGCATAAAAGGATAATTTTCAAAGTTTAGAGAAGTCTCTAAGAACTAGGATACACTCATTGAAATCAAGACATGAAAACCAACTTGATATCAAACGACATTGAACAATTTGTGCAAATATTATGTGGTATTATCAAGACACATTCTTTGGAGGCTATATCAAGTTGGTTGACCCAGTAGAATGGAATAAATAGAAAATATTTTGATTTCCTTGAAGTATTTTGCAGTTATGAGATGTCTATGGATACAGTGAGCCTTCCTGTTTCTATGTGGGTTGGTGGTGAATGTCTGTGTTTTAATATATTCCTTCCTGTTATCTGATTCATGTGGGAGATAATTGTGCTGAAAATGATTGGACCCCTTTATTCAATCCTCAGAGTCAGAAAATTTGGGGACAAGAATCCATTTGATGATATAGTTGGGAAGTACACCCAACTTCACCCCCATGTGAGTGGTTACTGGATGAGTTTCTGTCTCAGATGACTTTAGAAGTTTTATAGCAATGTCCTGTGAAGTTAGAATGTCACATACAAGTGTCATATACTTGTCTTTCATGTTTTTAATCAGAATAGGCATATTTACTGATTGGAAGTTTACTGCTTAGTTAAATTTTTGATAAGGATTTCATTCCCCATCTATACATGTGAGAGCATGTATGTGTGTATATATACACACATACACACATACACATAAATGTATTATATCACTATATACATACAGTTATACAAATGCAAGTACACGCTCGTATATACATTTAACATTTTATCCATATGTATGGATGTGTGTGTGTGTGTGTGTATGGAAGGAGGGGAAAAAAAGAGACCAACTGACCTTTGATACAAATTTAAGATTAAATCAAAGCACGATGACATAAATTCTTAGTAAATTAATGTGATCTTGGGTACAGCATAATGTCTAGATTATAAGGACTAATACTTATGTTCTGTGCTGGTTCAGATACACTTTTAATATCTTAACTGAATTTTTCAGGGAGAATGACAACCTGTAAAGAAAGTTCGTAGAGCCAGGAGTTATTTAATTTTAAGAAAAACCTAAGCAGAGATAAGGTACATGTGAGCAGTTTTATCTTATTGAAAAAGGAATACATTTTCTCTGTTTTACTTCAGAAGGTTGTGCTCTCAAAAGTAGGCACAAGTTGATAAGCCTGTGTGTCTTCTGCCCAGACCTCTTTCCTGAGCGCAATTTTTTCTCTCCCATTTTCTGCTGGATATATGCCCTGTGAAGTTCAAAATGGACCTCAAATGCAGCAAGGTGAAACTTAACTGATTGTGTCCTACTTGCCTCTAAACTTGCTTCTTTTACTGACTCCCCAAGTTTTGTTATTGCACCACCATTCACCTTGACACCTATACCAGAAAGCTGGAGGCATATCTCTTTCTATTCTCTTGCGAGCCCTGTCATGTAATCAGTCGAAACATTGCTGCACCGTCGCTCATATTCAGTGCTTCATCTTGGTTCCTGTTACTGTTTCCCAAGATAGGGCCCATACCTGCAACCCCTGGAAACCCTTGCCTGAATTCTTATCTTGCTTCAATCCAATCTTCACATTAAAGTCAGCACAGAATTTCAAGAGCCTAAATAATAGAGTTTCTCCTCTGCTAAATCCTAAGTAACTTACTGTTCTCCAGAGACTCTTATCACTTAGGCCTACAGTGACTAACTGCCCCCCTGTCCTGTCTTTCAACACTTACCTCCGATTATACCCTTCATATCCCTCGACCTACAGTCCCCTCCTCCAGGCTGTTTCTGACCCTCTGTACTAGCTACTCCTAGCACTCAGAATACTCACGTTCATCATGTCTGTTTGGAAAAGTCCTACCTCATGTAGCAAACTAAGTTCAGATTTTCATTTGTGAAGGTGGTATTTTTATATAGTGATGATCACTCCCTTTTTGGTGCCATCTGTATACTATGATTGTGCCTCTGTTGTTTGGAAGGAAAATAGTCTACTAAAAAGCAACTCTTCAGAAAGGCTAAAATGTCCCCTTGTCTGTCATGGCTTGGAACTAGTTGAAAGTTGCTCAGTCATGTCTGACTATTTGCAACCTCATGGACTGGAATTCTCCAGGCCAGAATACCGGAGTGGGTAGCCTATTCCTTCTCCAGCAGCTCTTTCCAACCCATTAACTGAACCAGGATCTCCTGTGTTGCAGGCAGATTCTTTACCAACTGAGCTATGGAACTGGGATATGGAACTAAAAGTGTTTATGGTACATACCTTTGGAATAATTAATGTGGGGAAAAAAGCTATGAAATGTTAAATCCTACAGAATTAAGAAATAGAGGTTATTTATGAAGAATACATAAGAAAATAATTTTGATGTCTCTCTCTGGTCTCTAATTTTGTATTTGCCAAATAAAATGCATGATTAAAATAAAAATAAATGTGGCAGAAATACTTTCACTGAGCAAAGTGTCAAAAACTGTTGCCCATGAAGCAGTAATTATAATTATTAGCACTTCTATGTGCTCATTATTTCCTAAGAATTATATATAGTATGTATATAATGCTGTCTCTGTTTCACAAATGAGAAAGCCTATGTGTAATGAGGCTAAATCCAAGTTCATGTAGTTTGCAAGTGGCAAAGCTGAGATTGCTTAGGCTTTGTCCTGATCTCATGAAAATCATGTTGTGACCTTTAGAAGATTATTATATATAGGGGTATATATGCAAGTATGTGAGAATGATAATATTCTTCAAGTGTTAATTCTCATATACTCTAAAAAGAATTCTGGCCCTGTTGGTCTCTGAAAAAAAATCTTTTATACTATGGCACAATTTTTTTTTTGGAGTACTCTGAAAAGTACATAAATCATAATTAAAGCTTGAAGACTTTACATGGGTCACATACCCATAGTTCCACATCCAGATAAAAAGATATTATGTTGTCAACATTCAAAATGCTTGTCAAGCCCTTGCATAGTCATAAATTGGTCCCACCTCTATCCTGATTTGGAGAAGGTAATGGCACCCCACTCCAGTACTCTTGCTTGGAAAATCCCATGGACAGAGGAGCCTGGTGGGCTGCAGTCCATGGGGTCGAGAAGAGTCGGACACGACTGAGCGACTTCACTTTCACTTTTCGCTTTCATGCATTGGAGAAGGAAATGGCAACCCACTCCAGTGTTCTTGCCTGGAGAATCCCAGGGATGGGGGAGCCTGGTGGGCTGCCGTCTATGGGGTCGCACAGAGTTGGACATGACTGAAGCGACTTAGCAACAGCAGCAGCAGCTATCCTGATTTATAATACCTCAGATAAATTTTGCTGTATTTTACACTTAATGTAAATGGAATTGCATAATAGATAGACAGGTTGATGCATGACTTTTTCCACTCAACATTGTTTGTGAGATTCATTCATGTTGCTTATATTAATAGCACTAGGTCATTAATTTTTCTTTTTATGAATATACCGGAATTTAATTATACAATCTACTGTTAAGAAAATGTGGGTTGTTTGAAGTGTAGGACCTGGACAAATAATTCTGCTATGAAAATAATTATACATATCTTTTGGTGAATATTTGTATGCTTTTATATTGGATATTCAGCCAGGATTGGGATTGCTGGATCATTAAATATATATATATTTAGCTTTATAGGTATTACTAGAGTTTTCTAAAAATGGTTTATACAGTTTTTTCTCCTCAACAGTCAATAAAGATACAAATTGCTCTACATCTTCTTTACTACTTGATACTGTCAGATTTTTAATTTGACCCTTTCTGATAGTTGTATAATGACATCTCTTGTTTTAATTTGCATGTACTGATGACTCATGAAGTTGAGTACAATTTCAGTTTATTTCAGTTGGTTATTTGAAAGACCTCATTTTTGAAATGCCTGTTTTTCTACTGAGTTTTTTATATTTCTCTTAGTGACTTGTGATTATTTTCAAAATATATATTCTGGATGATAATCCTTTGTTTGTTACCTATAAGTTTTTTTTTCCGCTAAGTACCTTATCTTTTTATTCCTTAATGAATACTACTTTAATAAACAGAAGTTTTAAAATCATTATACTCCACTTCAATATTTTCTGTTATGGTTAGTGTATTTTTGTCTTGAGTTTAAAAATAGCATTTCCTACTCTAAGACCTAGAAGATATTTTCCTGGAGGGCTGCATAGGTGCTTTATTGCTTGACCTTTCCTGTTACATTCCATCTCATATTTCTGGTGTGATAAAGGAATGAATGTCCATTTTTTTCCTATTTAGATCCAACTGNACAGCAGCAGCAGCTATCCTGATTTATAATACCTCAGATAAATTTTGCTGTATTTTACACTTAATGTAAATGGAATTGCATAATAGATAGACAGGTTGATGCATGACTTTTTCCACTCAACATTGTTTGTGAGATTCATTCATGTTGCTTATATTAATAGCACTAGGTCATTAATTTTTCTTTTTATGAATATACCGGAATTTAATTATACAATCTACTGTTAAGAAAATGTGGGTTGTTTGAAGTGTAGGACCATGACAAATAATTCTGCTATGAAAATAATTATACATATCTTTTGGTGAATATTTGTATGCTTTTATATTGGATATTCAGCCAGGATTGGGATTGCTGGATCATTAAATATATATATATTTAGCTTTATAGGTATTACTAGAGTTTTCTAAAAATGGTTTATACAGTTTTTTCTCCTCAACAGTCAATAAAGATACAAATTGCTCTACATCTTCTTTACTACTTGATACTGTCAGATTTTTAATTTGACCCTTTCTGATAGTTGTATAATGACATCTCTTGTTTTAATTTGCATGTACTGATGACTCATGAAGTTGAGTACAATTTCAGTTTATTTCAGTTGGTTATTTGAAAGACCTCATTTTTGAAATGCCTGTTTTTCTACTGAGTTTTTTATATTTCTCTTAGTGACTTGTGATTATTTTCAAAATATATATTCTGGATGATAATCCTTTGTTTGTTACCTATAAGTTTTTTTTTCCGCTAAGTACCTTATCTTTTTATTCCTTAATGAATACTACTTTAATAAACAGAAGTTTTAAAATCATTATACTCCACTTCAATATTTTCTGTTATGGTTAGTGTATTTTTGTCTTGAGTTTAAAAATAGCATTTCCTACTCTAAGACCTAGAAGATATTTTCCTGGAGGGCTGCATAGGTGCTTTATTGCTTGACCTTTCCTGTTACATTCCATCTCATATTTCTGGTGTGATAAAGGAATGAATGTCCATTTTTTTCCTATTTAGATCCAACTGAAAGAGCATGATTGATCGCTAACAGTGTTCAGCAGCGTCACCTTTAGTCAAAAGCCTATACATGTGTGGCTCACTTTATGGACTCTGCTGCTGTGTGTGCATTTGCCTGTACTTATTTCAATGCGACATTGTCTTAATTATTATAGCTTTCTAATATTTTTGATACTGGTAGTATCATAAAATAAGAATTGTACCAGATTAAACAGGCAAGAAAACAAATTATTCAAGATTATTGCATTGATGGATCAAAGACTATTGCAGTAGGGGAGAGAGACTGAACTCTGGTCCACTGAACCAAAGGTGGGAGAATTCTTAAGTGCTGGGATGAGCTAGTGTAAAAAGATTAGAGCACATTAAAAGGTTGGATGGTCAATGTGATTAAGCCATTTTGTGTTTGCTAATTGTCCCTTATCAAAGTTAGGCTCCTACCCTCCCACAGAGTCTGGAAGACATGGGCCCTATCTTTCTTGATAATTACATTTCAAAGGGATGGCTAACAGGTCCTTGAGAAAGATATTCTTGGGTTGTAGGCTATTTACATCTTAAACTGGCAGATTAAAAAAATTTACAACTTCTTTTTAAAGTAAGTGCTCTGAGAAGAGATGTTGGGGCCTATAGTCTAAAGTTTAATGAAGCTACAGAGAACACTGAGTCTAGCTTGGCCAGGGTAAGCCCTTCATATTTGTATTTGTTTTCTTCTTTTTAAAGATTGTGTTGATTATTTTTATTAATTTACTTTCCATATCAATTTTAGAATCAGCTTATCACCACCTCCTCAAAACTGTTTTGATTTTAATTGGATTTCACTGAATATATAGATTAATTTGTGGTAAATGTCTTTATTAAATAAAATATTTTAATTTATGAATGAAATATTCTTTCATTTATCTAGGTCTTTATTTTCTCTAAATAATGTTTTATGGTTCTCAAGATAGTGGGTCTTAGACTTTCTATGTGATTTCTTGCTAGGTTTTTGATAGTTCTGGTCTTGTTGCAAATAGTTATCTTTTAAGTTTTTGATTTTTTATTTCCTGTTGCTGATATTGAGAAGTACACTTTTATTTTTGTTCCTTGGCCTCATATCCAGAAATGATGCTTAGTTTACTTCTTAAGTTGAGTAGTTTCTCTGTAGCGTCACTCAGATGTATGTACCCAGGTGGTTTGGGGTTAATGGCAGTTTTATTTCTCCCTTTCCAATCATTCATCTTAATTTTTTGCTGCATACTCCAGTACCATGAGATTATTGTTGTTGTTTCTCATTTTAGCGCTCAGAGGTGAAAGAGAGTGAAAGTGAAGTCGCTCAGTCGTGTCCGACTCTTTGCAACCCCATGGACTGTAGCCTACCAGGCTCCCCCGTCCATGAGATTTTCCAGGCAATAGTACTGGAGTGGCCTGCCATTTCCTTCTCCAGGGGATCTTCCCAACTCAGGGATCGAACCTGGGTGTCCGGCATTGTAGACAGACGCTTTAGCTTTACCGTCTGAGGCACCAGGGAAGCTCAAAAATTCCATTATTTATGCTTCAATATTAATCTTTTCAAGGATTAAAAGGTAGAAAAGTCAGCTGAAACCGTTCAGCTAAAGTGGAGATGCCGGGGGTCGATCCCGGGACCTCATACATGCAAAGTACGCGCTCTACCGCTGAGCTACATCCCCACCGCTGCTCAGTTGCCTACTCCTGAAAATAGATGGCGCTGGAGCGTCTGGCGCATCCCCTGCGCGCGAGAGGGACAGGAGCCGGGAAAAAGGAGGAGGTCACCCCTCTCCCCCTGACCCCACCCCCTCGGACGCTGTGCCGCTAGGAGTTAATTTTGTTTCCCCCTCAGAGGTGAGGCTTTTAGTAAATCACTGTCAAGTGTGGTATTTCCTGTAGGCTTGTTCACACCTTTTTTCTCCTAGAGTTCTAAAAGGTTTTGTTATTAATGGGTGTTAATTTAATCAAACTTATTTTTCAGGATAACCTGAGACAAACACGTTAGTTTTCTCCTTTGTTCCATTAATATGTAAAATTACATTGCCTTTTTTTTTAATGTTAAAATAGCCTCGCATATATGACAGAAACCAAATAT
>SJYA01003483.1:1664897-1678013 GCA_006410615.1 Neotragus moschatus
TTTTTTTTTTTTTTTTTTGGTAACATTTGACTTAGAGTCTTCCCATTGTGTCCATGAAGGAGTATTGTTCTCCTTTCTTGTGATATGCTAACTAGGGTTAGGGTCTCACAGAGTCAGACACGACTGAAGCGACTTAGCAGCAGCAGCAGCGTGGAGGCTTGAGAACTTACCGTTTACGCCTGGAATTTTCTTTATGGGGGAAGGTTTAAATGAGAAGTCAGTATATTTAATGGACTTAAGCCTTTCTATTTTTGATTTATGTTTTTAAAAATAGTTTACCTCCATTTTCCAGATTTTCCCTTTTTTGTCAGTTCAAGTTAAGTTTTGTCTTTCTAGGAATTTATTGCATCTAAAATTACAAATATATTCAGTCCACATGGAATTTAATAATATATTTATCATTGAAATTTAGGAAATGTGATATGAAGCTATGAATTTCTAGCCTTTCTGGAGAAAATAAGTGATTTGATGATCCTGGGTCTGTCTTCCTGCATATTAACCTCAGTAGGAATTGAATAGATGTGCCCCCTTTACCATGAGCTCTCCATTTAGCTGCAGTCATCTCTCGCCATTCCCTTACACCTAGATTATTTTATACATTTTATTTTATGTACCTCTTGGAACATGTGATTTCTTATAGGTGGAATAAATTCCATGGCAAGAGTTAGAATGGAACATAGAGGGATTTCCAGTCACTTGTCTGTAAATAAGGCACATAATGAAAAATGCTCCTGGTTTAAAAATGCAAAAGAAGAGATTTGTAACTCTTGTACAGAACTAAGTTTTATTAGACTGTAGGTAAAACACAGAAACCAAGTAAAGTTAACATCATGCTGATATGTTTCAGTGTATTCTCTATTAAAAAGTCTATTGTCTATGTGATTCCATGCCAAGAAATGTGTTTTGAACTGTATTGTAATTTGAAAGATGTGTTAATAAATGCCTTGCACTTTCAAAAAAAAATAAAAATAAAAATAAAAAAAATAAAAAGTCTATTGTGCTGTAGATTTATCACACCTGGAAACAAAAGCTGATTTATTTTTCCATCAACTAAGTTCTAAGTCCTTACCGTTGACAAGGATCTCTATAATTCATCATAGTCTTCAGAGCAGTTTTGTATTTGTTGACCTAACCCCAGTATTGACCTGGCTAGGAGGGCAGGAGGCAGATACTATTATATCCAGTTCACTAGTAGGACAGCTAAACCATGGCGAGATTAAGAGTTTGCTAATGGATATGACCAAGGGGGACAGCAATTGAAGTGGGATAAAAATTCAGGTTGTCTGTACTTTTGACCTAGTGACATATAGCAAGTTAGTTAGATTCAGAGATTCTGCTATATGCCTAATACCCATTTTTTTTTTTAGTTTTCTTTTTTCTTTTTTTTTTAAGTTTAAATTTTTATTTTTTTTAGTTTGTTTTGCTCTACAATACTGTATTCATTTTGCCATACATTGACATGAATCAGCCACAGGTGTACCTGAGTTCCCAATCCCGCCCCCCCCTCCCCCTTAATACCCATTTTAAATATTAAAGACTTAGAATTTGAGNTTTTTTAGTTTGTTTTGCTCTACAATACTGTATTCATTTTGCCATACATTGACATGAATCAGCCACAGGTGTACCTGAGTTCCCAATCCCGCCCCTCCCTCCCCCTTAATACCCATTTTAAATATTAAAGACTTAGAATTTGAGGTAGAGAATACAGGGAATTTCATGTAACTCTCACTCCTGTGCATCTTTAAAAAAAATTGACCACAAATAGCCTTGTTGTTAAATAACTGGTAGACAGATATTAATATTTAATGAAGAAGAAAGAGAAAAAAGAGGCATTAAGACACTTCTTGGGGGAAAAACCATGTATTGATAATTAAAGTGGTGGTATTCAGCTTTGAGACATTCATATACTATGTGAAATGCATATATTTCTACACCAGACATTAAGCACGAGAGTAAACGGAGGGGGAGGGCAGCCTTCAGGATGGTCCAAGACTTGGAGGTAAAAACCAATAAAAAACAGTAAAACCTCCAGCTACCAAGGAATGCCTGGAAGTGTGATGGATGCTGGAGGAAACACTGTTGTGCTGGAGTGCTCCTTAGGACTCCTGTTCTTTATTTTCTGGTGTCCCAATTGAATAGACTGGTGGGAGCTGGAGAGTGCAGAGTTTGTTAAGCTGCCACAGAACATTAAATAATAGCCTGCAAACAATAACAGCAGCAGCAACAACAGGGCCTTCCCAGATTTATTCATTAGCACTTTAGAAACTCAGAAAAATAAATAAAATATGGAATTGATTGCCATAGCACAGAAGAACATGCTTCTTCAAGTTAAAAAATCTCCCTATGCCTTTAGCATGATCACCAAGGCAGAATTTCATTAACGAATAAGACAGTCATATTTACCTTTTTAAAATAAGTCCTTGCAGAGAACACATGTTGATCTAGAAGTGTCAGCATTTTTGATTTTTAAAAACCGTTTTAAACAGATATGGAGCTAAAATATCAAAAATGTTTTTTAAATTAAATTGTAACAGCAGGTTCCAAATCCTTGTCACGTAGGTTAGATAAAATGTTTAGTTAAATCTCATCAAACTTCTGCTAAAATTAAATATGAAAAGACTCAAAAAAGATTCAGCATGGTCCTGGTATCCCTGTACGTTCCACTGTGTTATGTAGCACAAATCACAAGGTGTATATTTTTTATGCTGAATGCTCTATCAAGTGAGTGGCATTGTGAAAGAGCATGGGCCTGAAGCCAGATGAAGGTCAAATCCCATATACTCAATCCTTTGACCTTTTTGCCCTTAGATAAGTTACTTAACCCGTCTGAGTGTCAGTTTCCTCATCTATAAACTGCACCATTAAAAGTGACAGGAGTTCCTTGAGTTTGGTTAGAAGTTATTAAAGGATCCTTTAAACAGAAGTAAGAATGATATTTTCAGAGAAACCTCCAATAAGTGTTTCTTAATACATCAAAATAAGTTTTTTCACCCTGAACTGTTAGACAGTGAAGCTTTAAGACATGCCATTTTATAATACATGCTTCAATTAACGGTTTCTTTTAAAAAAATGTAAAATTGAGAAGGGAATCATAGACTTGGCTAAACAGTAGTCACTAATACTCTGGCCATTTCTAACCTCATAATGGGTGCTTTCATTCTTTCCATAAGTCATTTGATATTATTTCCATTTTGCCATAAGTAAGATGTAAGATGGAGTTGCTAATTGTTTTTAACTGTATCAGTTCAGTTCAGTTCAGTCGCTCAGTCGTGTCCGACTCTTTATGACCCCATGAATCGCAGCACACCAGGCCTCCCTGTCCATCACCAACTCCCGGAGTTCACTCAGACTCAACGCCCATCAAGTCAGTGATGCCATCCAGCCATCTCATCCTCTGTCGTCCCCTTCTCCTCCTGCCCCCAATTTCTCCCAGCATCAGAGTCTTTTCCAGTGAGTCAACTCTAACCCNAGTCGTGTCCGACTCTTTATGACCCCATGAATCGCAGCACACCAGGCCTCCCTGTCCATCACCAACTCCCGGAGTTCACTCAGACTCAACGCCCATCAAGTCAGTGATGCCATCCAGCCATCTCATCCTCTGTCGTCCCCTTCTCCTCCTGCCCCCAATTTCTCCCAGCATCAGAGTCTTTTCCAGTGAGTCAACTCTTCACATGAGGTGGCCAAAGTACTGGAGTTTCAGCTTTTGTATCATTCCTTCCAAAGAAATCCCAGGGCTGATCTCCTTTAGGTGTTTACAAATTAAGAAGCAAAACTCAAGAAATAAATAAATTATTTTTCAGAAGGCTCATTACACGTAAAATTCATTTAGCAGAGGAGTATATCCCAGGGTTTGAAACTGGGATAAAAGGAGATGAGTTGCTTGCTGCCTCCCTCTCTTATAAGTCTCAGTTGCCGCTGCATTCTGTGGTCCATGGCACGTAATTATTTCTTCCTTAGTGGACATACTCTTGCGGACACTTTATGTCTTAATGCCAATCTTGCTGGGCACAGTTTAGCTTTCACTTTCTTACACTGTCTTCAATAAATTCAAGGGTCAAGGTACTTAAGTTTTACCTCCCAGACTTGTCAAATTTCTTATACTTGCTTTTATCCAAATGTTCTTTTGATAGCCATTTTTAAATTTTGCTTTGAAAAGCCAACTCAACCAAACAAAGGAATTCAGATGAGAAATGTTCTTGGCATGTATAACAATATGAGATGTGAATTAAATGGGAGGGAAAAATCCTCCTCATTGTGGAGCTGAGCCTAGAGGATAATGGAGCTGTGATTTAGCCCATGAAAATGTGTTAGAGTAAGTGAACTGACCTTTTGCTGCTCTTACTGCTGAGACAAAATGAGGACATAAATACAAATTAATTTCTTCTTATCACTTTGTGAGACATTATAATTCATTTTTCATTTATGTGCCTAATGTTTACCTAGCTTACAAAAATATGCATTATTCTTAAAAGCTCAGGAGATTCGTATACTTAAATGGCAACTCAGAGAAAGACTGATTTTTTTTTCTTAAGAGAGATTTCTAACCCTAATATAGTGATTAAAAAAAAATTAACTGCCTGTCAATTCCATTTGATCCAACCTCTTGCACTTGTCTAACAGTGAAGTTGCATCCATTCAGGCAGTGATAGGAACCAGCATCTCTGAGTGCTTATAAAAGCTAACTGATAATCCAAAAATTGCTTAGCTCCATCCTTTGTAATTCAAATTAGGGCCAGCATTTCTAAGCAATAAACAGATAAATCCATAAATTCAAGCACTACATATATTTTCTTATATCTGTTAATATGGTACTGCAAAAATCTATCTATGGGAGAAATATCAATAACCTCAGATATGCAGATGACACCACCCTTATGGCAGAAAGTGAAGAAGAACTAAAGAGCCTCTTGATGAAAGTGAAAGAGAAGAGTGAAAAAGATGGCTTAAAATTCAACATTCAGAAAACTAAGATCATGGCATCTAGTCCCATCACTTCATGGCCAGTAGATGGGGAAACAGTGGAAACAGTGACAGACTTCATTTTTTTTTTGGCTCCCAAATCAATGCAGATGGTGACTGCAGCCATGAAATTAGAAGACACTTGCTCCTTGAATGACAAGCTATGACCAACCTAGACAGCATATTAAAAAGCAGACATTACTTTGCCAACAAATGTCCCATCTAGTCAAAACTATGGTTTTCCCAGTAGTCATGTATGGATGTGAGAGTTGGACTATAAAGAAAGCTTTTGAACTGTGGTGTTGGAGAAGACTCTTGAGAGTCCTTTGGACTGCAAAGAGACCCAACCAGTCCATCCTAAAGGAAGTCAGTCCTGAATATTCATTGAAAGGACTGATGCTAAAGCTGAAGCTCCAATAGTTTGGCCACCTGATGTGAAGAACTGACTCGTTTGAAAAGACCCTGATGCTGGGAAAGATTGAAGGCGGGAGGAGAAGAGGACAGTAGACGATACGATGGTTGGGTGGCATCACTGACTCGATGGACATGCGTTTGAGTAAGCTCCTGGAGTTGGTGATGGACAGGGAAGCCTGACGTGTTACAGTCCATGAGGTCACAGAAGCTGGACACAACTGAGTGACTGAACTGAACTGAACCTGTGAGCACACATGTACCATGATTTCTAATTCACTTAACTAATCACTGAGATCAGTAAAAACACTGTGTCTGCCTTGTAACAGAAGTGACTTGGATTCAGTTCATTGAGACTGTTCTGAGAGTAATATTTATGCAGTAGAATGTGTTGCTGAAAGATGTGTATTCTCTTGTGTTGGAAATTTTTTAAAAAAGAATATACTGCAGTTCTAAACATCTACTTGTAAAGGTGTAATAAGTACTTTTTTAGAATGAGTAAAATAGTTCACCCTTGGTGGTTCTTAGAAGGCTTCATAGAAACACTACAATCAAGCAAAATATAAATAACCACCAACACTTATATAACTCAGTTCAAATTAAAACTGTTCTTTAATACACGATCTTGTTTAATACTTGAAGCAGTTCTTTAAGTTGTTGGTATGATTATTTTCTTTGAGAGACATATTATTTATCCATAAATTTGTTGAAAAAGTCACTTGATTTTATTGAGTAGGGGAAGATAAAGAATTGCTCCTAGTACTACAAGAAATTATGGATTTAAAATATTTCCATAATTTGAAAGAGAGTCAGTGGTAAGGAATCTGCCTGCCAATGCAGGAAACATACATGTGATCTCTGGGCCAGGAAGATCCGCTAGAGAAGGAAATAGCAACCCGCTCCACTGTTCTTGCCTGGGAAATCCCATGGACATAGGAGCCAGGTGGGCTACGATCCATAGGATCGCAATAGAATCTGATGTGACTTAGCAACTAAATAACAACACACATTGGTAATCCAAGCAGTTGATTGACTTAAGACTTGAATCCAAGTGTTCTGACTCTAGATAATTTTATACTCTCCATATAACACATAAAATCACAAAATGATAGCATGTTTGTATTTGAGAAGTTGTCCCAATGCATTATTAAAATTCTGCTCTATTTGAACAATTTAAATTCATTTTACACTAGTAACTGAAATGTGTTCTCTAAAATGCCCCGACTCTAATATGTGCATCTTTACTTGTAACGATTTTAATTTTGTGAGACATTTTTCAGTGCCATGGAATCAGCCTCTCTTAAATCTGTCCTATGTAGTTTGTTAGATATGTCATGACAAAATGCCAGAGATTGGATTTCCTAAACAACAGAAATGTGTTTTCTCACAGATCTGGAGTCTAGAAGTCCAAGGCTATTGGCAGGTTTTGAGTCCTTCTGAGGCCTCTCTCCTTGCCTTGCAAATGACAGCCTTCTTGCTATGTCCACCCAATGGCCTCTCCTCTGTGCCCATACATCCCTAGTGTCTTTCTAAAGACACTATTTTATTTCCTCTTTTTATAAGGACACTAGTCAGACTGAACTAGAGTCCACACTAACATACTCATTTTAATTTAAAAGCCCCATTTAAAGGCCCTGCCTGTCAAGGTCCTGTCTTCTAATACAGTCACATTCTGGGGTAGAGGTCAGGAGGGCTTTAACTTATGAATTTTAGGCAGACACAATTCAGTCCATAACATCTTTATTCTGTTCATTTTTGGCACACAGTGTATGTTCAAAAATATTTGTTATTTAAATAAATTCATGATTGGTGAATGAATGAATCAGAGCTTATATTTAACTATAAATTAAATATTGACTGAATATTTTACTTCAGTGGAATTATAAAAGTTATCTATTATGATTATTTGAATACGAAGGAAACTTTTAATGATAATCTTTTTATCCTTTTTTAACTGAAGTATCGTTGATGTATAATATTATATGTTATAGGTGTACACCATAGTGATTCACAATTTTTAAAGATTATACTCCATTTATAGTTACTGTAAAATACTGGTTATATTCCCTGTGTTGTACAATATATCCTTTTAGCTTATTTTAGACCTAACAGTTTGTTGCTACTCATATATTGCCCTTCCCCTCTCCCTACTGGTAACCACTAATTTATTCTCCGTATCTGTGAATTTGCTTCTTTTTGGTTATATTTAGTAGTTTTCTTTTTTTTTTTTAGCAGTCCACATATAAGTGATATCATACAGTATTTGTCTTTCTCTTTCTGGCTTATTTCATTTAACATAATGCCTTCCAAGCCCATCTATGTTGTTGCAAATGGAAAAATTTCATGATCTATTCGTCTGTTGATAGAAATAATATTCTTAAAATAGTTGTTTTAACTAGGTTGTTTTGACTAGGTTGACTGTATAGAAAAAATATTTACTATTGTTTTTTAATAATGAAAAAATCTGTAGTATAAAGTGTATCACAGTGTATTTTGCAATTTCTGTAAATTTAATCTTCAGCAATCTAGTAGAGAGGTCTTGATGTGAATTTGTTTTATACAATGTCCTACTAAAATCAATAAATTAGAAAAGCTCTGTCTATGAGATTGCAAACCTAAGATACTACTTCACTAGACTAGCTTTGTGTGTCTGGTAACACTGGAGAGAAGATAGTATATCTATTTAGACGTCTTAGTTCATTTACTTTCATTTATGAAGGTGGTGCTATAGTTTGAGTTTCTCTTTTAGCCCTTGACACCCATCTCCACTGGGGTTGGAGCCCTGTAATAAATGTCCCACAATCTGACCTTTTATATCTGCATCATAAAATCAGGCAGATGGTGTAGTTTATGGCTAATGGGCAAGAGTTTCTCCATTTGAAGCTGTTTTTTTTTTCACAACTAATCCATTACCAGGTATGCTGCATGCCATTTTATCTGATGCATCCTTACAAGGTAACTAGGAAGTTTACTAAAATAACTTCTAATATGTTTTTGAGAAAAAATCCCAAAGTTTAATTGTAATAAATAGCTAACGTTGAATACATTGAGTTATGTTAGCACATTTCCTGGGTATCTTGCATTACTGTTTCAGTGTTAAGGCTTCCGTCATAAACTAATGTAATTCAAAAGTGGTCGAGTAGAGAATGAAACTATAAAAAATGCAAAATCACTTATGTTATGTTTGAAAGTAATAGCATTTTTATTTGACATTTCTGAAGAAAAACTGAAAACTCACGTGTGACTGAGCTGCATCTGAGTTCATGATCATTTTAATATTGTAGAAAAACATTTATTGCTTACTTCTTACCCCTATGTATGACACTTCCTTTTCTAAAAAGTGGTAGATTAAATACAATAAAAAAAGAAGAGGTCTCTGAGTTACTTAGGAATAGATGAGTTTTGCCATTATGCTAATTACATATATATATAACATTTGAATCATGTGTCAAAGTTTTCTAGTTGGATCAATCCAAATGTGTAGTATCAAGTAACATAGAAATTATGATCAGGTTTATTTTAGATAGTGAGTATATTTGTAAAAAATATGAGTAACAAACATTTTTTTCTAGTTCTTATTCTATACAAAATAAGACATATCATACTTTGAGATTCTTCTAGCTCTAGAGGTCTAATATCTATGGGTAAATAATGTTGTTATTTATAAGGAAGTCAAAAAAGTTGAAATTTTAGACTCTGACGTGCATCCTAATAGTGTTGAAATAAATCAGTACAAAAATCATAACAACATACTTTTTCACCTAAAAAATATTAGTGCTTATTTTATATTACATTCTAAAATAGCGTGTGCATATAGATATTGTTATTGTTGTTTAGTCACTGAGTTGTGTCCAGCTCCTTTGTGACCCCATTGACTGTAGCCCACCAAGCTCCTTGGACCATGGGAGTTCCCAGGCAAGAACACTGGAGTGGGTTGCCATTTCCTTCTCCAGGAGGTCTTCCCCATCCAGGGACTGAATCTGCATCTCCTACATTAGCAGGTGGATTCTTTACCACTGAGCCACTAGTATTAGTGACAGGTTGAAGACAGGGCAACTCTTAGAAAACTATTACTCTACTGAGTTTTCTCAACAGAACAGTTTAGAGAAATAGTGACTTTAAATATGTGTAATAATAATCCAGTTAACTTTAAAAATTCACATGTGGATATGATGCTAAGTCAGTACTAATATTCTTCTACAATCAAGATATTAAGCAATTCTAATTATATAAGGTTGCTTCAGATGAGAGTCTTTGACATCCTAGTTTTTAGCCAGACTTTTATTCTTTTGACATATATTTTCAGACCTAAGAAAGATACACATTTTCCATATTATCAATGACAAATCCTATTTCATTCTACATCTATATTTTTCCTGTTTATATTTGCTGTGTAGACATTTCAAATAGTGGTGTGATATCTGCCTTATACTTCTTGTGAGTATCTCTACTTTTCTATATAAGGTGCAAGAGTAAAGTAATGACAAATGAAAGGCATGTGCTTATATAATTATAAGCAGAAGCTGATAGATGCTCTTTTCAACTCTTAGTATACATAAGATACTCAATGTTAGATACTTTTACAAATCATTCATACCATTTTTAAATAAAATTCAGTTAACAGGTAAGCATTTGCTGATGTTGTGGTGGGTTTTCTCTTCCCCAGGTACTGGGAGATCGGTGGGCAAACATCTGTAGGTGGACTGAAGATCGCTGGGTTCTTTTACAGGATGTTCTTCTAAAATGGCAACGTTTTACTGAAGAGCAGGTGAGTTACATGGGGGATAGTGTATCAGTGAAAGAGAAGGAGAGATGTTAAATGGGTACATAAAATATATGATGTACTTTATTAATTATTCTTCTTTCTCTTTTGAAATTATTTGATTTCTTTCAGTGCCTTTTTAGTACATGGCTTTCAGATAAAGAAGATGCAGTGAACAAGATTCCCACAACTGGCTTTAAGGATCAAAGTGAAATGTTATCAAGTCTTCAAAAACTGGCCGTATGTATTCTTTAGCTATTGATATTATTTAAAAAACAAACAGTACTTTCTACTAACATGCTTATTTGGTCTTTCTAATGTTTAAATCTTAAACATAATATTCATTTTTCTGTCTTATATCAGTCTCTTTACTTATATTGTTACTTGTCTTAATTAAAATAGGGAAAGGTGATTGTGGGCAAGATTGAAGGCAGGAGTAGAAGGGGGCAATAGAGGATGCCATGGTCAGATGGCATCATCGACTCAATGGCCATGAATTTGAGCAAACTCCGGGAGACAGAGAAAGACAGGGAAGCCTAGCATGCTGCAGTCCATGGGGTTGCAAAGAGTCAGACATGACTGACCAACAACAAATAGTATTGCTCTCCTCACATAGTAGAAAGAGAAACTCTAATGTCTCTGCCTTTTCTTACAAGGTCATGAATCCCATCATGGGGGCTTCACTGTCATCAGTTCAGTTCAGTTGTTCAGTCATGTCTGACTCTTTGTGACCCCATGACCCACAGCACGCCAGGCCTCCCTGTCTATCACCAACTCCCAGAGTCCACCCAAACCCATGTCCATTGTGTCATTGATGCCATCCAACCATCTCATCCTCCATTGTCCCCTTCTCCTCCTTTCCTCAATCTTTCCTAGCATCAGGGTCTTTTCAAATGAGTCAGCTTTTCACATGTCATAAATTATTCACTGTCATAAACTCATCTAAACCAAATTACCTCCCAAAGGCCCAGTGTCTTAATACTTAATATTGGAGGGTGTAGAATTTCATATATATATATTGTGGGGAGTCAATCATTTAGACCATATCATTATACCCCTAGACTCTCAAAATGTGTGTCTTTATCACATGCAAAATATATTCATTCCATCTGACAGACCCAAAAGAACTTCTATAGTCCCAATATCAACTCTTCAGCATATATTGTAAAGTTCAAAGTCTCATCATCTAAATCAAATAAGACTCAAGATCTTAGGCCGAGCTCTCCAAATATGAACCTGTGAAATCAGACTAGTTATATGCTTCCAAAATAGTGGTGTGACAGGTATAGGATAGGTATTTCCATTCGAAAAGAGGAAACTAGCAAAGGAGGAAGGGGTGACAGGCCACATGTAAGTCTAAAACATAGCAAGAACAATTCTGTACGTTCCTAATGCTTGAGAATATTCCTCTTTGGACTGATGCTCTGCACTCCAGGGCCGCCAGAGTGGCACCATCACCCCTAGAATTCCACAATATGGCCTTGCCTCTTCAGCATCACAGTGCACTGCCTGCCCATGTGGCTCTCTGCTGCAGTCCCACTCACAGGACTCCCTGTCGTGGCTGATCCTGAGGCACTAGGTGGTGGCATCGTGCATGCCTGCCCCCCCCCAAACCTGAGAAGTGGCCCCACCCTTTGAAACCCAGGAGGAACTGGCTCTGCCATTTGGGCCTATGGTAAGGGTGGCAGCCTTGATGTCTTTGTATCACCTATATCATTCTTCTCCTTTCTTGATGGGAAGAATGCATGTGTTCACAGCCTGCCTTCAATCCATCCAGTTTTCTTTGTTTCCATTAGTCCCAGCTGGCACTTTCTACTAGTATATTACAGTATCCACAGCTTCATATTCATGTATCCATAATGTATACATCTGTACCCCGGCTTCTGATCAGAGAGCTGATTAGGTCTCTGGTTCACATCCACACTAATATCCTCATCAAATACTAGATCAACCACACCCATTAATGTTCACCTCTAAACATCCTTTCTCATTTTTTTTTCCAATGTGGATAGACTGAACATTTTCCAAATCCATAAGTTCCAGTTCATTTTTGTTCAACAGTTCTTTCTTCAACTGATTTTTCTCTTCTTGCATTTTTACCTTAAGCATTCGGATGAAACCATGATGTTCCTTTCACACTTTGCTTAAATATTTCCCAAAGACATCAAATTTCTTAGCTAAATATCCCGTTTCATCATGCACAAGTTCTACCTGCTACAAAATACTAGAACATCAACACAATTTAGTCAAGTTCTTTGCCACTTTATAACAAGGATTGTCTTCTCTCCCTTGGCCAATATGTTCCTTACTTTGAGACCCCAACAGAGTGGCCTTTACCATCCATATTTATACCAACATGCTGTTCATGATTATTTATATATTCTCTAAAAAGATGGAAACTTTCTTTCCAGCTCTTTTTTCTCCCTGAGTCCTCACCAGAGTTGCCCTTTGGAGTTACCTTCATGGCAATCTTGACTTTCTCGAGCATGTACCTCAAAACTCTTTCACCCTCTACCTATGACCCAGTTCAAAGCTGTTTCTGCATTTTTAGGTATTTGTTACAAGAGACACCAGTTCTTGTTCCCAATTCCTATCTTAGTCTGCTTGTGCTGCTGTAATAAAATGCCACAGATTGGTGACTTTAACAGTAGATGTTGATTTCTTATAATTCTAGAAACAGGGCAGCACAATATCAAGGTGCTGGAAGATTTGGTCCTTGGTTAGGGCCCTCTTCCTGGTGAGACAGAGGAAGCTCTGGTATCCCTTCTTTTTTGTATGAGGGCACTAATCACAGGAGACATAAAAGGCTCAGGATCGATCCCTGGGTTGGGAAGATCCCATGGAAGAGAGCCAAGCAACACACTCCTGCATTCCTGCCTAGAGAATCCCATGGACATAGAGGCCTGGTGGACCACAGTCTTTAGCATCACAGAGTCAGACACAACTAAAGCGACTTAGCACACAAGAAGAATCCTAGCATGGGG
>SJYA01003483.1:1678157-1689365 GCA_006410615.1 Neotragus moschatus
TCCTAGCATGGGGGCCCTACTGTCATGACCTCATTTAAGCATTGTTACCTCCCCAAAGCTCCACCTCCTAATATGATAACATTAGAAGGTTAGGCCTTCAAAATATGAATTTTAGAAGGACATAAATATTAATTTTATAATATGTAGGTAAAGTTTGAACTTTGTTTTTTGAAAAAGGATTGTACTCTTTGAAAAAGTATAACATACCTGGAATAAGATTATAGTAAAAATTTAAAATATAGCACTGAAAAGTACCTGTGAATGTTCTGTAAAATTATAAACAGTATAGTTCTAGAATAAACTTAAGTTTCATAAATCTAATAAGTCTAAAATAAACTTAATTAGATTCTCTGAGAAATACAAGAATAGCACAAGAAATGATTATCCTCACATAGAAAGGGCTTATATCATGTTTTGGAAAGTAAGAAAAACATTAAAGCAAACAAAATGGCATTGATTATAGCACCCATATGTTTTTTTAAAATTTTAATTGGAAGCTAATTACTTTACAATATTGTGGTGGTTTTTGCCATACATTCACATGAATCAGCCATAGATGAACATGTGTCCCCCATCCTGAACCCCCCCCATCTCCCTCCCCATCCAATCCCTCAGGGTGATCGTGGTTCACTAGCCCTGAGCACCCTCTCTCATGCATCAAACCTGAACTGGCATTCTATTTCACATATGGTAATATACATGTTTCGATGCTATTCTCTCAAGTCATCCCACTCTAGCCTTCTCCCACAGAGTCCAAAAGTCTGTTCTTTATATCTGTGTCTCTCGCTATTTCACTTATGGGGTCATTGTTACCATCTTTCTAAATTCTATATATATGTGTTAATATACTTTATTGTTGTTTTTCTTTTTTACTTATTTGCTTTGTATAATAGGCTTCAGTTTCATCCACCTCATTAGAAATGATTCAAATGCATTCTTTTTAATAGCTGAGTAATATTCCATTGTGTACATGTACCACAGCTTTCTTATCCATTTGTCTGCTGATGGACGTCTAGGTTGCTTCCATGTCCTGGCTATTATAAACAGTGCTGCGATGAACATTGGGGTACACGTGTCTCTTTCAATTCTGGTTTCCTTGGTGTGTATGCCCAGCAATGGGATTGCTGGGTCATAAGGCAGTTCTATTTCCAGGTTTTTAAGGAATCTCCACACTGTTCTCCATAGTGGCTGTACTAGTTTGCATTCCCACCAACAGTGTAAGAGGCTTCCCTTTTCTCCACACCCTCTCCAGCATTTATTGTTTGTAGACTTTTGAATAGCAGCTGTTCTGACCAGTGTGAGATGGTACCTCATTGTGGTTTTGATTTCCATTTCTCTCGTAATGAGTTATGTTGAGCATCTTTTCATGTGTTTTTTAGCCATCTGTATGTCTTCTTTGGAGAAATGTCTGCATAGTTCTTTGGCCCATTTTTTGATTGGGTCACTTATTTTTCTGGAATTGAGCTGCAGGAGTTGCTTGTATATTATTGAGATTAATTGTTTGTCATTTGCTTCATTTGCTATTATTTTCTCCCATCCTGAAAGCTGTCTTTTCACCTCGCTTATAGTTGCCTTTGTTGTGCAAAAGCTTTTAAGTTTAATTAGATCCCATTTGTTTATTTTTACTTTTATTTCCATTATTCTGGGAGGTGGGTCATAGNATTGAGATTAATTGTTTGTCATTTGCTTCATTTGCTATTATTTTCTCCCATCCTGAAAGCTGTCTTTTCACCTCGCTTATAGTTGCCTTTGTTGTGCAAAAGCTTTTAAGTTTAATTAGATCCCATTTGTTTATTTTTACTTTTATTTCCATTATTCTGGGAGGTGGGTCATAGAGGATCCTGTTATGATTTATGTCAGAGAGTGTTTTGCCTATATTTTCCTCTAGGAGGTTTATAATTTCTGGTCTTACATTTAGATCTTTAAACCATTTTGAGCTTATTTTTATGTATGATGTTAGAAAGTGTTCTAGTTTCCTTCTTTTACAGGTGGTTAACCAGATTTCCCAGAGAAGGCAATGGCGACCCACTCCAGTACTCTTGCCTGGAAAATCCCATGGGTGGAGGAGCCTGATAGGCTGCAGTCCATGGGGTCGCTAAGAGTCAGACATGACTGAGCGACTTCACTTTCACTCTTCACTTTCATGCACTGGAGAAGGACATGGCAACCCACTCCAGTGTTCTTGCCTGGAGAATCCCAGGGATGGAGGAGCCTAGCAGGCTGCCATCTATGGGGTCGCACAGAGTTGGACATGACTGAAGTGACTTAGCAGCAGCAGCAGCAGCAGCAGCAGTAACCAGTTTTCCCAGTACCACTTGTTAAAGAGATTGTCTTTTCTCTATTGTATATTCTTGTCTCCTTTGTCAAAGATAAGGTGTCCATAGGTGCGTGGAATTATCTCTGGGCTTTATGTTTTGTTCCATTGATCTATATTTCTGTCTTTGTGCTAGTACCATACTCTCTTGATGACTGTGGCTTTGTAGTATAGCCTGAAGTCAGGCAGGTTGATTCCTCCAGTTCCATTCTTCTTTCTCAGGATTGCTTTGGCTATTCTAGGTTTTTTGTATTTCCATACAAATTGTGAAATTGTTCTAGCTCCGTGAAAAATACCATTGATAGCTTGATAGGGATTGCATTGAATCTATAGATTGCTTTGGATAGTATACTCATTTAACTATATTGATTCTTCCAATCCATGAGCATTGTATATTTCTCCATCTATTTGTCCTCTTTGATTTCTTTCACCAGTGTTTTATAGTTTTCTATAAATAGGTCTTTTGTTTCTTTAGGTAGATATATTCCTGAGTATTTTATTCTTTTCGTTGCAATGGTGAATGGAATTGATTCCTTAACTTCTTTTTCTACTTTCTCATTATTAGTGTATAGGAATGCAAGGGATTTCTGTGTGTTGATTTTATATCCTGTAACTTTACTATATTCATTGATTAGTTCTAGTAATTTTCTGGTTTAGTCTTTAGGGTTTTCTATGTAGAGGATCATGTCACCTGCAAACAGTGAGAGTTTTACTTCTTCTTTTCCAGTCTGGATTCCTTTTATTTCTTTTTCTGCTCTGATTGCTGTGGCCAAAACTTCCAAAACTATGTTGAATAGTAGCAGTGAGAATGGGCACCCTTGTCTGTTCCTGACTTTAGGGGAAATGCTTTCAGTTTTTTACCTTTGGAGATAATGTTTCCTGTTGGTTTATCATATATGGCTTTTATTATGTTGAGGTATGTTCTTTCTGTGACTGCTTTCTGGAGGCTTTTTATCATGAATGGATGTTGAATTTTGGCAAAGACTTTCTCTGCATTTATTGAGATAATCATATGGTTTTTATCTTTCAATTTGTTAATGTGGTATACCACATTGACTGATTTGCGAATATTGAAGAATCCTTGCATCCCTGGGATAAAGCCCACTTGGTCATGATGTATCATCTTTTCAATATGTTGTTGGATTCTGTTTGCTAGAATTGTGTTAAGGATTTTGCGTCTATGTTCACCAATAATATTGGCCTGAGTTTACTTTTTTTTTGTGGCATCTTTGTCTGGTTTTGTTATTAGGGTGATGTTGGCCTCATAGGATGAGTTTGGCAGTTTACCTTCCTCTGCAATTTTCTGGAAGATTTTGAGTAGGATAGGTGTTAGCTCTTCTCTCAATTTTTGGGAGAATTCAGCTGTGAAGCCATCTGGTCCTGGACTTCTGTTTGTTGGAAGATTTCTGATTACAGTTTTGATTTCTGTGCTTGTGATGGGTCTGTTAAGATTTTCTATTTTTTCCTGGTTCAGTTTTGTAAAGTTATACTTTTCTAAGAATTTGTCCATTTCTTCCACATTGTCCATTTTATTGGCATATGGTTGCTGATAGTAGTCTCTTACCCTTTGTATTTCTGTGTTGTCTGTTGTAATTTCTCCAGTTTCATTTGTAATTTTGTTGATTTATTTTTTCTCCCTTTGTTTCTTGATGAGTCTGGCTAATGGTTTGTCTGTTTTATTTATCTTCTCAAAGAATCAGCTTTTAGCTTTGTTGATTTTGGCTCTGGTCTCCTTTGTTTCTTTGGCATTTATTTCTGCCCTAATTTTCATGATTTCTTTCCTTCTACTAACCCTGGGGTGCTTCATTTCTTCTTTTTCTAGTTCCTTTAGGTGTAGAGTTAGGTTACTTGATTTTTCTCCTGTTTCTTGAGGTAGGCTTCTATTGTTATGAACCTTCCCCTTAGCACTGCTTTTACTGAATCCCGTAGATTTGGGGTTTTTGTGTTTTCATTTTCATTCACTTATATGCATATTTTGATTTCTTTTGTGATTTGTTGGTTATTCAGAAGTGTGTTGTTTAGCTTCCATGTGTTTGTATTTTTAATAGTTTTTTCCCTGTAGTTGACATCTAATCTTACCGCACTGTGATCAGAAAAGATGCTTGAGAGGATTTCAGTTTTTTTGAATTTTCCAAGTCTAGATTTATGGCCCAGGATGTTATCTATCCTGGAGAAGGTTCTGTGTGCACTGAGAAAAAGGTGAAATTCATTGTTTTAGGAGAAGGCAGTGGCACCCCACTCCAGTACTCTTGCCTGGAAAATCCCATGGGTGGAGGAGCCTGGTAGGCTGCAGTTCATGGAGTCATGAAGAGTCGGACATGACTGAGCAACTTCACTTTTCACCTTCATGCATTGGAGAAGGAAATGGCAACCCACTCCAGTGTTCTTGCCTGGAGAATCCCAGGGACGGGAATCCTGGTGGGCTGCCGTCTCTGGGATCACACAGAGTCTGACACAACTGAAGCGACTTAGCAGCAGCAGCAGGGTGAAATATAAATATCAATTAGGTCTAACTGGCCCATTGTATCATTTAAAGTTTGTGTTTCCTTGCTAATTTTCTGTTTAGTTCATCTATCCATAGGTGTGAGTAGAGTATTAACATCTCTCACTATTATTGTGTACTGTTAATTTCCTCTTTCATATTTGTTAGCATTTGCCTTACATATTGTTGTGGTCCTATGTTGGGTGCATATACATTTATAATTGTCATAACTTCTTCTTGGATTGATCCTTTGATCATAATGTAGTGTCCGTCTTTNCATCTATCCATAGGTGTGAGTAGAGTATTAACATCTCTCACTATTATTGTGTACTGTTAATTTCCTCTTTCATATTTGTTAGCATTTGCCTTACATATTGTTGTGGTCCTATGTTGGGTGCATATACATTTATAATTGTCATAACTTCTTCTTGGATTGATCCTTTGATCATAATGTAGTGTCCGTCTTTGTCTCTTTTCATGGCCTTTATTTCAAAGTCTATTTTATCTGATATGAATATTGCTATTCTTGCTTTCTTTTGGTCTCCATTTGCATGAAATATCTTTTTCCAGCCCTTCACTTTCAGTTTGTGTGTGTCCCTAGGCTTGAGGTGGGTCTCTTATAGACAGCATATATAGGAGTCTTGTTTTGGTATCCATTCAGCCAGTCTTTGTTTTTTCGATGTGGCATTCAACCTATTTACATTTAAGGTAATTATTGAGAAGTATGATCCCGTTATCATTTACTTTGTTGTTTTGAGTTCGAGTTTATACACCTTTTCTGTATTTCCTGTCTAGAGAAGATCCTTTAGCATTTGCTGAAGAGCTGGTTTGGTGGTGCTAAATTCTCTGAGGTTTTGCTTGTCTGTAAAGCTTTTCGTAAAACCTCTTGAGAAATCGGTATGCAGGTCAGGAAGCAACAGTTAAAACTGAACATGGAACAACAGACTGGTTCCAAATAGGAAAAGGAGTACATCAAGGCTGTATTTTGTCACCCTGCTTATTTAACTTATATGCAGAATACATCATGAGAAATGCTGGACTGGAAGAAACACAAGCTGGAATCAAGNAAAGCTTTTGATTTCTCCTTCATATTTGAATGAGATCCTTGCTGGGTACAGTAATCTGTGCTGTAGGTTTTTCTCTTTCATAACTCTAAGTATGTGCTGCCATTCCCTTCTGACTTGAAGAGTTTCTATTGAAAGATCAGATGTTATCCTTATGGAAATCCCCTTGTGGTTTATTTGTTGTTTTTCCCTTGCTGCTTTTAATATTTGTTCTTTGTGTTTGATCTTCATTATTTTGATTAATATGTGTCTTTGGGTGTTTGCCTTGGGTTTATCCTGTTTGGGACTCTCTGGGTTTCTTGGACTTGGGTGGCTGTTTCCTTCCCTGTATTAGGGAAGTGTTCAACTATTATCTCCTCAAGTATTTTCTCATGGCCTTTCTTTTTGTCTTCTTCTTCTGGGACGCCTATGATTCGAATGTTGGGGCATTTAATATTGTCCCCGAGGTCTCTGAAGTTATCCTCATTTCTTTTAATTCTTTTTTCCTCTCTGCTTCATGTATTTCCACCATTCTAACTTCCACCTCACTTATCTTATCTTCTGCCTCAGTTATTCTACTGTTGGTTCCCTCAAGAGTGCTTTTGATCTTAGTTATTGCATTATTCATTGACTCTTTTTTATTTCTTCTAGATTCTTGTTAAATTNTCTGCTTCATGTATTTCCACCATTCTAACTTCCACCTCACTTATCTTATCTTCTGCCTCAGTTATTCTACTGTTGGTTCCCTCAAGAGTGCTTTTGATCTTAGTTATTGCATTATTCATTGACTCTTTTTTATTTCTTCTAGATTCTTGTTAAATTTTCTTGCATCTTCTCAATCCTTGTCTCTAGACTATTTATCTGTAACTCCATTTTGTTTTCAAGATTTTGGATCATTTATACTATCACTTTTCTGAATTATTTTTCAGTTAGACTCCCTATATCCTCCTCTTTTGATTGGTTTGGTGGGCTTTTATCATGTTCCTTTACCTGCTGAATATTTCTCTGCCTTTTCATCTTGTTTAGGTTGCTGTGTTTGGGATGACCTTTCTTTATGCTGTAAGTTTGTGATTCCTCTTTATTGTGGAGGTTCCTCCCTGTGGGTGGGGTTGGACTAGTGGCTTATCAAGACTTCCTGGTTAGGGAATCTTGCCTCAGTGTTCTTGTGGGTGGAGCTGTATCTCTTCTTTCTGGAGTGCAGAGAAGTTCCCAGTAGTGAATTTTGTGGTGTCTATGGGTTTGGTGTGACTTTTGGCTGCCTGTATTTCTGTGCTCACATAACACAGGTTATGTTCCTGTGTTGTTGGAGAATTAGCTTGGTATGTCTTACTCTGAAACTTGTTGGCTTTTGGGTGGAGCTTGGTTTCAGTGTAGGTATGGAGACTTTTGGATGAGCTCTTGTTGATTAATGTTCCCTAGAGTCAGAAGTTTTCTGGTGTTCTCAAGTTTTGGATTTAAGCTTTCTACCTCTGGCTTTCAGTCTTATTCTTACATTACAGTAGCCTCAAGATTTCTCCATCCTTACAGCACCACTGATAAAACATCTAGGTTAATGGAGAGAAGATTCTCCACAGTGAGGGACACCCTGAGAAATTCACAGAGTTACATGGAGAAGAGAAGAGGGAAGAGGGAGATAGAGGTGACCAGGAGGAGAAGAGGGGGAATCAAATGAAGAGAGAGAGCAATCTAGCCAGTAATCAATTCCCTACTTACTTTCCACAGTCTGGAACACTCACAGAGGTTAATAGAGTTCCATAGAGAAGAAAAGAGGGAGGAGGGAGATAGTGGTGACCAGGAGGGGAGAAGGGGTAGTAAAAAGGAGACAGACCAATCTAGCCAGTGATCAGTTCCCTAAATGTTCTCAACAGCCTGGAATACCCAAAGAGATTCACAGAGTTAAGTAGAGAAGACAAGGGGGACAGAGGAGATAGAGGTGACCTGGTGGAGAAAAAGAAGAGTCAAAAGGGGAGAGAGCAATCAAGCCAGTAATCACACTCATAAGTAAAAATGGATATTGAAGATTGGATTCTTAAAGGTACAAAATTGATAACAAATACCAAAACGCAGAGATTAAAAATCTAGAGTAGAGGTTAGACTCTCAAAAATACAACATTAAAAACACAAAATAAAATTACAAATGTTATAAAAAATATGAAATTTGCTTTAAAATAGTGTCTTTCTTTTACAAGGTAATAGTAGGTTTTAAAAAGGAAAATTAAAGGAATAAAGCTTCTCTTCGACTGTGAATTGTATTATTTTCCAGTAAGGGAGAGGCCAATCCAATATTTATTAAGAGCTTGATTTTTCAAGTAAAGTAATTAGGATTTCTTTTCTATTTTTGATCAGTTCTACTAAATGCTAATGTGATGTTAACTGTGATACAAAACAATGGTCTATTGTAAATAATGTTTCATAACTTTACCTAAATTAATCTATTTCTGTCTGTATTGATATGTATTATACGTTATAATAATTAAATAATTTATTTGAACTAATCTTAAATTTCCTCAGTTAAATTTGTAAGATATTACCAAATATTTATTTGTATCATACATTTTTGGCTCCATAGTGACTAATTTTCTATAAGCTTTTAATTTGAAATAGATTCACATATGTATTACTTGCTATTACAAGCTAGCTTCTCATTGATATAAATCAATCCTCAGAGAATGTGTTTTTTGAGTGATATCACTACTGAAGACAGATTTCAGAAAAGTAATCTGTGTATCAAACAGTGCAAAAATATCAGTGATACATTTGTAATTTTGTTCTGAAACTAATGGAGAGCCACTGGGAGCTGAATAACAATCCTATTTGCATTTCCAGAGCACTCTTTGGTAGTAAGACTTTTCATAGTAAGGAGGCCAATTAGAACTGAGCTAAGTAGCACTCTAGTACTCTTGCTTGGAAAATCCCATGGATGGAGGAGCCTGGTAGGCTGCAGTCCATGGGGTCGCTAAGAGTCGGACAGGACTGAGCGACTTCACTTTCCCTTTTCACTTTCATGCATTGGAGAAGGCAGTGGCGATCCACTCCAGAATTCTTGCCTGGAGAATCCCAGGGGCAAGGGAGCCTGGTGGGCTGCCGTCTATGGGGTTGCACTGAGTCGGCCACAACTGAAGCGACTTAGCAGCAGCAGCAGCAGCAGCAAGTAGCATTGGGCATGGAAACAAGGAGACAGACAAGGTTATTTCAGAAGAGGAAATTGAGGCCCAGAAGAAAACACATGGCATGCATAAAGAAATAGATTAGTAGCAGAGTTAAAGTGAACACCAAGATATCCAGACTCAGGTCCAAGACTTTTAAGCTGTTTCAGAATTCATCACATTCGATTCTTTGACAGAAAAATAACTGCAGTTGAAAATTTTTGTTTCGAATAATCATGTGCCTCAATGTTGACATTTTTATATAAAAAGACATTGCTAGCTCCAGGGCCATGAAAATGCTCTCTTAGCGAAGTCTCAATAATTTTCCAATATGATTAAAATTCAAATTATGTCACTTTACTTGTGAACAAAGTGAAAATATGTTTTGTATAAGTCTTACCGTTTGATAGTTTAAGCCAATTAACAAAACCTGACAGCTGGTCTAGAATTTGAGGTAAAATTCCCCTGCTGACTCAGGCAGTGAGTAAGAATTTAATGTTCATTAAAATATGTCACAATCTGAGACCCAAAACAGGTACCATCTGTCACCAGTTCCTACTACATACCTAGGTATAGATACAGTGTGCTAAATCTCTCTTTTATTTACAATCAATGTAATTTGTTTTGAAATATTACCACTAATAACCCATGGGATTTTCTCCTACTTTTCATGTGAGGTGAGAGAAGAGGAGTCAAGTATTTGATTTCCTCCTGATACGTTTTTTAAGCCAAATCATGTGGCCCTTACTATTGTTCTATCATCCAAATTGAGTTTTTATTTGGCATAAAGAATAAAAGGCAAAGGAAAGAAGAAACTGAGGTGAATTCTAAGACTGGAAGAATCAAGTAGGCTCTCGTGGGAAGGCCCAAATTAACAAGAAACAAGCTTCTGTGGAAAAGTACTGTTGCTGTGGCATTTGCCAGCAAAGGACAACTCTGGGAAAGTTGGTGATCCAAGAGAGTGTGGTGTGCAGGGACTACAGGCATGCTGTGGGCTTAGGTCACTATCAAGTGTCTGCAAGATAAGATGGCAGGGACAGAGTACTTATGGGAGCTTGGCAAATCCCTGTGAACAGTGCTGTTTCACCAGGACTTGCTAACTTGACCTCAGCTTCGGTGATCACCCTCAAAGAAGTCCTCCAGATAGCACCAGTGGTTCTCATGGTGTGGTCCCTAGACTAGCAGCATTATCCAGGAACTCCTTAGAGAGGCAATTCCTTAGGCCCCCATCCCAGGCCTACTGATTCATAAACTCTGGAAGCATAGGGCCGAGCAGTCTTCCAGTTCACAAGCCTTCCTGATGATTCTTATGCTCCCTTAAGATGAGAAACCCCCACAATGGGTCAATCTACCTAAGCATAACAACAGCTGATTAGAAAGAATTGGATTACTCTGTCTTGTTGTTGTTTAGTCGCTTCAGTTGTGTCTGACACTTTGCGACTCCATGGACTATAGCCCGCCAGGCTCTTCTGGCCATGGAATTCTCCAGACAAGAATATGGGAGTGGGTTGCCATTTCCTTCTCCAGGGGACCTTCCCGATCCAGTGATTGAACCCATGTCTCCTGCATTGGCAGGCAGATTCTTTACCACTGAGCCACCAGAATACTTCTTACATATAGAAAACTACTCACGAAATAGGTACAGGATTCACTTTTGCCAGTTTATGAGAAATTATCTTGGCATTGATCTCTGAAGTATCCATCTGATGAGAATAAGTTGATGACTGTGGGCTTTTTGCAAGCATACATTCTCTTTTCACTTCAAATCATCTAACTTTGACCACATAGAGCATGTTTATCTTGTCTTCTTGAGCAGCTTATCTATTACTTGCCCATTTCTACTGCTGTCCAATCTGATTTATTGGCTGTTCTTTCCTGTTTACCTTGGAGATTTGTCCAGGTACCTCGCTTCTATGAAAATAAATTATATTTCTTCTTGCAAAAGCCTAGCTGATCTCTGCCTTGTACACATTTTCTAGAGCTTCTTTTTGCCTTCTGAATTTTCTAGAACTCTAGTTCTCTGGCACTGAAACATCTATAATCAATTCTTAGGATGCAGAAATATGTCCTTTTATACACTAAAATTGAATAACAACTAAATTGTAGTTATTTAATATACACAAAATCCAAGCTTAGAGTAATTTCTAAGGATAGATAGGAGAAGGTAATTCACTACTATGATGCATTGTATCTGGCACCACCATGGATTTCTTGTTTTTTTTT
>SJYA01003483.1:1689503-1700358 GCA_006410615.1 Neotragus moschatus
ATGGTTTTTTTTGTTTTTTTTTTTTTTTTTTTTTTTTTTTGTTAGTTATGGTGTGAGAGTACTTCAGGAACTTGATGAAATGAAGAAAGACTGGGAGAGAGATTGGTTCAGAACCAACAGAGGAAACACAGTGAGGCAAAACTGCTATCCTACTATCACCATTTGGCAAACTAGATCTAGAATTTACCAGATAGAAGCCTTGGCTAGTACAGTGTTTGTGTCATACAGATTTGGGTAAAAATATTATTGATTTGATAATTGCACAGTTTCTAATAATGCTGTTTCTACTTTACCTTGAGTTATTATTCCTAATTATATTCTTTAATGGGAAATTTCCCCTTTATTTTTGTAATGTTCACTAAGTGCTTCTTCTTTGGTTGATTGTTAACACAGGAGGCTCCATGTCATTTGCCACTAAATCTCTTTGTGTATCCAACTACTTTTCTAGATCATCGAAGAAAACCTCTTTAGGTAACAGGAGACTACTCATAAATTTCCAGTGTAAATTGTTTCCTCTTCTTCAAATTCAGCTTGTGTATTTTGGTCTATTGCATTCTTTCAGGCTTAGGAAAAATAGTGAAAAGACAATTATTGAGGAGAAACTAAAAATGCATTTCAAAACTTGCTTGTATTCCCTAAAAATGGCTCGCAGTAAGACTGCAATATAAAGAACGCCAGGTGAAGCAAATTTTGAGAAAAGGATGAACTAATTGAAGGAGACACCAGAGCCGTCTGCAGTTCAGAGCTATCAATGCAGGTGGCATGCCAAAATGAGCTACATAAAGTGTCCTTTGCAGGGGGTGGGCGTATATTGATTTCTCTCTGTCAGTGATACTTCAGTTCATGAGCAATTGGTGCATCTGTTTCATGCTCACTTATTTGCCATATGCAATGTTAGTTGTTCTTAAATAAATTTGCATTTATTTTGGAAAGATAGGTCTCACAGCTTAGTTTATGTTCATTGCACTTGCTGATGCCAATGAGAGAGGATGGTAAAACGTCCATAAAATAATTCTCTCCTTTCTTTCTTCTTAGTTTGTTTTTACAAATTAAATCAGGGTCTAGCTTTGGGGAGATGGAAATGGTATTTCCCAAAGCCTAGGGTGACCTTAATGGATAAAATGAAAGAATAAGCCATCCTGATCTACTAATTTCACACAAGCCACTTTGTTTATTCATTTTCTATCAACCAAAGAGCGTGTGTAACCTTCCATAGCTCCTAGGAACTTAGGAAATATGAATGATATAAAAATACTTCATAAAACACATAAGCATTTAGTAAATAAGCATAGTGATTCCAAAGGATTTGTGCCATACTCAATTACTTTATTCTATTACTTAATGGGCTTTAAAATTAGCTTTAGAAGATAATTACTCAAATAGCTGAATGTTAATTGAATAACAGATGCTAAAAAAATGTAAAAGTCAGTAAACTGCATAACAAGGTTTTTGTATCTGAATAATGAAAAGTATGTACAAATCATAGAAATAAAAAAAAATTGCAAATTTATTCAAAGAATCACAGCATTTCAGATTGGAAAGGCCCCTTAGCTATGCTCATCTTCTCAATTCACCATGTTCTCTTCAGTACTCCTGGCATGTGGTATTTCATTTGAATTCTATCAGAAATTAAGAGGAAATTCACTAACATCCAAGAGCCCTACCTTTCACTTTAGAACACCTCCAAATATTAAAAAGTAATTTCCATATGTCAATCTCTGTTTTTCCTTTTGAACCAACACTACTTTTTTCCCCTGACAGTTCTTCAAGAATGTTCAGGTAGCTCATAAATGCCTCTGACTCCTTTTTTATTCTAAAATAAATAAAAGTGTTTATTCTGCATCTGACTTTCATTTTTCTTTAAGCTTGAGAACATTATTTGGATTATAATTTTCTACTTATATTTTTATGAACTCTTGTTCTTTTGCAGGCAGAATTATAATCTTTTCGTGTCTATACAAATGCAAAAATGCATGCAAAAGCAGATTGAACTACAGTGTTTTATAAAATGTAACCAAGGCTTAGTCTATGTTCTTCCTTTTTTTAACAGGTTTTAAAAACTGATCTAGAAAAGAAAAAGCAAACCATGGACAAACTCTGCTCACTCAACCAAGATCTCCTTTCAACACTGAAAAATACATTGGTTGCCCAAAAGATGGAAGCATGGTTGGACAACTTTGCCCAGCGCTGGGATAATTTAGTCCAAAAACTTGAAAAGAGTTCAGCACAGGTTAGTGATAATCAGTTCAGTTCAGCCACTCAGTTGTGTCCCACTCTTTGTGACCCCATGAATTGCTGCACGCCAGGCCTCCTGTTCATCACCAACTCCCGGAGTTCACTCAGACTCAAGCCCATCGTATCAGTGATGCCATCCAGCCATCTCATCCTCTGTCATCCCCTTCTCCTCCTGCCCCCAATCCCTCCCAGCATCAGAGTCTTTTCCAATGAGTCAACTCTTCGCATGATGTGGCCAAAGTATTGGAGTTTCAGCTTCAGCATCATTCCTTCCAAAGAACACCCAGAGCTGATCTCCTTTAGAATGGACTGGTTGGATCCCTTTATTAGCCTACAATAAATTATACTTGAGATTTTTGAAATCTGCAATGAGAGAGTGATACTGTAAACCTACAGAGGATGTCACTGCATTAGTTCTTGCTAAGTATTAAATTAAATAGTAAAGCATGGTTCTCTTGGCCGCCTTTGACACTGGAGAATGTGGGAGAGGTGGAGGAATGAGTGCTGGTGGGCTGCACTAGTTATTGCATTATAAGTGGGTGATGGTTCAGTCACTATGTTGTGTCGGCTCTTCTGTAGCCCACCAGGCTCTTCTGTCCATGGGATTTCCCAGGCAAGAATACTGGAGTGAGTTGCCATTTCCTTCTCCAGCCTTAGGGGATAAGCCTTTCCAATTCAATGGGAATGAGGATGAGTGACTTAGACAGTCAGACAAAAATGCAGGAAACTGTGTCATCACAGTCTAACTCCATAGATCCCTGAAATAATGAGGGCCATTAATTGACCTCTGCATTTTGCACATGAGAAAATTAAGTTTAGGGAGGAAAAGAGAACTGTCCAAGGAAAGTCAATGACAAGAGCAGGACTGGGGTCCACGATCTTTGATTTCACCAAAGATATCTTTCAGTTAGTGCAAGTGAGATTATAATCAGTGAATTTTCTGCCATAGACTGTTGACTCCTAAAATCGTGCAACTTAGTTATACTAACACATATAGGCTGTGTATTAGGAAAACATCTATGTTATACTTGTAGTGTCATGTGGTTTTTTGTAAAGAATTGTGAACATTTTGGTAATATATTTTTTTAAGGGAGTATTTTTTAAACTTGAAAGTCCTATTATCTGATACTGTTGATGGTGGGATCATGGCCAGTCATTCAAAAATTAACATTATGTTCAATAGTGTTGAATACTTTCTGCCATTTTGTTTTGTGTTATAGAGGCTAACTTTTACTAATTGGTCCCAGTTCATACCTCAGTGCACTGTGCACATACCCATGTTGAAACCATATTCAATAGCTTTAGGCTTATATATACTCTCTTGTGAGATAGTGCAGGGAATTTTGTTTTTTGAGACTTGGCATCTGATTAACAGCATGTAGGAAATGTTTGTTGGAAGATGAAAAAATGAAATTTAAAACATTGCTTCCAAAGTATATAATTTAAATGATCAGCCAACATACATAATTTTAAATCACAGTTCCATCTTTTCAAATCAAATTTATATTTAAAATTTAAAACTTGAAGAAATATCAATTTCAGTAATTTCTCATAAAGTCATTGGGCAATAATAAAAATTCCATTGACTGTATTTGGGACTGTTAGTGGATATACTGGTGAAGGCAATGGCACCCCACTCCAGTACTCTTGCCTGAAAATCCCATGGATGGAGGAGCCTGGTAGGCTGCAGTCCACAGGGTCGCAGAGTCAGACGTGACTGAGCTACTTCACTTTCACTTTTCACTTTCAAGCATTGGAGAAGGAAATGGCAACCCACTCCAGTATTCTTGCCTGGAGAATTCCAGGGACGAGGGAGCCTGGTGGGCTGCTGTCTATGGGGTCACACAGAGTCTGACACGACTGAAGCAATGCAGCAGCAGCAGCAGTGGACATACTAGTGATTTTACCACCAGATCATGATTCTTCTTATTATATGTAATCTGGCCTTAGCTACTTTGCATGACCATTGACATTTATGTAACAAATATGTCATATATTAGAAAGTGTAAACTTTTGAAACCAGCAGTGATATCATTCCAATATATGCCCATCAGCTCCATAGGTTATTGGTGCTGTAAAATGATCAGTTACCATATTAAGAAAGACTGGCAGTATTTGAAAAAGAAAGATACTTTGAAATGTGTCTCTTTAAAGGGATATATTCATGGAAGTGTAACTGTTAACAACAGGTTGCCCTCTGGTTCATTTGCGCAATTGGCAGTGGTTTTCCAAATTTGAGTCTGCCTGATAGTTACCTGGGAAACTGATTCAGATGCATGGTCCTAGATTCCATGCTCAGAAAATCTCATTCAGTAGGCTTGTAATCTACATGCAGCCTTTGATAAAGTCTGCCAAACATGTTTTTTGAAAACATTGAATTGGTAAGACAATGACGTATGTGCCAGTCCCTACATTCTGGTGTTCCTCAGTACTGCCTGAAATGGGAAAAAGAGAGACCTTTCTGGCAGTGTAATATTTAAATATACTCATTCCATAGAATGATACTTGTATATCTCATCAAAATCTTACTGGTTTGATTATTTAAGTTGGTTAAAAAAAAAAAACCTTAGAAGCCTTATTTTTTAATGGCTTAAAAGTTATGAGACTTTGACCTTGGGCAACTTACTTAACCTATTTTTGAATTTTTCAAAATCTGTGATAAAATAGTACTAGCTTTGATTTGTTTAATTCTCTATAAATTGACTTCCAACATATAATATAAATCTGCTCCACTTGCTCCCTGGGATTTGATGAGAATAAAATGAAGCCATAGACATGAAAGCATTTTGAGGGAAAAAATAAAGATTCTCTTGATATGCAAGGCATACTGTTGAGTGAGTCTGGATGGCTTGTTATAGTTCACTGTGATTTTTTTTTAAGATGTTTTTATGTAGACCATTTTGGAAGTCTGTACTGAATGTTACACTATTGCTTCTGCTGTCTATGTCCTACTTTTTTGTCCATGAGGCATGTGGGATCTTAGCTCTCCAACCAGGGAGCAAACTCTCACCCCTGCATTGGAAGGTGATGAGGTCCTAACCACTGCACTACCATGAAAATCCCAAGTCTACTGTGATTTTTAAAAACATTTTCTTTTTAAACCGTTTTACACTCCTATACCAGACCAGAAGCAAATAAACATTATATTAGCAATTTGCTTCCTCAGTCACTAAACTTGAGCCTTTCTTAAGCTCATGTCTCAGTTTTCACTCTTCAGTTTTTCCCCAAAATGCACCATCATTCAGTTCAGTCGCCAGTTGTGTCTGACTCTTTGCGACCCCATGAATCGCAGCACGCCAGGCCTCCTGTTCATCACCAACTCCCAGAGTTCACTCAGACTCAAGCCCATCGTGTCAGTGATGCCATCCAGCCATCTCATCCTCTGTCATCCCCTTCTCCTCCTGCCCCCAATCCCTCCCAGCATCAGAGTCTTTTNATGAAGTGATGGGACTGGATGCCATGATCTTCGTTTTCTGAATGTTGAGCTTTAAGCCAACTTTTTCACTCTCTTTCACTTTCATCAAGAGGCTCTTTAGTTCCTCTTCACTTTCTGCCATAAGGGTGCACCATCATAGACCCATCCAAATCATTGCTAGGGGCGTGGGACTCTTAACAGGATAAAAAGGGAGGTACCCAGGGAAATAGGAATCAAAAGGAGATAGGGTAAGACAAGAAATAGTATCTCATAACTAAAAACAAAAATTGCTTTTCCTACGCATCAGATTGAATTTGATCAAAATGGCATAAGAATTCCAAGAACGTTGAGAGTATGGTTTTTGACTTTAAAGAACAGAGCTCACTTGTATGCATACATTCCAGCATGTTTGTTGGGGAAAAATAGTCCCATTAATGACACAGTATGCTCAGTCTTTTGAAAATTCTTTTAAATGATTGTTGTAAAGGATGAGCACAGTTCTGGTAATAGTAAAATCCAATAGGATATAGGCATTGTGACTGAGATGACAAGGCATCTGTTTATACTCATATAAAGAGTATCGTGTGCCTGAAATTTTGACTGCTATTCAGGTCAAGGCNCCCATTAATGACACAGTATGCTCAGTCTTTTGAAAATTCTTTTAAATGATTGTTGTAAAGGATGAGCACAGTTCTGGTAATAGTAAAATCCAATAGGATATAGGCATTGTGACTGAGATGACAAGGCATCTGTTTATACTCATATAAAGAGTATCGTGTGCCTGAAATTTTGACTGCTATTCAGGTCAAGGCTTTGAGGGATTTTGACCTTATGAAACAGTAGCGTGGCAGGAGATCAAAACATAAAAAAAAAAAAAAAAAGCAACTATGAGGGCTTCTCTCTTGCATTTCAGAAGCAGCTTTGGCTTGAATAACACCTGAACACAAGCTAAAGATGCTGAAGTTGATAAGAAGGCGGCCTAAGAAAATAGAAATACTTTTTGTTTCCAAAAGTTAAAAAGAATAATAACCCTTACCATGTGGTTCCTTAAAATGAGAAAAGAGAACAAATGAAATATACCCTGGATTGACTTATTTAAATACTTAAATGACCCTATGCATCCTCTATATTTTTTGTAAATGTGCTTGCTTTTTGACATTTACTCAGCTGCTTTTTTTTCCCCTAAATATCATGCCCCTGATGAACATATTTATATTTTGATTGTAACTAGGGAATAAGATAGAAATTCATTATAGTTAATATTTTAAACTTAAATATAATTTCAATGATTTGAAATATTATTTTTCCCCATTGAACTGAAATCATAGTATACTATGGGAAGAGGATATTATTCATTTGCTTTATAATGTATTATGGTAATTAATGTTAGACTTGGCAGCAGGTATTTAGGTGTAAGAAGGTATCTATCTAGATAAGTCCCAAAGTCTGTAGTCTTGTGAGTTTTTTTTAAATAGAGAAAATTATCTTCTTTGCCAGAAGTAGGCAACATTCTATGACTCATATAAGTTCATAGATGTTTTTCCCATTTCATCAATATTTTGCTATATATCTAATGAGCATTTTTGCAATGTTCTGAACTATAAGCACAAAAATCTAAAAATAAAATTAATATACTCAGAATTCTCCTCCTCTTGAACATGAGCATTCATATTATGCTGTGGAAGTCCATTTCTGTCCTCACGCATCCCCAAATAGAGAAAATGATTATTATGTATGAATATGTCTGTTCTGCATTATTTATATCCTGTAGAGAGTTTTCAAACTCCTGCCAGACATGTGAGTAATGTAAAACATGATTGAAGATAATAAGCTAGTATTTTTTAGAATACCAGAAATGCAAATAGATGCAAAAGCATTAAGGTGAAAATTTCTCTCTTTGCTTTTCTTTTCTGAGTTCATGCTTATTTTTTAGAGATCCCTGGTTTTACTCTCTATAAAATATTTTACATGCACATTCTGACTATACCTGTTCTCAAAGCATTATTTTGTAGACCTCTTGAAACATAAAATGTAGTTACAATTGGTTTGCCTCTCATCCTTTTGCCAATGATTTTAATTAAAAATCCTCTAAGGCCTTTCGATTGACAACCCTTTTCAGTGGTTCCTGAAAGCTCTCCAAGTCTAATCAGTCTGCTGCCAATTAAAAAACAATTTTAATGGCTTTATAAAACCTAGAATTAAAGTAAAATTTCCTCACTTCTTTTAGGGTTTTTATCTTACTTAATTCATGGTCTAACCATCTTGAATTTTAGAGCATCTTTTGGCTAATTGCTTAGGTTAAAGGTTTGCTTAGAAAATTTCCAAGCTACAACTCAAATAACTTTGGGAAATAGCTGTATTCTTTTGCTCCCTTCAGCTAAAGTGGAGGTTTGACAATGGGCCTTGTGTATTTCAGTGCAATTGGTTTTATGTTGTAAATTCATTTATCCACTACAACATAAAATGTTGTAGGCACTGCAAATTTAAGAGACTAGAGCTGAGTTAACTGTTGGAACTGCTTATTTCTTATAAAATGAAAAAATTGGCCTACGAAGATCTCTGTAGTGCCCTTCCAGTTTTAAATGTTTATGATGCATTTCTCTTTGCTTGAAATTTTATATAAAACTCTGGAGTAATTAGCAAAGAGATTCCAAGTATCTCTACTATATAAATCTCAGGAGTCAGCTGGAAGATGATAATAAAAATAAAATTTTCTTCCTATTCAAAGAAGGCTGAATTCTGACATAGTTACATTTCACTCATCATGAATATGTAATTAGGGTTTTTTTTTTCTGTATGCTTAATAATCTGCATCCCTAAATTAAAGAAGGTGTCCCATTGCTTTATGTCTGATGGTGTATAGAAGAAGGTCAAGTGGATCAGAAAAAGTAAATCCCATTGCTTGTTGAATTTTTGCAAAATGTAGTTAATTCACACAGTTGCTCAAGTTCTGTGTTTAATATGTATCATGAAGCCAACAGATAGCTCTTCTTTCTAGCAATTTGTATGAAAGAGAATTTGAAGTGAGGGACAAAATACATAAAACTAAATGGCACCCCACTCCAGTACTCTTGCCTGGAGAGTCCTATGGACGGAGGAGCCTGGTAGGCTGCAGTCCATGGGGTCGCTAAGAGTGGGACTTGATTGAGCGACTTCACTTTCACTTTTCACTTTCATGCATTGGAGAAGGAAATGGCAACCCTCTCCAGTGTTCTTGCCTGGAGAATCCCAGGGATGGGGGAGCCTGGTAGGCTGCCATCTATGGCGTCGCATAGAGTTGGACACAATTGAAGTGATTTAGCAGCAGCAGAGTTTTACAGAATAAACCTTCTTAATTATTATATAATATTTTTTAAATGGGAGAACGACTTCTTTTATGATACCTCTTCAGTATTGACTCTTATCGTGCCCAAGATTCTAATGTCAGTATCTTCAAGAAGCTATACTGCCTTAATATCAGTATCAAAGTAGGATAGTAGCTGTTAACTACAATTTAGTTACCAAGCCACTCTCATGAACTTGAGCACTCCTTCGTGCTACACCTAGCCGTGGTAATTCCTCTGCACTTGTTCATGAGATAGAGCATTTTATAGTCTTTTGATTAATAACCCAGCTTCCTTTGTGAGCACCTGACCTTTTACCCCAGTTTCCTCATAAAGTTCAACCTATAAATCCTTTTTGTGCTTAGAACTGGAATCCTTACATCATCATCGGGTAGGTATGCCTTGTGCTACCATGCCTGTAGAGGTCATTTGAGGCCTGGCTACCAATTGTCAGCTAAAGCTGTTGCTGGGATTATGCAGTATGTTTTACACTGTAAAACCGCAGTCTCCCCATACCCATTAAAGGTCAGTCATCACTCTAAAGTTGGGTATGTATAAACAACACAACCAGAAACTTCAATCCATGCTTGTCAACCTGCTTGTACCATTTTTTAAAAATCAGATATTTTTTCATTTGATTGGTTTTACACAGATTTTATTATTATTATTATAGTTTATCAGGAACTAAAGAGCTTTAAGATGGTCATATGCCATTGTGTATACCTTCTGTCTTCTTCTGACTTTGTATATAGATGTGTGTGTACACAAACAACATACCCAATTGCACCTCTTAAAGTCACCATTCAGACAGTTGAACAGGTGTGGCAGCAAGTGATCACAGCTACTAAGAGTTGGATTAAGGAATAATCGGCCTAGGGTTTATCGCTCAGCTGTGCTGCTTACAGGTTGAATCTGCCTGAAATTTTTACTTCTAATCTATAAAATGGGAATAAGTGTAGTACTTGTTCTTAGGGCCATTGTGAGGTAATGACAGCTACCACTTATTAAGCCTTTACTGCTTAAGTAAGTAAACACCTAGCTTAATGCCTGAAACATGCAGAGAGCTCTGTAACTGGTGGCTTTTATTACAAGTATTTTAATACTAATAAAAATGATAATAAATGAGGCAACTGATTTTTTATACGTTGAACCTTTTTAAGTAAGTTTTTGAAAAATGTTTAAATAGTATCTCACAATGCCAGTAGAAGTCTCTAACCTCGAAGAACTTACAAAGTCAAGACTATTTAAATAATTAAATGGACAATTAAAAGGTGCAATTAAGAATACAAGCCAAACTGAAAGAATGATAACAGCACAGAGTTAATTTAAAATGTAAGAACAGGTGGTAGTTACAACTAGTTCCCCATAAGAAGCTGNGTACTGAAGGGATGACCTCTCATGATGAGTCACAAAACATATTATTCCAAAGAGTTTTGACCTATATCTTTTAAAAAAGAAAACAATAACAAAAACTTTTTAAGGTCTGAACACAAAGTATGATTCTAAACAGAAGACTCGAATGCTAATTTTGGATACTCAAATGTTTTAACTAGATGTGTATAAGAGACAGGCCATAGTGATGGAAAATAAATATTTCCTTTCATTACATGCTCTTTTATATTCTTGAAATACGCTTGAATGTACATATAGTTCCTTTTCACAATGTGCATTTTTAAACAAATGGAAGAGAAAATGTAAAGAAAGATTTTCGTTGTTTGAAAATAGTATGGATTTTCCAGACCTACTCAAATTATACAACCTTATTGCAAAAAGATATACACCTTAGAATGATCAAGATACTGGGCATGTGCTCTTCTAATTTTTCTCACGATGGGAAAAATGTAAAATTTGGAAATTAACATATATCTCTTCATGAGTAAGG
>SJYA01003483.1:1704175-1715485 GCA_006410615.1 Neotragus moschatus
ATCTAAAAATACAGATCGCTTGCTTGAATAAAAAGTCATTTGTTATACAGTTCGAAGAATTTTGTCTCAAAATTTACAGACTATAAATAATCATATATATGAAAACCAAAGATGCATTCAATGAAGTGTTTAATAAACATGTAGAGTGAGCCAGGAGTGAAATTGGTGCTGGAATACTTTAGCAAAATTTATGTTAGCATCGTGAACACTTTAAACAGCATGTCTAATTAAATGTCAGAATGACACCCTAAATTTTCCTCCTTTGCCCCCTTTATTTCCCATAGCCAGACCAATAAATTGAAGAGGCACTAAGTTTACTCCTGGTTTTGAGATTACTTGCCTTTGTGATTTCAGTCAACATAACTTAAGTCCGATAAAACAATTTGATTTGGGTTCAATATGGTGCTATTTTGATCTGAAGGTCAATTTACCAACAAGCAGGAACAGTTTCTCATTATTTTCTTTCCCCGCTCCGAGCAGTCTTTACTGAAGTCTTTCAAGCAATGTGTGACCTCTGTTTCAATACTTCTTACAGATTTCACAGGCTGTCACCACCACTCAGCCATCACTAACACAGACAACTGTAATGGAAACGGTAACTATGGTGACCACGAGGGAACAAATCCTGGTAAAGCATGCCCAAGAGGAACTCCCCCCACCACCTCCCCAAAAGAAGAGGCAGATTATTGTGGATTCTGAAATTAAGAAAAGGTGAGAAGCTCTTGCTCATGGCTTTATCCTCAAGCAAGGGTAATTGTTAAGAAGGAAAACTCATTTACAGCTATTTGGATGGCAGTGTTTTTATTTAGTTTTCCCAGAAGCCTGTGGTGTCTATAATGTCAGTTAAGTTAGTGGGGAAAATTATGAAGTAAGTTGTAAAATTTCTTCAAGCAATCCCTGGCCCACCAGAAACTGAATGCTTAATGGAAATGTGAGTTTTTTTCTGGATTGAAAGAGGAAACTGCAAGTGATGAACTGCCATGGATACAGTTTATCCTGAAAGTTTCCTTTTTTTCTAATCCAGAGCCTGCTTATTCAATGCTACTTTTGCATTAAATGCCTTTTCCCAGGAATGGAAAGGACATTTTCATGAGAAAGAAGTACACCTATAATAGACGTGATCCATTCTGTTAGTTTACGAGAACATAATGTCTCAATCTGCGCGCCCTAAATCAGGAGTAATTACAGAACAGATTTCCTGTTCTTTGATATTTATAAAGTCTTATCTTGAAGGTGTTAGAATTCTTAACTGATCTTTTTGTGGATATTCTCAACTAGACATTGTAGATAAGTAAGGTATTATGTAAATTGGTAGATATATTAAAATGGGAATAAAATGTCATAAATGCAAAAGCTAGCATGAAAATCAGAAAAATGATACAATTTCCTTTTCATGCCAATTATTATAATTCTAAGATTAAGAAAGAACATTAAAATCTGCCTTACATTTCTAAGCAGCATATATTGGGGGATGCACGGAACACTTGACATTAGAATTTGTGTATACAAGGGTAGGGAAACATGAGAATAACATGTATGTAAAAATAGTGTCAGATGTTTTAGGCAAGGGAAGAAGCACCTGGAGAAGTTTTAAGGTACATCATTTGGGACTTTTTTTTTTTCATTTGGGACTTTCAATGTTGCGATTTAGTCGCTAAATTGTGTCCGACTCTTTTGCGACCTCATGGACTGGAGCCTGCCAGGCTGCTGTGTCCACAGTATTTCTGAGGCAAGAGTTCTGGAGTGGGTTGCCATTTTCCTTCTCCAGGGTCCCCAACCCAGGAATCAAACCCCTGTCTCCTGCATTGGCAGGCAGATTCATTACCACTGAGCCACCAGGTAAGCCCTGGAACTTTCAATATTTCCCTGTTAATCCATGACTTATAACCTACTTTCATAATTCCACAGTACACTGAAGGGCTTTTCTCCCTGGTTGGAGCTGCTTGGCTGAGTGAATTCTCTTGTCCAGAGCTCAACAAATTAAAACCTACAGGCTCAATCCAGCCCACTGCTGGTTTTTGTCTGGCCCATGAGCTAAGAACTGTTTTTACATTTTTAAATGGTTGAAAATAACCAAAAGAATTTCATGACATGCGGAACTTTTCGGAAATTAAAAGGTCAGTGTCCACAAGTAAGGTTTCATCGAAGCAACATTGGACTCATCCTCCTATGTATCATCCTTGGTTGCTTTCACATCACAAAGGCAGGGTTGGGTAGTTGTCGCAGAGAGTATATGACCTACAAATCCCCAAATATTTACGATCTGCCTCTTTATAGGAAAATTTTACTCAGCCTTGTTCCTATCAGATGGTTCTTGGATCTTTGAATATTGGCATTCTATGTGGGATGGCAACTTCCAAGAATTCTGCTCATGATAGTGGTTGAAATTTTAACATTCATTGATGGAGAAAGAGTATGACAGCAAAAATAAATCAGTAAAGCTCTTAATGAATTTGCCTTTTATTAATCTTAATAGCATGGCTATTAATTTGATGCCTTGTTCAATATATGTCTACAGACAATGCCTGGTAGGCACATGGATTTATGGATCCTTTGCAACAACCTAACAGCTTTCCAACAAATATCCAAGCAGAGCAATATGGAAACCTAGTTAACTTACCCTCCTAATGTGTTCATGACCCTCCTAATATGGATATTAACACAGCAGGTTGATTTCTATTTATCTGTATCTTCAAGAGCGTCTTCTTGGTTCCTGTATTTGGTTAGGAAAAATGTGTTCTGAGCACATTTTTGTTTTCAAAAGAGTGTGACTAAGTGGTGAAATGTTTTGTCTCCTAAATTCTGTTTGTATCATATGCTCTCAGCCTTTTTTCTTAAGTTCTTTGAATGACATGTCCAATTAGGAACCTAAAGAATATATTATTTAAATAAAAACTGACACTTATCGAGGATTTTATTATGTACTCAGCACTAGATTAAATGCTTTATTTGCATAGCTCATTTATTCTTTCCACTGACTCTATCGAATGGCTATACCCACCAAATAGTTATGGCTATTATTACTATTACACACAGCTTCAGAGTGCCTGTGTCAGGCTTTAAGCTGAAGGAACCTGACTACGGAACCTGGATTGTGCAGTTAAATGCTTCTTTGGTAGATAAATGACCAAGGTGATCTTAGGTCTCTGTTTGCCTGAATCATCACAAATTATAACTTTTGTCTCAGCATAATTATCTAAAGCACCAACTTTCACTCTCAGATGTGTTCTGATTTGGACAATATGGTAACAGAGACACTCTGTTTAAGAGTCAAGATTGACCCTTTTAGACTGAACAAAGACAGCAAATGAGCAGACATTTAGGCACAATTAAATTCAGTAAGTGATAATTGTCTATAGGATGGGAGTTGGTTGAAATATTTTAAGAGTTCCAGAAGTGTCACGCAAACATGACTGAAAACATCATGGTGGCTAGCATTTCTTTCTTTTCCCAGGTGAGAACTACTAGTGTTTAACTGCCAAGAGTGTAGTGTTGACAACCTATTGAATGCTGATTACAAAAAAAAAAAAAAAGATCTTTTTTCAGCTTCTCTGACACATTACTGTTCTACCCTTACTATTCTTTACCTGACTTGTTTCCTTCCTTTTCTTCCTTTTACTTAATTCTAATGGTAGTATCTCATAAATTCAAATCTTTTTGCCCTTCTGACTTCTTTATCTGAGTTACTCCCTCTCGATGATTCAAGTCTGACTCTCAATGAATGACTCCCACATTTCATAGCTTCATATCTGACTCTTTCCCTCAGATTTGACTTTCTATCTTTAAATCTATGATCTGGGTGCTTCTACTACTGCTCTAGGCAGTGCTTCAGTTTTTATCAATTCCAAACATTTGTTGCCTCCAATTACCCACACCTCATTACTCAGACTGGAGAAGGTGATGGCACCCCACTCCAGTGCTCTCGCCTGGAAAATCCCATGGACGGAGGAGCCTGGTGGGCTGCAGTCCATGGGGTCGCGAAGAGTCAAACCCGACTGAGCGACTTCACTTTCACTTTTCGCTTTCATGCATTGGAGAAGGCAATGGCACCCCACTCCAGTGTTCTTGCCTGGAGAATCCCAGGGACGGCGGAGCCTGGTGGGCTGCCGTCTATGGGGTCGCACAGAGTCGGACACGACTGAAGCGACTTAGCAGCAGCAGCAGCAGCAGCAGTTACTCAGACATCACACACATGTTTTAGTTATTATAACTCATTGCCTGCATGCCTCAAGAAGTAGGAAAGATTGGAAAAATCATGGATCTGGGAATCAGGATTACTCAGGTTTGAAATCTGCCTGTTTTAATTACTAGCTTATGACTCCAGCCTCAGATTCAATATCCTCACTTTATTAAACACTGGCTGTGAGGATTAAGTAAGAAGCATTTAATACCGTTGCCTATAAGGTAGTAAGAATTCAACACGTGCCGTAGCTAGTGGTCTTGCTTGCTCATGTTAATGCTGTGGAGGTACAGGCAGTGGTGGAAATGATGGTGGCAACTGAGGAAGGGATGACAGTGAAGATGATGGTTGGTGGAGAAGCTGGAGATGGTGGTCATGCGCTGTTGGGGAAATACATTCTGTAATAAGCATCCGCTGAAGCTTACCAAATGTAACAGAAAATTGACTTTCCATCTTCTTCTTCAAAACAGAATTCACTGTCTGGCTTCTCCATTTCTGTTCTTTACTTTTGCCTTAATTATTATTATTGCACTGTATTATTGGGCAAGTGTCATCGTTTTAGCCATTTTCCAGTCATTCTGTCAATGCCATGCCTTAAGCCATATACCTCCTTGTGGCCAGATTTGCCCCTCCCCTTTCTGATTAATCTGCCTTCAATTAATGTACCCAAAGTGTTGCTTTTATGCTGACCCTCTTGGCTTGAGGTCCCTATAACTCCAGTTGTCTCCACAATAAAACACAAATCCCTTCCTATGGTATAAAATGTTTCTCCCACCAATTTTATGTATGCGTGCTCCGTCATATCTGACTCTTCGTGATCCCATGGACTGCAGCCCGCCAGGCTCCTCTGTCCATGGGATTTCCCAGGCCAAAATACTGGAGTGAGTTGCTGTGCTCTCCTCCAGGCGATCCTCCCAGGGATCGAACCCACGTCTCCTGCATTGTAGGTGGAGCCATCAGGGAAGACCAATTTTAAGTGGAGCTTCCCCTGAATCTTTGCCCTTCATCTAGTATGTTACATTCATTTTTTGCTATATACCTCAGTGTTGCCCACATACAGTTTTTTTTTATCACCAATCATGACAAAATAACCTTGTTATCCGATTTTTAAACATTTTACTTAGATTTCATACATAGTACCATATATGCAATAAAAATCACAAATATTTGTTGAAAGAGTAGTAGAGTTCCAATTAATTGTGATGACTAAAATCTTATTTTTCAGTAGCATTTAAATAATTCCTTCTACTTCTTCATAGATTTTTTTTTAACAACAAACAAATGAACATCCTGATAATCTTTAATATTATAATTTCACCCATTAGGACATCATTATTTACTTGCAGTGATTTTGGAGCCCCCCAAAATAAAGTCTGACACTGTTTCCACTGTTTCCCCATCTGTTTGCCATGAAGTGATGGGACCAGATGCCATGGTCTTCATTTTCTGAATGAGCTTTAAGCCAACTTTTTCACTCTCCTCTTTCACTTTCATCAAAAGGCTTTTTAGTTCCTCCTCACTTTCTGCCATAAGCGTGGTGTCATCTGCATATCTGAGGTTATTGATATTTCTCCTGGCAGTCTTGATTCCAGCTTGTGCTTCTTCCAGCCCAGCGTTTCTCATGATGTACTCTGCATATAAGTTAAATAAGCAGGGTGACAATATACAGCCTTTCCCAATTTGGAACCAGTCTATTGTTCCATGTCCAGTTCTAACTGTTGCTTCCTGACCTGCATACAGATTTCTCAAGAGGCAGGTCAGATGCTCTGGTATTCCCATCTCTTTCAGAATTTTCCAAAGTTTATTGTGGGTGATGGCAGCCATGGAATTAAAAGGCGCTTACTCCTTGGAAGAAAAGTTATAACCAACCTAGATAGCATATTGAAAAGCAGAGACATTACTTTGCCAACAGAGGTCCGTCTAGTCAAGGCTATGGTTTTTCCAGTAGTCATGTATGGATGTGAGAGTTGGACTGTGAAGAAAGCTGACCACTGAAGAATTNTTGGAAGAAAAGTTATAACCAACCTAGATAGCATATTGAAAAGCAGAGACATTACTTTGCCAACAGAGGTCCGTCTAGTCAAGGCTATGGTTTTTCCAGTAGTCATGTATGGATGTGAGAGTTGGACTGTGAAGAAGGCTGAGGGCCAAAGAATTGATGCTTTTGAACTGTGGTGTTGGAGAGGACTCTTGAGAGTCCCTTGGACTGCAAGGAGATCCAACCAGTCCATTCTGAAGGAGATCAACCCTGGGATTTCTTTGGAAGGAATGATGCTAAAGCTGAAGCTCCAGTACTTTGGCCACCTCATGCGAAGAGTTGACTCATTGGAAAAGACTCTGATGCTGGGAGGGATTGGGGGCAGAAGGAGAAGGGGACGACAGAGGATGAGATGGCTGGATGGCATCACTGACACGATGGGCTTGAGTCTGAGTGAACTCCGGGATTTGGTGATGGACAGGGAGGCCTGGCGTGCAGCAATTCATGGGGTTGAAAAGAGTCGGACATGACTGAGCGACTGAACTGAACTGAACTGATTAAGGGATTTAAAATTCAGCTTTGTACTATACTGCTGCTGCTGCTGCTTAGTCACTTCAGTCGTGTCCGACTCTATGGGACCCCATAGACGGTAGCCCACCAGGCTCCCCCATCCCTGGAATTCTCCAGGCAAGAACACTGCAGTGGGTTGCCATTTCCTTCTCCAACACATGAAAGGGAAAAGTGGAAGTGAAGTAGCTCAGTCGTGTTCAATTCTTCGCGACCCCGTGGACTGCAGCCCACCAAGCTCCTCCTCCATCCATGGGATTTTCCAGGCGAGAGTACTGGAGTGGGGTGCCATCGCCTTCTCCGTTGTACTACACTACACTTTCTTAATTATATAACGTGCATTTAGTTGATTCCTTAATAATGATACAGTTTCTGCATTTTTATATTTACTGCATAAATTGTCCTCCTTACACTAAGATATATAAAAGTGGTTAATGATCTTGGGTCACAAGGTAATTATTTCTAAAATACATTATCCCTGTATTATCACTGTAGTTCAGTGGTATTATTTTACATATAGGTAATTATCAGAGTGTGGAACTCACTCTAAGTTAAAACTAAATCTATTATACAGTTAATTGGGATTCATTGAGGAGATTCATCCCTAATCATGTAACAGTTATTTTAAGAAACTTTTCACAAAAGCTTTCATTTACATTTTTATATCAGTGAGATGAAAACAATGGTATTTGGAATTGTTTTTTAAATAAATGCGATCTCAATAAAGATAATGTTTCAGTTATGGTGTTAATAAAAGTGTCTCTGATCTCAGAGAAGTGTAGAGAGATTGAGAAATAACAATTCACTGAGTCTCTATCTGCTGCTATGTCAGCAGAGAGTCTTAAGTTTGCTCTCTCTTGGTATGTCCCATATGCTTACTAAATGGTGGAAGAAAGTGCCCAGATAACTGTGTATTTGCATAATTATTGTATTTTCTATTTTTCTGCTTGTGTTTTTTATTTTTTTTATAAAAGTCTACTGCCTGAATAATGTTACTTTATGTCACATCCTTGGAAGGAAGTTAGATGTCTTAAATGAGATCTCTCTATTTTCAATTTTTTTGAGAATAATGCCTACGCTAGTTTTTAAATATTTATTTTAACTTTAATTCCCAAACTATAATGTGGAAATTGAAAACGAAAACATTTTAACTTATTCAAAGAATCTAATTAGATGATTAATGTGTCGAAGAGCTCATTTTTTTATTTTCTATATGATAAGTTGTTCCTAAAATACTTGAAGTGTTCATCTGGTAATAATATTTTTTTTTTCCGATGGCACTGCCCAGAAAAACAAAACCTTGCTCCTTTTATCTAAGGAAACTACACTCTAGACTTGTTTCTGGTTATAGGTTAATTGAGGTTCACAAAGGTTAAATAACTTACTTTCAGTTGCAAACTAAAGACTAGTACTGAGTCTCCTAGTTTCTGTCCTAGTGTTACATTTGAAATGCCCTACTTCTTTTTATATATTAGAGTCAAATGACCTTGGTCATAAACTCAAATTTCAGTTCAGAAACTACTTTTGGTGAATAATAGAAACCTTACAGACCATCTTCAGATATTCCAAAAAGATAGCCATCCATTTAAGGCTCTTAAAGCTAACTTGTCATATAAATCAAGAATATCAATACATGTGTACTGAAGAATATAAGAATGATAATTCTTGAGGCATGCTAAGTGGCCAGAGAACAGATCATGCAGTGATACTAATATTGCGGTACACGACACAGCATCCCTTGGAGGCTTGCTAGAAGTGCAGATGTTGTTCCGCAAACTTGCTGAATCAGAAGCTCTGCTTGTGGGCCCAGGAATCTTTTACAAGCTCTCTAGCTCATTCTTGATAAACCTTGAAGTTTGAGAACCCTTGCCCGAGAGCAGTGGTTCTCATACTTCAGCATGCATCAGTCATTGAGAAGGCTTGTCAAATAGCAGATTGCTGGTCCCAGCAGAGCTTCTGATTCAGTAGGTCTGGGGCAGTGCCTGAGAATCGTAATACTTCATAAGTTCCCAGGTGATGCTTACGCTGCTAGTTCAGGGCCCACATTAAATCAGTGTACTAGAGCATCATCTTAGTTTCATCCTAATTCTTGCTTCTCTCTTCTCCAGAGTAGCCCCATCTTGCGACACCTCTAATGCTTCATTTTGACATGATCTTTACATATGCTTGTTTCAGCCCCTCAGCTCAGGGCTTCCTGAGGCCAGGGTCCATATCTTACTCCCAAACTGTTATGGGGCCTTCCAATTTGGGGATGCCTGATACATGTTTTGAATTGAAATGTACTATACTGAGAACTGAGTGTCTAGTCATAGAGTTGTATGAAAAAGTACTCTTCCAGAAGGCAAGGCACAAAAGAACGCCAACCAAGAGGAAGGTAGAGCTATCTTCCCAGAACCATACCATGCATTTGTTCCCTGAGTGAAGAAAATGGTAGTCACATATATTCATCTAAAAGAAGCAGCGTGGTTGAATGCAAAGAGAAGTTGATTTTAATCAGAAGGTATGAACTACCACTATTTCCATTCTTCTGAGGCTTTCTTTTACCCTCTCATACTGTACATCAGGTGCTGAAACTGCACTCAACAAGCTTACCAGAGATCTCCTTAATTGACAGCTCCAAAGGTCGCTCTTCAGTTTATCCGTCTTGACCTCTGTGCTGTGCTTGACAGTGGTGATTAGATCCTTCTTGAAGTTTTCTGCTTTCTCAGTTCCTGAGATATGGTTCTCTCCTGTTTCTCTTCTCCTCCTAACACTTCGACTATGTCTTCCCATTCTCATCTTCCTCTCCCTTTCATGTTGATCTCCAAAAGACTTATATTTTGGCTTGTTTTCTTTTCATGGCACTCTGTTGTCCAGGGTAATGCCATTTATCATCTTGCTTTTATCAGCCATCCATACCTGATATTTTCCAAATTAATATCTCTACCGTAACCTCCATTTTGATGCTCGTACCTGTAGCATCCACATATTCTGGGGGCATTTGCACCTGGATCTCTTACAAAAATCACAAATGAGGTTCTGCAGTTTAGACTGCCCATCTTTAGAGAGCGTCATTCACATCATAGTTCCTACAAACAGCCTTCTAGACTTGTGCAGTGCACAGCCTGTGCAGCCATTCACAGCAGTTCTGATCTTTCCACCTTCCTAAATCCCTTCAGGTATGCCTCTTGAATTCTCTTTAGTTTACCTCTTTCTTTACATCCAGGCTGCCTTTCCCCTAGTTTAGTCTCTGATAGTTTTCTGCATGAAATTTTTAACTGATTTCTCTGTCTCACCCTTCTTATCCATACTCTTCACAGCGTCCTGAGGGATATCTTAAAATGCAGTTTTAATTAGATCATTCCTCTGCCTGTGGTTCTTGAAATACATAGCACAGAAATTCCTTTCTGATCTTTGACTACCTGACTCTCCAGCTTCACTCCCTTTTCCCCTACCCATTTTTTTTTAATATGCCAGTGCTACTCAAAATAATCTGCTAACCATTTATTACCAGTACACAATGAGATAAAGAGCTGGAACCAGAATATAAATCAATGCACTGCTGCCTTTGTCAGGAAAGTTTTGCAGTTAAAAAGGAATTAAATGAAATCATGTGCTTCATGACTTAGTTGATTTCTGCTCTGATGACTTTTCTTGTCACAGACTACTAACAGATAGTTCACAGACAGGCCACACACTGTATTTCAAATGGCGCTACCTTCTGCTCAGCTTTAAAGAACCACCCTCTGATCTCTGAATGCTCAATATTCCCTCAAACTTCTGCTTCTTTGTACTGACTGTTCTCTCTGTTGAAGATCCTTTTGCCTTATGTTCCCTTTCCCAGCTCCCATATTCCTTTTCCCTAACTAGCTACCTTCTCTCTCTGGGAACCTAACCTAGACATTTCTCAGCCTTGACAATCCTTCCATTCAAGCACTTGCAGAACTTCATTGTAATCATCTTGCTTTTGCATATGTGTCTCTAGTAAACTCCTTGAGGGCAGGAGATATTTATTTGCAACTCTAGAACTAAAGTACTTAATATAGAAGTTCACACATTGTACGTATTTAGTAATATTCATGGGATATCAAATGGGTATTTGTGAGTCTTGTCAGGAAAACAAAAACCACTCTAGGTGTTTCAGAGAAAGAAAACATAACCCAGGGACTTGGAGAAGGAGATGATGAAAAGCTGAGAAGCAACATATGAAACTCTCAGAGACTAAACTAGGGGAAAGGCAGCTTGGATGTAAAGAAAGGGATAAACTAAAGAGAATGTAAGAATATACCTAAAGGGATTTAGGGAGGTGGCAGATATTATGACCGCTGTGAATGGCTGCACAGGTTCTGCACTGCACAAGTCATCTCTACTGTGGCTTCAGTTTCCTCTGGATTGTCCCTTCCTTCATAAATCTAAACTCTTGTCTGGCCATCTTGACACTGATAGTCTCTGTTGGAAGGTCCTAACTTGGGGACTCTGTTGCCATCCCCCAGTGGTGTTCCTCCATCCTCCAGTATTCTTTCAGGGCCTCTAATCACAAGGAAGATGACAAGCAATGACAGAAAATGTCTCTGATACAGAGAGGACAAGAAAAACATGAGGGCTG